>CM070570.1:33437334-33849491 GCA_036346355.1 Rhipidocladum racemiflorum
GAGAGGAAACGAATTTGGTTCGCAACTGCACCTAACACTCGAGAATTGAGAAGAAGCAAGTAATCTGAGCCTCACACTCTCGTCAGCAAATTCGAAGCTTGACAGGCAAGTTAGGCGCTTAGTTGGGGGATGAACGGAGACGCCACACGGGGGTGGGCGCACCTGCGGCCTGCGCTTTGGCGAAAATCTCTCGCGTGACGAGCCAATGGAAGAACAGAAAATGAGAGAGAAAGAAAAGGCCCCCCCCGCCCTCCTCCTCCTCCTCCTCCACTGCGCATTTCAGCACGGAAAAGCCGAGAAAAAGCAGCGATCGAGGGCTCGCTCCACTGCTAGCTCCATTTTCTACCGGCAGCGCCTACCTGTCCCGCTGCGATACGCCACGAACTCATGGCCTCGAATATCTTTCGCAGAGGCAGCTTTTGGAATTCCTCTCGTTTACTAACAGCAAGATTGCTGAATCTTTCTTTGTTTAGTCCAGAACCGTGAGACGAGCGAATGCATATATATCGTGACACCAGCTGTGCGTGCGTGTAGCGTATCGTATCATCTATCCATCTAGCACGCACGTATATTAATGAATAATATTCACAAATCGTGTTACACTTCGATATTTTTTTATACGCAGAGTTTCGTAAGATACGGAACGCATGCACGATCTCAAAAACGATGTTAATAAATCTCGTAGAGCGAACCAAAATAAAGACGTTGAAGCAACCACGACAACAGAGAAAATATTTGACGAAGCCAACCGTTAGTTCTTTAAGCACAGCCTCAAAGTAAATAGTATAAGGAATTGTTGTTCTCTTGCAACCTTGAACCTTTTAATTAGTACTTTTTGATTCTTGCCCTATACAAAAATCTAGTGCTAAAAAATAACCTAATCTCTAATCCTCTAGTGCACCTCTTGCTTTGGATGAGTTAGCTTGCGACTTCTTGGTTGCCTGGGTTTGTATCACCTCCGAGCTCCACATGCCCAATGGTACTTCGTGGTTGGTCCCAGAGCGTCTTCCTTCTTCCAACAACTCGCACATTCGCTTTGCGTCTACTAGATTTTGCAATCGACTTTGCAGTTCCGCATGTAACTATAGTTGATATTTGATTACCTACCGTTGATGATACGGTTTTCTTCTCTTTATCAAGATTTTTTTAGACCTCCCATAGATTGCCCTTCCTTTAAGTTTACCTATCAATCGGTATTCTTCATTGCTCTATGTACTTTTCATGATCCTCTATTACAACCTTTGAGTTCAAGCGACCTCACAGATATTAGATTCTTCTTTATACTAGGTACATACCAAACTTCTATTAATGTGTGATGTGCTCCATCATACATCTCCAATGTAATTATTCCCACTTCAATAATTGTATACTCCTTGCAATCAACCAAGTGAATAGTTTCATACGCCGGATGTATATATTCTTCATCAAACATCTCTCTCGCTGCTTATATGTGGGAACAACAATCTAAATTTAATATCCATCTATGAAAAGTACCTGATTGACTGATGATAAGTACGTCTAAATCATCTTTTGCTACCGTCATTGAGCACGCACTCCTTATTTGCTTCAAACTCAGACAGTCCTTTATCATCTGACCTTCCTTGTTACATACATAGCATACACGTCTATCCTTGCTCTTGCCCTTCTTCTTCTTATAGCTCTTGCTTTTGCCTGGAATACCTACTGCAACCAACGCTTGATCACCCGATGATGAAGATTTCGATGACTTTTCAAGGACTCCGCCTCAATATATGTGCGACTATCTTATTGAAAGTGTTTTTTCGACAAGAATGTTCATCACCAATTGCTCTCAAGATGGTGGTAAAGATGATACCAATACAATGATTTTGTTGTTCTCTCAATTTTTTTCATCCACACTGATAAATATGTGATAAACTTATTGAAGACATTGAGATGGTCAACAAACCGTGTACCTTCCTCCATGTGCAACCTATACAGTTGTCGCTTCAATACACATCGGTTTGTCAGTGACTTTGCCATGTATAATTCTTCTAAGTCCTTCCATAATTTCTTCTGTGAATTCTCTTTGATCATCAAATACTTGACAGCCTTTCACTCCATCAGCTTTCAATATTTATATTCTTCAGGCGTTTATTTCCGGTTTGACCCCTTCAAGAGCAGCGATTAACTCTTATTGGACAAGGACATCATTCATCATACATTGCCACACGCTAAAATTTTCTCTGCCGTCAAATTTTTCTACTTGATTCCACATCGTCAACATCGATATTAATTTTGTGCCACCTAACGTTTTACCAACATTCTGACAAGTCCAATTAATTTGGTCTTAGCTCTGATGGCACTTATTACACTCTGATTCTTCTTCTTATGTGCAGCAACCCCCTGGATCGGATCAGAATTTTGTGAGATATGGTACAAACGTGCACGGTCTCAAGAATAATGTTGATGAATCTCATATAGGGAACCAAAATATATAACGACGTTAAAGCAACCATGATGAGAGAGAAAAGATTTGGTGAAGCCGATAGTAAATTCTTTAAGCACAACCTCAAAAGAGTACGAGGGATTGTTGCTCTCACAACCTCGAACATTTTAGGATTTTTCGATCCTTGTCCTATACAAGAATCTAGTGCTAAATAATAACTTAACCTCTAATTCTCTCGTGCACATTTTGCTTTGAATGAGTTGACTAGTGACTTCTTGGTTGTTTAGGTTCTCCATAACCACCCCATAGGTTTGTATAGTCTCCCTAGCTCTCCTCCGAAGCAAGTAATAATCATACTTCTATCAAAATTATTTGGGCACATCTTCCTATATCTAAAAGTCTAGATATAAATTACCATATTTAACAATAATATTCACAAATCGTAGTAGCAGGCAGTGAGACAGGCTGATATTTCTCTCCACAGGGTAGCCAAGCCAACGGTGTGGAGCATGGTGGTCACGTTAAGCGTACAGTATGGCGCAAGTGGAGGGGGCGCCTATCACTGCTCCATTCACAACTGGACTATTCTGATTCCATTTGCCGGCCTATAAATACCCCGAGGTGCCAGCACTGCTGATGCCAAGGCAGCCAAGCTAAGCTACTCTTCTAACTGAGCAAAGCAGCTTGGGGGAGGAGACCGGCAGACACTGTGAAATCCCTAGGTGAGTTCCTCAAAAGCTGCTTAGCTTGGCTCTGAAAATGTCTACTCACATGCGCATACCATACAGGTGATGCAAATAGCTTTTGTCCCCATGAGTTAGTGGTTCTAGCTAGAGTGCATTCATTTAGGCAGTTCGTGCTTGTCCACTTCCATTGCATGTTTTGGTTGCATCAGGAGCCTTCCATTTCTGAAAGGGAAGCACTGAAAAGAGCAGAGACTTTCAAGAACTGCATCCATTTTGCATGTTTAAACATGGAAATGTCTCGTAACAAAGTGGAGGGGCTTTCAAGAAGTGCATCCGTTTTGCCTGTTTTAACATGGAAATGTCTCTTACCAAAGTGCAAAGTGCGTTGAAGCCATGTTTAGGAGTCGTAGTAGAAAGGGCACCAATTAAGCACAAAAGGTGTTGGTTGTCTCAGGTTTTCAGCCACCTGTTAACGAGGGAACGAGAAAACTGACATGTTTTCTTTCCTTCAATTTTTTGAAGGGGAGAAATGGCAAGGAAAAGTTTGCACCAATGGCTGGTTTTGCATCACCTTTTATTTCTTGTAGCTTGCTCTCGCACTTTCACTTTCTTTCTCCTGAGGGTCAGATCTGGCGCCGTACGTGATATGATAATATCGAATCCCAGACCATGTCATTAAAGCCTGACAATATTGTACTTTATCTGAATCTGGATTCTCACTCTCTCACCAAACCGAGCCAAAAAGGAGATCTCAGTTTAGACATATCACGCCTTGTTTGCATAAAGCGGCCTAAGCAGATGCCTCGAGAATATTTTTTACACCTAGCGTGTAACGACTAACAGCCAGTAACTGTCGGTAGACAGTAGCTAGATGCGTTCTGGCTCTTTTTGTTACCAAAAGAAATATAAAAACTACCGGCCTAGATAGTATTTTTTTTTTTTTGGTGCCAAAGGGTTGGGTGTGCAAAATTAACCGGAGTCCTGAACATGTACGTACTGCATTACATGACCACAGGAAGAAGGCACTAGTGACCGGCAATGGCTTCCTCGTTGCTCTGCCCCGACAAGCTCTCGTTCATGAACGTGGAGACCATCCTCCACATGAAAGAAGGCCTCGGCGAGACCAGCTACGCGCAGAATTCTTCGCTTCAGGTGAGCAATTCACCTCACAAATCATGGCCATTGTCTATTATTAGTATATATATATGTAGCATCCTGAACACGCGGCCACCATTCTCGCAGAAGAGGGGCATGGACACTCTGAAGAGCCTGATCACCAACTCCGCAACGGACGTGTACATTTCACAGATGCCGGAGAGGTTCACCGTCGCCGACCTCGGGTGCTCCTCGGGTCCGAACGCTCTCTGCCTGGTGGAGGACATCGTCAGGAGCGTCGGCAAGATCTGCTGCCGGTCGTCGCAGCCACCGCCGGAGTTCTCCGTGCTCCTGAACGACCTCCCGACGAACGACTTCAACACCATCTTCTTCAGCCTGCCGGAGTTCACCGACCGGCTCAAGGCCGCCGCCAAGTCCGACGAGTGGGGCCGGCCGATGGTGTTCCTGTCCGGCGTTCCCGGGTCCTTCTACGGGAGGCTGTTCCCGAGAAAGAGCGTGCACTTCATCTGCTCCTGCTCCAGTCTGCACTGGCTCTCTCAGGTACTTGTCTGACACTGTTACATTGCTCAGAACTCACGGCAGAAGAAGAATCAAATGCGTGTCTTTATATGCTAATTGGGAGGTTCTCGCACTACATTTCCAATTTCAGGTCCCTCCTGGGCTTTTCGATGAGATGAACGTGCCGATAAACAAGGGGAAGATGTACATATCAAGCACGAGCCCTCTTGCCGTGCCGGTGGCCTACCTGAGGCAGTTCCAGAGGGACTTCAGCCTGTTCCTCAAGTCGCGCGCCGCCGAAGTCTTCCCCGGCGGCCGGATGGTTCTTGCCATGCTCGGCAGGCAAACCGAGGGGGGCATCGACAGGAGGACAACCTTCCTGTGGGAGCTCCTCTCCGAGTCATTCGCCGCGCTGGTGTCACAGGTGAGCTCGCAAGCAAGTGGCAACACACACTGCTCAAGTGCTGACCAGCCACCTCATCAGTTCTTCAAAGTTCAGAACTCACAATTACTTTTATGCATCTGAAGCCTGAACCTGACACACGAGTGGCAATGTGCAGGGTCTGGTTGAGCAGGACAAGGTGGACGCGTACAACGTGCCCTTCTACGCGCCGTCGATAGAGGAGATCGAGGAGGAGGTGCGGCGGGAGGGTTCGTTCAGCCTGGACTACGTGCAGACGTACGAGATCAACCTGAGCAGCAGCGGCGACGCCAAGGAGGACGGCAGGACGGTGTCGATGGCGATCAGGGCCATCCAGGAGTCCATGCTGAGCCACCACTTCGGGCCGGACATCGTCGACGCGCTCTTCCACAAGTACACTGAGCTCGTCACCGAGTCCATGGAGAGGGAGGAGGTCAAGAGTGTCCAGATAGGGGTCGTACTGACGAGGTTGTGATTGGTCTTGTGAGTCGTTGACTCTCCTCTTCGTTGTGGTATTCGGTATCAAGTAACTGGTATCCTGTTTGGATGAGTGGTAATTCTTTGGGAGGTTTTAGAATTTAGTTCAAATTCGAACTAGATCCTAAAATATTTCAATGAAATACCCCTAATCCAAACACCCCTAACAGATTTCATGCGTAACTGAGAGGGTTGGAATGAAAGATAATCAAGTGTATTTACATGCCAAGAGTCTCCATCCTTCCTATTTGATCTGTTTTTTTTTTTTTTTTTTGAGAGTTGCCTCCAAGCGAAGCCTGCCATTGATCCGGGTCAGCCAAATCACGAAACTGCATGCGCCTCCTCCGAAAGCTTCTCAGCTGCCGCGGCCTCGTTTGTTGACTTGATAATATGATTCAAGAATTCCTTCTCATCCTAAATTACACTATTCAATGCCACCTGATGAAGAAAACTGGAAAAATGAGGGAAACAGTCACCATGCAGGTTAAGAATAAACTACAATCAAGCAAAATGTGAGTAAAAAAAAGGTTGGGTACCTTGGAGAGTGGATTCTTCAAGATTTGCTCCCACAAACTCACACCTGCAATTTAAAATTGTGCAATTATGAACAGCATCTCCAAAACACAAATTAACAAAATAAGTAAGAAAATAGTAAGCCTATCACCTAAGGACTTCTACCAAACCCCAACCTCCCCTTCTACCCCAACCACCACCACCAAAAGAAAGACAGAAAAACTGTAGGAAAAAAGGAGAGAAAAAATGGTGGGAGCTTCTTACTCACGCAAATTTGCATAATGGAATGAAGAATGAGAAGCTTCAACCTCCTGCAAAGAAGACATAGGTGTTTCACTATCAATTTAGCATTCCACTCAAGAGTTTCACATAATAAATTGTAAAGAAAATACAATAGGTAATTCTGTTGTTAGCAATTCCTAATTGATGCACTATCACAAGGTCATGGAACTGATTTGTAAACCCACACAACAAAGTTGCTAAATTTGATAAAGAGCTACCGAGATATGCTACAAGCAGAATTACAATGTAAGTGCCAGACCCCAAATTTAGCATTGTGAAGGTTAGCACGCGACACCCGCAACTGAAATCAACTTCCAACAAGTCCTGCAACAGATGGGTAGAAAGGATGCATCTATACAAGCTCAACCCAAAATCCCAAATCGTCGAGAAAATCTCTGCTAAACAACTGATACCAAATTAGTAACGAAGCCCCCACCAACGAAGCCCAATTCATGTGACGAATTCACTCAAATCATCAGTAGCAGCAGCGAGTGTTGAGCGTGTAGGGAGTTAATTAGGGACTGTACGGTGGTGGGGAGGCGATGCGCTCCGCCGGCGAACATGGCAGCAGGAGCGAGCCGGGCTCCCGCTGCGTGAGCGTGTCCACCGTCGTCACGTACTTGCTGCCCCCTGCATCACGCAGCACACGAACTGGCAGCCGCCGCCATCGCGGCCGTGAGTCCGTGACCACCCGCGAGTACAAGAACGAGAAATCCAACGAATTTTGGAATCGAATAGAATGGAGGCTATAGTTACAGGGGGGACATTTGATCATTTGCCCCGAAGGTGAGTGGAGAGAGAGGGGAGAGGCGAACCGACCAATGTTGAGGAGGACCGGCTGCTCCTCAAGGGAAGGGTACCGCCACCGGCGAGGGTATGCTCGAGCCTGATGGAGCCCCCCGCTGGATTCGCCCCTGCGTGCACGGCTTTTCCATTTCGTCGGCGCTGTATCTGCGGAGGAGGAGGCGGCGGTAGTTGGATCTGGGCGGCGGTGGATCGGGATCTGGGAGGGAGGGAATGGGAGGAGGGGAGCGGCGGGCGATGGGGTGAAGAAGAGGGAAGGCGAGATCAGAGGGGCAGGATCTGGTGGAGCTGCTCGAGCGCGCGGTGGTCGCCGGTGGCCGGTGGGGGGCGGCGCGGTGGGGTGGAGGTGGGGGCATTTGATCATTTGCCCCGAAGTTGATGGGCATTTGATCATTTGCCCTACGATGTCTGTTGACGTGTGGCGCAAGACCGTATGTCATTTGAGAAATCGTAGAAGAATGATCAAACGCCACCAACTTTCAAGAATGATCAAACGCCCATCAACTTCAGGACGAATGATCACATTTTCCGGTGGAGGTGGGGGCTGAGAATTTTTTATTGTTCACCTGTTCATCGAATTTTTCGCAACGAATGAAATAACACAAATAACCTCTATAAAGTAGTATCCAGCGGATCCAGTCCGCGGCATAATTTTTTTTAATTTTTCCGGCCAGACCCTGTAGATCCAGTCCGTTGGAATTTTTTTCCCTTTTTTTATTTACCTCCAGCGGATCCAGTCCGTTGGATGTCATTTTTTTACCGACCGAGATAAAAAATGAATAAAAAATTACGTATAGTAACGTCCAGCTCTTTCAATCCGCTGGAAGTGGTAGACACAGTGACCTCCAGCGATTTGGGTACGCTGGATGTTGCTTTTATTTTTTTTTCTTTTCCGGCCGCTTTGGCTGGACTTTGGTTCTTTTTTTGTTTTGTTTTTTCTTCGAGAAAAGGCACTGACTTCTCTACTGAATGATAAGCCACGTGCTAAAAGGGACCAGCCACATTATGAAAGGAGACAATAATTCGTTTGCGTGTCACACAGGGAGGAATTCGGGAGGGGAGGGCTGGTATGCATGCAGCATGGAGACATGCTATGCATGCGTGATTGCATCCACTGAAAGCAAGGATAGGCTACGTTCAATGCATTCGCGCACGCTATATATCCCTCCTCTGTTCTGCACTAAGCATTCAACGTGACAAACAAAGAAGAGGAGAGTTGGTAACCGAGAGGCAGAAGAGAGAAGAGGAGGGAAAAACAGAGAGGAAGAGCAAAACGAGGTGAAGAAGGAAATTCAGAAGTGTATTTCTGGAGAAGTTTTTGCGATATTCATATTTTGTTGAAATTTGGTTGGAGTTTGTAGTTCCAATGATTTGACGAGGGAAATGTGTTTTGCAGGTATTCTTCGGAACGGTTAGCTCGTACATCCGTCGGGATATTTGATTTTTGGGAGAGCTTCATAAAGGTTAGTTCGAAATGTTTTTGAAGCTTATTATTTTTTTATTATGTTACTAGTGTAATTAGCACAACATTAGTGTCATTTTTAGTGCGCAAAACGATGGCATTACTACAATCAGATGGACATAAAATAATGGTAATTGCGTACTGATGGTAGTGCGATCAGTAGTATAATGGTAAAAGTGCATGCAATGAACACTTGAGTATAATTAGCCGTAAATGAAATATCAACGTACCATATTATTCAAATTTTAGTGTAGTATTAGTATAATACTGTCGAACTAGTAGTACGTATGAATGACCCTCGCTCGCCCCTTGGCGGAGTCGCTTCGCCTCTTCCTTGTGCTGTTCGGTCGACTTGGTGGCCTCCAGCATAGCTTGGCTTAGCTCCTTCACCGTTTGCTCCAGGACCGCCCTTGCTTGCTCGCTCTGGGAAAGGCGTTCCTTGTAGTCCATGGTAAGTTCCTCGGCTTTGCGCCGTAGCTCCTCGTTTGAAGACTTTGGCTTGGGCAGCTTTTGCTTGAGCTCCGCTATTTTAGCGTTTTGCTCGGCGTTGTGCCTGGCTAGAATCTCGGGGGATACGGTCGCAACCTTGAAATTGACCATGGTCACCTCGAGCACCTGCATAGAGAAGTACATTAAGCTCTTGCTCGTCGCGAAGGAAAAAACGTTAGAGAAAAAGGAGAGTTACCCAGCGGAGACAATCTTGCAGGATTTCCTAAACAAGCTCGGAAGGTTCCTCCGGCTTGAGGTCGGCCTCTGCGCCTTCCCCTCGAGCAGGTGTTTCGCTCGGGGGCACCCTATCTTCCTCTTGGCCCCGAGCATCCTCAATTCTCGGCAGTGCAAGAGACTGCTCCAGTAGGGTAGCTTTCGCCAGAGCAACATCCTCCCGGGGATGCTATTCCCCCGAGGCATCAGATCCCGACTCCTGAGCAATCTCCTTGCTCGGGGAGCAGTCCGGGCCTTCAACCACACTTGGGTCCACGACCTCGAGTGGCAGGTCTTCCTGGGGAAGAAGTTCCCCAAGGGCTTGAGGCTCCTCGGTCGCGGTGGCTTCGACCACGGTGCCTTCGGCCACGGCGCCCTCAACCATGGCGTCTTCGGCTTTGATTTCCTCAACCGTGTCGACCTCGACAACGGTTTCCTCGGATGCCACAATCTCGGCGACGCGAGCAAGCTCCTTTTCTATTATGGAGTTGAGAATTTCATCAGCCATGCCCTCGATATCCCAAGCTTTCCAACTAGCTACTTCGCCCGCAATGGTAGTGTGGAGTTAGCGTATTATTCGAAACGAAAGAATATTGAAAAGAAGAGCAACAACTTACCTTGCTCGAGCTTCTCGCCCTCGAAGTCCTTAGACTTCGCCATGGAAGCTCGGGCTGTAGCCAGGAGCTTGGCCATTTTCGCGGCTGCCTGGCTGGCCTTCGCCACCTTAGGGTTGACCTCGTCATAGTCAGCCTCCAGCAAAGTCTTCACCGGGCACTTAGGTGATGCGCCCGGTGACCTCCGGCGCCTCGGAATCAAGGGCACCAGGTCCTCCTACTCAAGCTCGGCCACCGAGCTCGAGGTCACCCGCGCAAGCTCGGCCTGGAAGGCAACGATCTTTCCCTCTAGTTGCCCCTTCCGCACAGGGTCCTTCGCCATAGCCTCCGCCTCCCTCTTCGCCTTCTCAGTAAGCTGGTGCAAACGAGCCATCAGGTCTGAATTTTGCCTGGTGTGCTCGGCCATCTACATTCTTAATCCACTTACCTCCCTCTTGTCGGCACACTCCAAATGCTGCCGGGGAGGACTCCTGCTCGAGCCTGCCCACCTCTTGAGGCACTTGGGAGGGGACGACAGAGGTGGCTGCACGCATCATTTGCGTCCCGCCACCCTCTTGGCCCTGATACCAAGAATGTGGTCCCCGGGGTTACTCGTCAATGGCTTGATTGCAGCCACTACGGCTTCGAGGGCGCCTTCTCCTGTCAAAGGCAACAAAAACGCTAGAAGATGCCCGGGATGATTGTTCCCCGAACATGGTTCGTTTGTCTACTTACCGCTTCGCCTCGCTCGAGCACGTTGCTCGGGACCTAGCACCCGACCTCAAGCTCCTTGTCCTTAGGGGTGCCGAACATTTCGGCAACCCTCTTCTCGACCCAGCTCTTGCTCGGAGCTACAATTCGACCAAGGCAAAGTGTAAGTACGAGCAAGTGAACTCAAGTGAGCGCAAAGTAATTAGCTCAGTTCTAGGACTTATATGAGCCGGATTCCTGAGTGGAGTCTTGACACCCGGTGATCTCGAAGAAGGGGTGTTCCCTCCTCCTGAGTGGCATCACCCGATTCCTAAGGAAGTCCTGGACGACATCCTGACCAGTGAGCCCCATGTTGGTAAGCTCACTAATTGTCATCAGCACCCGCTCCTCCTCGACCTGCACGGGAGGGCGCGGTGTCTCGATGCTCGGAGCCACTAGAGAGGGAACTTCCCTCTGCCTTCTTCAGGTAAAACCTACCGTCGGCCCAACCCAACACTGAGTCCTTGAGCGTGAAGCTAGGGAACTCGTATGGTCGGTTGGACCGGAGGTGAAAATAGACGCAACCGACGAGAGAAGCCGCGCCAGTGCGAAACATAGAGTAGAAATGGAAAAAGAGACTGATCGTGGGCAAGACGTCCACGAATCCCTCGCAAAGGTGCGAGAAGATTGCCAGGACAAGGACGGAGTTGAGGCTGAGGTTAGAAATCTCACATTTGCAATGGGCGAGCACCGACTCCAGAAACTCACTCTCGGGCATCTAAAGCCCGTTGACGGAATAGAGCTCGCAGGAGATGATCTCTCCCTCCTGCGGCTCCGGTGCCTTCTCGTTGCCGGCTACCCACCATGAGTTTTCATCAAGATATCCGAGCTTCACGAGCAGTTGGAGCCTCTCCTTGGTCGTCTTGCTCACTCCGAACTTAGCCATTGACTTGGAGAGAGGAACAAGGGTGAACGCAAAAAGCACGAAACTTAAAGGATTTCTTAAGTTTCGAGTGCGAAGTGTGAGCAGAAGGTTTCCCCTCTACCGTTTCAATACAAGGCTTGGGGATCCCTAAAGCCTTGAATGAAAAATGCAAACGAAGAGTTTCCCGTCGCCAGACTCCAGAAGCCCTAAGGGCTCAGGCGCAGGTGAAGTTTCTCACCATTCTCAAGTTGACGTGTAGATGCACAACTTCCAAAACTGTCCAACAATGGCGCGGTTACCAAAAAACTGTCCGCACTACAACCGCAAAACTTCTTCGAGAAGGAATCGCGACAACCTTTTGTATTCTCTTATCTGGGCTTCCATTGGTCGGGGGCCGAGCTGTATGCTCATTTTCTCCCAATCATGCTCGCTTACTAGCGGAATATGCTCGAATGCTGCAGTAGTATTTCGCTGCAAGATTCTAATCCCTCCATTGAGTCTGTAGGCTCAGGGGGAAGGCCCCGCCAAGTAGTTCTCCACTTAAGCCTCGGGGGCTAGCTATCGGGGATTGGATAACTTCCATAAGTACCATAGTACCCCTGCAGCCGGTTTTTAGTCAACCATGCATACCCTCGTATGATGTCCCTGAGGAAGACCCTCGCATGATTTGGTTGGTTGGTCCATCCGGTCGAACTAGGCTCGTCACTCAGCCTCGAGCACCCATGCTCGTGGCACGAGCATCCATGCACGACCATGACCAAGCACGCTCGGCCCAAGCTCTCCCGCGAAATGTATGGTCGGAAGGTCGTGTTCGGCAGTAACGTCCAAGTAGCGCTAATCACGCCACGATCTGGTGCCGTTACGCCCACGATGGGAACATGGCATAAATCAAGGCTTCAATTACAGCCGCAGTAGATGCAATCAAATTAATGCCCGTTATTCGCTGCAATTGTGTTAGATATTTTTCATAAGCTATAATACCTCCTGTACATATGGAAAGGGAGGCCTAGTCTGAGTTTAATCTGGTCAATCTGGTGGCTAGAAAAGAGTCACACAGAGCTAGACACGCACGAACACTGTTTGAAACAATCAGCAATACCAACATCACTGGAGTAGTGTTATTATCTCCCCCGCGAGAGGCCCAAACCAGTATAACTCCCTGTGTCCATTTCCGGGTATTGTAAGACAATTGAACATTGTTCGGACGTAATCCCTTCATCGGAAAATGGGACCGTGTTGATCCCTCATTCAACAAGTAAGCTCGACGGGGACCAGTTTTCCAATCGTCGTTAAATATATACACCTAATATACTTATTATATACTGGATTTTTGTTAAAATTTTTGGATGTACATCTGTACACCCATGTTCGTTAGCTGGATACGCCTCTGTCCCCGGCCTTTCTCTACATCTAGATAGTGCGGTGAACCCGTTAGTGACGATGACATCATCCCTATCGGTCGTCACCAAATCTTCACTGTCATCACCTCATGGTGCTCCGCACACACGACAATCTGACACGCGCGAGCATGTCATGAGCCGCACGCTATCTGAGAGGTACTTATATGTTTTTCTATTTAAAAGTTGCACAAATTTTAAAGAATAAATGAAGAGTAGATGATGATTATTTATCCATTCACTTGTTTTAAGATTTATACAATTTGTATTGGGAATGGAAGCATAGAAGCACTGCCCACGCAATTATCACTTACAAACTTCACTCGCGTACCATACGGAGCTAGCATATGCATATATATGCTCGATCTCACGATCATCGATCTCACATATATGTGATCACTGTATTTATATATACGAGCTGCTAAACACAAGCATCAGGTCTTCCTCTGGATGACTTGGAGCTTGACACCATGCTTGAAGTTGACCAGGATGGAGTACTGGAACTGCAGGGGGAACTCCATCCTGGTCGAGTGCCTGAAGACGTAGTGGCGGTAGAGGTGGACGACGACGAGCTTGAGCTGCTGAATGGCGAACTTCTGGCCGATGCACGCCCGGGGGCCGATGCCGAAGGGGATGAACGCGTAGGGGTGCCTTCGCTTGCACTCCTCGCTCTCCGGGTCGAACCGCTCGGGCCGGAACACGTTGGGGTCCGGGAACTGCTTCGGGTCTTTCGCTAGCACGCCCGGCGCCAGCCACACCCATGTGCCCTGCAGGGTACGTACGTCGCCGCCACCCGCCGGTGTGAAGTGTTTGTTAGTAGTGAGTTTTTGCTGTGATACTGAGGTCAATGCTCAAGAAGGGACTCTGTTTTCCCCCCTACGTATTAAGAGGCATGGCTAATGAGTGCGGCATATCAATGTTGCAAGCAGATGATGCCTACCTTGGGCAGGACATAGCCTCCAATCTCAACCTCTTCGGATGCTTCCCTTGCAACCAGCGGGGACACGGTGTAGAATCTCATCGTCTCCTTCAAAACCTATGATCAGGAAAACCAACTCTCAATCGATAAATCAAACGAACGAGGAATTTGTAGCTCTGTTGTACAATTTCTGGCTCATGTTTGTATCCTGCAGACGAACCTGCTCCACGTAGGGGAACTTGGTCTGAAGCTCCTCAAAGCTGGGCACCACGTCCTTGGACCCAAAAGCGTCGATCTCCTGGAGCAGCTTCTCCTCCACCTCCGGGTGCATCGCCACTAGGTACACCAGGCTCGACAGCGTGAACGACATGGTCACCGACCCGGCGAGCAGGTGCTCGTAGGTGAGCGCGCTCACGTAGTCCGGCGTCAGCAGCTTCCTCATGGCCTCCGTGCTCTCGCTGGCGTTGAGCAGCACGGACAGGAAGTTCTTCTGCCCCCTGTCCGCCTGCGCCGCCCGCTCCGCCACGATGCTGTCCAGCAGCCCGCTCATGGCCATGTTCGTCTCCTCCATCCGCCGGTCGGCCGAGCCCGGCACGCGCAGCAGCAACTGCCGCACGGGCTCCTGGAGCAGCGGCACGAGCTGGCCGAGCACGATGGAAAGCGAGCCTGACAGGTCCATCTTGAGGGACGTCGTGGCGTAGAAGTGCTTTCGGATGAAGTCGGTGGCCGCGTCGACGCTCTCGGCATCGCCGGCGGGGCGCTGTGGCGGTGAAGGAGCCGCATCCTTGGTGAGGCCGAAGTCGACGCCGAAGGCGACCTGGCCGATGGTGTCGCTGAAGAGCTTTAGGGAGAGATCGGAGAAGGTGATCTCCTCGCCGGGGCGGAGGAGGCGCCTGACCCGCTCGACGTACGGTTGGATGGCCGGGATGAGGCTTGCCACGTGCGACGGCTGGTAGATGGAGATGATTACGTTCCGCATGGATTGCCATCTCGAATCCCTGCCGAGACGATGTGTATATATCATACTTTCGAATTTAATGTAATCTCCAGCCAATCGCGAATCAGATTTATTAAATTTGAATCGATTTAAGGTACAAAGTTCATATTCACAATAAAAATTAGAAGAAAAAATGACGAACCGTGAATCCGAATCCCGTACCGCGACTCGAACGAATGGTGTTTCTGGCAACTATGGTATATGCTAGGGGGAAAAGTCCATATAGCATCCGAAACTTTGCTCAAAAGTCTATGTAGCACTCCGAACTATGAAAATAGTCATTTGACTCCAAACTTTGCAATTCTATTCAAATAGCACACTGATCGAGTTTTGTATAGTGATATTGCATGTGTAGTATTGTCGGGGATTGGACTATTTTCTATAAGGACCATTCTGCCCCGACGGCCGAGCAACTCCCAACCATGAGCTCGGATGCGATACCCGAGCGCGAGCCCCAAGCATTCTCAAGCTGTCGGGGATTGACTATCTGATAAAAGATCGTTGTACCCCCAGAAGATCCTGAAGCTACCGACCATACAGCACCAGCAGAAGATGCTCGGAAAACCATCCAAGCAACATAACTCCCGAGCATGTGTGTCTACCCATTCGCCTATGACCATACCGGACGATCACGAGCAACCATGCTCGTGAAGGCCACGCCGTTACCCGGGTGGATGGTCGGGGACCCGGTCATGCCACTAGAAAGGAAGATGGCAATCAATCCACCACAAATTCAAATTAATTGCGCAGATCAAGGGCCCCGGATTGTGGGCACTACGGTTATGGAAACGTGGCGTAAATCTAGGGGGTGGTTACCTTGTGTACAGCGTGAGGCTCTGTATTTAATCCCCCCAAAAACACACGTGAAAGGGGGATCCCGGGGTGAGATCCATGTACTTGTATCCATCATTTCAATAGAGAAAAACGCCACCAGCGATCGGATGTAGGGCTATTATCTCGATCATGAGAGGCCTGAACCAGGATAAAATCCTTGTGTTCCTGTCTGTTCTAACGGACCATCTTCCGCGTCTTCGATGCTACAACCTTTGGCAGAAAGGGGCTTTGGTTGATCCCTCGTTCAACAAGTAAGCTCGGCGGGAGCCCGTTCTCCAATCGTCGGCAATTTGGCGCCGTCTGTGGGGATCGACGTATTCTTTGCCAAAGGAATCCCGAAGACATCATCTTCCACATCTGATGACCGATACTGCACAACTTATGATAAGGTAAGATGCGTAAAAAAGAAAAGTTCGTTACCTCAAGCAAATAGTGCTTAGGCGAGTCGTTTCTGTTTTGTGCCGAGCAAGTTCTTCGCTCGGGCGCAAATTTCATCCTCTTGCCCGAGCAGGCTTTTCGCTCGAATCTGTACTGAGTAAATTTTTAGCTCGGACGTGTGTTTCTTCACAACGGACGGGCATTGCACTCGGGAATTGATCTTGTTATATCTCGAAAATCGCTCTTATTCCTCCGAGCACGTGTTTCGCTCGGAGACGGCCGGTGTTCCGCGCCGAGCAGGCAGCACGCTCGGGCGCGAGTCTCTCCCTCCGAGCACGCGTTTCGCTCGGGGACTGTTCCTGTTCCGCGCCGGGCACGTACTTCGCTCGGGCGCGAGTCTCTCCCTCCGAGCACGCGTTTCGCTCGGGGACTAGTCGTGTTCCGCGCCGAGCACGTACTTCGCTCGGGCGCGATTCTCTCCCTCCGAGCACGCGTTTCGCTCGGGATTCTGTTCGCGCCGGCACGTGCCGGCTCGGGCGCGAGTCTCTCCTCGAACACGCAGCGTTTCGCTCGGGGACTAGTCGTGTTCGCGCCCGAGCACGTGCCGGCTCGGGCACGAGTCTCTCCTCCGAGCACGCAGCGTTCGGCTCGGGGACTGTTCTGTTCGCGCCGGGCACGTGCCGGCTCGGGCGCGAGTCTCTCCTTCCGAGCACGCGTTTCGGCTCGGGGACTAGTCGTGTTCGCGCCGAGCACGTGCCGGCTCGGCGCGATTCTCTCCCCTCCGAGCAGCGTTCGGCTCGGGGTGTTCTGTTCGCGCCGGGCACGTGCCGGCTCGGCGCGAGTCTCTCCCTCCGAAACGCAGCGTTTCGGCTCGGGGACTAGTCGTGTTCCGCGCCGAGCACGTGCCGGCTCGGCGCGATTCTCTCCTCCGAGCACGCGTTTCGCTCGGGACTGTTCTGTTCGCGGCAGGCACGTGCCGGCTCGGCGCGAGTCTCTCCTCGAGCAGCGTTCGCTCGGGGACTAGTCGTGTTCGCGCCGAGCACGTGCCGGCTCGGGCACGAGTCTCTCCCTCCGAGCACGGCGTTCGCTCGGGACTGTTCTGTTCGCGCCGGGCACGTGCCGGCTCGGGCGCGAGTCTCTCCCTCCGAGCACGCAGCGTTTCGCTCGGGGACTAGTCGTGTTCGCGCCGAAAGCACGTGCCGGCTCGGGCGCGATTCTCTCCTCCGAGCACGCAGCGTTCGGCTCGGGATTCTGTTCGCGCGGGCCGCGTGCCGGCTTTCGGGCGCGAGTCTCTCCCTCCGAGCACGCGTTTCGCTCGGGGACTAGTCGTGTTCCGCGCCGAGCACGTACTTCGCTCGGGCGCGATTCTCTCCCTCCGAGCACGCGTTTCGCTCGGGGACTGTTCGTGATTATTCATGTTCCGCGCCGAGCACGTACTTCGCTCGGGCGCGAGTCTCTCCCTCCGAGCACGCGTTTCGCTCGGGGACTAGTCGTGTTCCGCGCCGAGCACGTACTTCGCTCGGGCGCGATTCTCTCCCTCCGAGCACGCGTTTCGCTCGGGGACTGTTCGTGATTATTCATGTTCCGCGCCGAGCACGTACTTCGCTCGGGCGCGAGTCTCTCCCTCCGAGCACGCTGCGTTTCGCTCGGGACTGTTCGTGATTATTCATGTTCCGCGCCGCACGCATTTCGCCGGGCGCGAGTCTCTCCTCCGAGCACGCTGCGTTTCGCTCGGGGACTAGTCGTGTTCGCGCCGAGCACGATTTCGCCGGGCGCGATTCTCTCCCCTCCGAGCACGCAGCGTTTCGCTCGGGGACTGTTCTGTTCGGCCGGCACGTGCCGGCTCGAGCGCGAGTCTCTCCCTCCGAGCACGCGTTCGGCTCGGGGACTAGTCGTGTTCGCGCCCGAGCACGTGCCGGCTCGGCGCGATTCTCTCCCTCCGAGCACGCGTTTTGCTCGGGGACTGTTCGTGATTATTCATGTTCCGCGCCGAGCACGTACTTCGCTCGGGCGCGAGTCTCTCCCTCCGAGCACGCGTTTCGCTCGGGGACTGTTCGTGATTATTCATGTTCCGCGCCGAGCACGTACTTCGCTCGGGCGCGAGTCTCTCCTTCCGAGCACGCGTTTCGCTCGGGGACTGTTCCTGTTCCGCGCCGGGCACGTACTTCGCTCGGGCGCGAGTCTCTCCTTCCGAGCACGCGTTTCGCTCGGGGACTGTTCCTATTCCGCGCCGAGCACGCACTGCGCTCGGGCGCGAGTCTGTTCCTCCGAGCACGCGTTACGCTCGGAGACGGTTTGTGTTCTGCGCCGAGCATGCTCGGCGTTTGAGCACAGGTCCTCACAGTTTATTTCCCTGGACGTCTGGTCCATGTCCAGGATGCGGCAGCTCGAGCCTGGCTCGTCTGTCAGTTCCTCGAGCATTAGACCCATGCTCGGGATGTGGCAATGTGAGTCCGCTCGCAATCTGCTAGTAGCCTAGGCGTCTGATCCATGCCTAGTTTCCCTGTGCATCTGATCCATGCATGGGATGCGGCAGCATGTGTTTTTTCACAGTCTGCTAGTTACATTTCCCTAGATGTCTGGTCCATGTCCAGGATGCGGCAGCTCGAGCCTGGCTCGTGCAGCCGATTCCTCGAGCATTAGACCCATGCTCGGGATGTGGCAATGTGAGTCCGCCGCAATCCGCTAGTAGCCTAGGCGTCGATCCATGCCTAGTTCCTTGTGCATCCGATCCATGCATGGGATGCGGCGGCATGTGTTTTTCACTACCGCTAGTTACCTTTCCCTGTGCATCTTATCCATGCATGGGATGCGGCAGCATGTGTTTTTTCACAGTCTGCTAGTTACCTTTTCCCTGGGCATCTGATCCATACTCGGGACGAGGTTCGATCGCGTTTTATTTTCCCTCTCGGTGCAGCTTGTGCCGACCTTTTTCCCCGAGCATGATTCGCTCAGGATGTGATAGCGTGGGCCTGCCTCATCTGTCAAATCTTTTTCCTGGTCATTTCATGCCCAGATGCTAAGGTAGGTGCTTCACCATCAAGAATTCAATCCCTCCTTGGACTTCTCAGTCTCAAGGAGATAACCCATCTCACTTGAGCCTCGGGGACTAGCTGTCGGGGATTGGACTATTTTCTATAAGGACCATTCTGCCCCGACGGCCGAGCAACTCCCAACCATGAGCTCGGATGCGATACCCAAGCGCGAGCCCCAAGCATTCTCAAGCTGTCGGGGATTGACTATCTGATAAAAGATCGTTGTACCCCCAGAAGATCCTGAAGCTACCGACCATACAGCACCAGCAGAAGATGCTCGGAAAACCATCCAAGCAACATAACTCCCGAGCATGTGTGTCTACCCATTCGCCTATGACCATACCGGACGATCACGAGCAACCATGCTCGTGAAGGCCACGCCGTTACCCGGGTGGATGGTCGGGGACCCGGTCATGCCACTAGAAAGGAAGATGGCAATCAATCCACCACAAATTCAAATTAATTGCGCAGATCAAGGGCCCCGGATTGTGGGCACTACGGTTATGGAAACGTGGCGTAAATCTAGGGGGTGGTTACCTTGTGTACAGCGTGAGGCTCTGTATTTAATCCCCCCAAAAACACACGTGAAAGGGGGATCCCGGGGTGAGATCCATGTACTTGTATCCATCATTTCAATAGAGAAAAACGCCACCAGGCGACTGGATGTAGGGCTATTATCTCGATCATGAGAGGCCTGAACCAGGATAAAATCCTTGTGTTCTATGCATTTCTAACGGACCATCTTCCGCGTCTTCGATGCTACAACCTTTGGCAGAAAGGGGCTTTGGTTGATCCCTCGTTCAACAAGTAAGCTCGGCGGGAGCCCGTTCTCCAATCGTCGACAAGTATAATAAGTGAATGGTTTTACCACGTAAAATAACACGCTAGGTAAGTTTAGGTGAATGATACGTGGGACACATGATCTTCTCTTCTAAATTGAAATAGGGGGACCTGTAGGGGCCGATAGCCATGAAAGCATAATTGAGAGCTCTGCGAAGGATAAGCGCATGTGGCTCCACCTATCATTGATTTAACTTGACCGGTGTGTCATCTTACATGGCAAACCGCCGACTCATTGTAACACACGGACAATATCACTACACAAAACTGGATTAAGGCGTTATTTAAATCGAATTACAATGCTTGACAGGAGGGTTCAAATATCTGGTTTCATAATTCAGAATGTTGGATGGACTACTTTCGATGAATTAAAATCCAGAATATCATATGGACCTCTTCCTGTACGTTACAACGAGACTCTAATATTTTGTTTCAACAAGCAAGTCTAGTGTGTACCTCGTGAAGAAGAGGCCTTTGTGGTGAATAGGCGAGCTACGAATCGGCGAAGGCACGCTTCTGTTTGGGATGCTCTTGAACTTCCTGATGCCCACCTCCCTGCACAGCTCCGGGTCCGCCACCATGACCAGCGGCTGCCTGCCCATGTGAAACCTGGGAAGATGACGCGGCCACCCACGTAAGTTCTCCAAAAGGGCGTCTCCCCGCGAACCGCATGCCGCGCGATGCTTGAGAGCAGAACAGGGGCGGCTGGCGCTGCTCACCTATAGATGGGCCCGTATCTCTTCGCGAGGACGCTGAACACCGCCGGGCCGTGCTTGGCGAGCAACGGCAGGTGGCCGATGAGCGGGAAGGCGAGTGGGCCGGGGACCCTGCGCACGCGCCATGACGGTGCGTACGAGTAGACCGCGAAGGCGCCGGCGGCCAAGGCTGCGACGGTGAAGAAAACCGCCGAGAACGACGGCAAGGACTCCGTCTCACTCGAGAGCAGTGCTCCCGCCCCGTCCATCAATTCCCTCCCTCGTTGGTTTTGCCTGCTCTGTTATAACCCTGGTTAATCAATATCGGTAGCTTGCTCGGGGGCACGAGTACTTGCACGATCATCTGAGGACTTTATATACACACGCCGCTGAGATGCCCTGGCGATTCGCCGTGCGCACCCTCGGTGCTGCCGGGTTTGTC
This sequence comes from Rhipidocladum racemiflorum, assembly GCA_036346355.1. Lineage (NCBI taxonomy): Eukaryota > Viridiplantae > Streptophyta > Magnoliopsida > Poales > Poaceae > Rhipidocladum > Rhipidocladum racemiflorum. The sequence goes on from CM070570.1 coordinate 33,458,448, forward strand.
GTGTACCTGCTTCTTCGGATCAATTATTGGCTTTATTTGTTTCGCGTGTCAAATTGGACGTTAGTGGTGAACGGTATGCTTCTGTTAAGACTTTTTACCATCTGTGCGTATTGGTATCAACTCCATATAAATTTTGTAACCTTCAAAGATGGTAAAAAATCTTAGCTAGTACTTTTTGTAATGGTCGATGTACGTGAGGGTATGTTGGAGTATGTATATGTAGTACCTTGTTATGGCATCAGAGTACCGAGATATGTGCTCTTTTACGGTATATTAAATTCAATATAGACCATTCATTTGTTTTATCCAATGAATCGGATTAATTAGTATTTATTTATATTTCCGTTGATAATAGGGTAGTAGAAATACCTTCAATAAATCAATGGTTAGATCTAATTTATACTACTCACTATCCAGTACTAGTATAATACATGGTAAAATTTCTCTCCCAGAAATGGCATTTGTCTGAGCCAGCTGTGTCTGTGTGCACGGGTACAACCTGCCAGGTCTAGTATGGAACGCGGAAACTTTTCTTATTCCTGTAAAAACCTAAGCATCCTCACAATCACAGGAATCTTGAGGAAGCAAGCATCCAGCATCCCATTATTCCATACACACCGCCTTTGTCTCCGAGTTCGATCAGATGCGGACGTTTGACGGGGAGAGATGGTTCCAGCTGGGAGCCTTGTCGTTTATGATATGCTACTACATTTCCTAAGGATACTTATCGTGCAAATTAGATCCGTGCATCGTATGCGTCACCGACTCACCGCTGGTAGCAATCATCGCCACTGCCCAACAATATGTCGCCACTGCCTGCAACTAGCTTCACACAAGCACGTCGCTTTTCATTTTTCTTGAGAGGGGGCAACCCGTTGAATGGAGGAGCTAGCTAGTATAATGCCCTCCCTTTAATAGTATAGCAGGCAGGTGTAATACTCCAAACCAGAAAAACGAGGAAATCGACAATAGGAACAGAATCCGACAAAACTTCCGATTCAATTATCTCGATACAAAGTTGCAGAGAAAGTTTAGAGGAAACAGAGAAGGAAGATAGAACAGAAGAACGGGGATTGGGGAAGAACGAAGGAAAAGTAGCTACGACATATTTCTTCTTCTTGTTCCGCAATCCAGAATACTTCAGTATTTATACATTCCCATTCCCACCATCGGTGATGCTTTCCCCGGACGAAGGCGTCTTGCCTTCGGGCGTCTTCTCTTCGCATGAAGCTGTTCCCGCCATCTTCCCCTTCGCCTGGAGCGTTCCAACATTATGCGCGCGCGTGACATCACCCCCCTCCACAGAACCTGCTTGTCCCCAAACAGGTGCTTCCGGAAAACGATGCCGAACCACATAAAAATCTTCCCAAGTAGCGAGCTCAGCGGGAATGCGAGACCATTTGATCAAGACTTGAGGCATCGCCGAGTTGCCCTTCCGGACCAGTCTTCTGTCCAGAATTGCTTCCGGAGTAGTGTCGTCCAAAGTGAGATCGGCAATGGATGGAAGTGAATGGAACACTGGAGTGTAATCAGGAATAAACGCTTTGAGTTGGGAAACATGAAACACCGGATGCACTTGGCTTCCACTGGGCAATTCCAATTTATATGCTGCTGTCCCAATTCGTTCCAGAACTCTGTAAGGGCCAAAGTATTTGAAAGCGATCTTCGGAAATGGACGGTTGACCACCGACGATTGAGCATATGGTTGTAGTTTCAGATAAACTTGTTCCCCTATCTGAAACTAACGGTCAGATCGACGCTTATCTGCCTGTATCTTCATCCGGTTCTGTGCTGTCTGAAGATGTTGCTTAAGGTGAGCACTGTGACTTTGCCTCTCCTGCAACATTTCATTCACTGAAGCACATCCGACAACATCAAGATTAGGGAATGTTCCATAATGCGGTTCAGAGCCATACAAGGCTTTGAAAGGAGAGCACCCCAAAGATGTGTGGTAACATGTATTGTACCAAAATTCCGCCATGGCTAACCATTGCCGCCATGTGGTAGGAGAGGCATGAACGGCGCAGCGCAAATACATCTCGAGGCATTGGTTTACTTGCTCGCTCTGGCCATCGGTTTGTGGATGATAAGAAGTGCTAAGCAGTAAATTTGTCCCAAGTGCCGTAAACAATTCCTTCCAAAACCGACTGGTGAAAAATTTGTCTCTATCTGACACAATTGAGCGAGGTACACCATGGAGCTTAACGACATTATCAAGAAAAAGCCTTGCTACCTGAGTGGCGGTGAATGGATGCTTGAGAGCAATGAAGTGAGCATACTTCGAAAACCGATCCACCACAACCAAAATCGTGTCATAACCTCCAGAACGAGGAAGCTTTTCAATGAAATCCATAGTGACGTCCTGCCAAGCACCCTCCGGAATAGTCAGAGGTTGTAACCGGCCTGCAGTCCGACAATTTTCATGTTTGGCTTGTTGACATACTGAACATTGTTTGACATAGCTGACCACATCCGTCTTCAAACCCGCCCAAACAAATAATCTTTTAATACGATGATATGTGGCAGCTGCTCCAGAATGTCCCCCCAACGCGCTTGAGTGAAACTCATGAAGTAATTTGGTTCGCAGAGCCGAATTGGCACCGACCCAAATCCGGCCGTGCTGCTTGATGACACCTTGACAAAGATCAAAACCCTCTTCATTCGGACTATGAATCGCCAAAGAGGTCAATAATCGCTGAGCTTTTGCATCTGTGACATACGAATTAAGAACTTCTTGGATCCATAATGGTTGAATAATTGAGACTGACTGCATTGACATCAAATGACCCACCCGAGACAGAGCGTCTGCTGCTCGATTGGTTGACCCTTGCTTATAATGGATCCGAAATTGTAATCCCATTAATTTAGCCATTGCCTTGCGCTGCAAATCGGACACTAGCTGTTGGTCATGCAGATAGCAAAGGCTGCGATGGTCTGTGTTGATCACGAATTCGCCACGCTGCAAATATTGGCGCCATTTGTCCACTGCCATCAACACAGCTAAGAACTCCTTTTCGTAAATCGCCAACTTTTGATGCTGTAAGCTTAATGCCTTACTAAGGAATGCGATGGGATGGCCATTCTGCATCAAAACCGCTCCTATGCCCAGATCACAAGCGTCCGTTTCGATGACAAATGTCTGATTAAAGTCGGGCATAGCTAACACCGGTGTTTGTGTCATGGCTTGCTTAAGTCTGTCAAAAGCAATGGCGGCTGCACTGTCCCATTGAAATGCCTTCTTTTTCAAAAGATTCGTCAGAGGCCGTGCCAATGTACCATAATGCTGCACAAACTTGCGATAGTATCCCGTGAGTCCCAAAAAACCTCTCAACTGAGATACACTTGTAGGTTGAGGCCAAGCAACCATGGCTTGTGTTTTGTCCGGATCTGTCTCCACTCCCTTATCCGAAATGATATGTCCCAAGTATGAAATGCATGACTGAGCAAAGGCATATTTGGATCGTTTCACAAACAATTGATGTTGTTTCAACAGTGCCAACACCTGCGCCAAATGCTCCACATGGGACCCCAAATCCGAACTGTATATGAGAATGTCATCGATAAAAACCAACACAAACTTCCGCAAATAAGGAGCCAAAATGGAGTTCATCAAGCACTGGAAAGTGGCGGGGGCGTTAGTCAAACCGAACGGCATAACGCAGAATTGAAAATGCCCGTGATGAGTTTTGAAAGCTGTCTTCTCCACATCCTTTTCTGCCATACGAATCTGATGATATCCAGCTCGTAAATCCAACTTCGAGAAGAATTTAGTACCCGCCAACTCATCCAACAACTCATCGACCACCGGCATCGGAAACTTATTTTTTATCGTGAGACTATTAAGTTTCCGATAATCCACACAGAATCGCCAACTGCCATCTTTTTTTTTTACGAGTAACACCGGTGATGCAAAAGGACTGACGCTCGGTTGAATCAACCCATCTTTCAACATGGTGGCCACTTGACGTTCGATCTCATCTTTATGCATCGGTGAATAGCGGTAAGGTCGACTATTCACTGGAATCGCCCCTGGCACCACGAAGATCGTATGATCATAAACCCGTGAGGGTGGTAATTGATGTGAATCTTGGAAGACCTCCCCATATTGTTCAAGTACCGACTGTACCTGTTGCTGGATGTTTCCTGTTGTTGGAACTGATACAGACAATTGTAACAATGCCAACGCCCATATCTCGTTTCCACGGTGCCATTTATGCAATTGTTCCAACCTCATTTCCGACAATGCCTGTTCTTGAATAGTGTGCAACCCTTGTAACTTAATGACAGTATTGTGATCCCTAAACTCCAATGTTTTATCCTTCCAGTGACACGTCATTGGGCTATGTTCTTGAAGCCAATCCATACCCAATATCGCGTCATAAGCCCCCAATTCCAGCACACGCATATCCGTCCGGAATGTATGACCTTGAGCCCACCACTCTAGCTGAGGAATCCACTGTGTGCACTGTAAAGTCTCACCGTTGGCCACTTGTACCTGAACCGGTGATAGACCCTGTCCTTGCAACTTAGTGCGAGCCAGAAATGAAGCATCAATAAAACTATGGGAACTCCCCGAGTCTACTAGCACCAACATGGCTTGATTGCCCACCATGGCTTGAAGCCTCACTGTATGAACATCCTCCGTCCCTGATAAAGCATGAATAGAAAGTTTACATTGTTCCTGTTCAAACTCTCTGTCCATGTCTTCTAACACCTGTAAAACCTCCTCAGTCAAAAATTCCGGAGCAGTAATGGTGTCCAACTCCATATTATGTAACTGCACCATCGGTTGTGGCTTACATTGATGGTCTCGTTCATATTTGTCGCCACATTTGAAACACAGCCCCCGTGCTCGTCTATATTCCCTCAACTGACGAGCTCGACCCAAGTCATCTCCAGTGGCCTTCTGTGGCCCCATTCTGCCCTCATACCGACCGATCTCCGTCGTCCGAAATCCTCCTGATGACTTGATGGGTTTCGGTTTCAACTTTTCCCATTTCTCCTCCTGAATTTGCGCAAGAACCACCGCCTTCCGTACTGATTCCGGCAACTGGATTTCTACCTCATACCTTAACTCATCCTTCAACCCCATGACAAATTGATGCACAAAGAACTCTTCAGTACATGATTTAGTGTATGCTTTCACTTTGTACATCGCTGATATGAAATTATCCCAAGTACCCAATGGATGTTCTTCCTGATACGCATGAAGCCACATGGCCGCATTATCTTCCATGTGCATAGCCGCGGCCGTAACCCACAACGAATCATCAATGTTGTACATGTGAAAATACCGAAGACACCGATCCCTCCAAATACGCGGTTCAGTGCCATCAAACCGTGGAAATGACATTTTTGGCACCGGAGGTTTCCTGTCTGGTGGCCCAAAGTCTGTGCCCAAAGAAGTCCCACCACGACATAATCTGGAGTTCGACCCAGCGTTCACCAATGGAGGAAGTGTACATTTTCCCAACAATCCTGCCGTTGGTGCCGTCAACGTACCAGCAGGTGGTGTTCCCAGGACTTCCTTCTGCTTTGGTGTAACAAAGCCTGCAGCGTCACCAGATCTCTCGACTGACACCGCTCCGAGAACCTGATGCAAGGTTTGGGTATTCTTCTGAAATTGCTCCATCAACCCAGAAATTACTGTGCGATGCTCGTCAACCTGCAACTGAAGGGCTGGAATGGATTCGATTGGCCTGATTTTCTCCACGATGAAATCCAAACTTGCTTTAAGAGACTCCCAATGTGCATCCATTTGGGTCCAACGCTCCTCGTCTTGCTCGGCGGTTGCTCCCATCGCCTCCAACAGCAGTTTCGTCTGCACCGATGGCTTTGATGGCGCCGTGATGACAGATCGCTTCAGACCAACCAAATCAGAACGATCGCAACTCGGTTATATGCAACTCGAGTTCGACGAGTTCCTCCTTTTTGGGATTTTACGGTCTAATCAGAAAAAAAAATTGGTCCCCCAAATCGTGATGGCTCTGATACCAAATGTAATACTCCAAACCAGAAAAACGAGGAAATCGACAATAGGAACAGAATCCGACAAAACTTCCGATTCAATTATCTCGATACAAAGTTGCAGAGAAAGTTTAGAGGAAACAGAGAAGGAAGATAGAACAGAAGAACGGGGATTGGGGAAGAACGAAGGAAAAGTAGCTACGACATATTTCTTCTTCTTGTTCCGCAATCCAGAATACTTCAGTATTTATACATTCCCATTCCCACCATCGGTGATGCTTTCCCCGGACGAAGGCGTCTTGCCTTCGGGCGTCTTCTCTTCGCATGAAGCTGTTCCCGCCATCTTCCCCTTCGCCTGGAGCGTTCCAACATTATGCGCGCGCGTGACAGTAGGATTTTTTTTTTTTTATGAAGTGCTGTACATGTTTGAAAGAAAAAGAAAATACTGTAACACGAAAAAATATTGGTGTATTTTGATGGAGCACTATTTGTGATCCGGTTATTGTAACCTACATACTTACAAAGCAATTACATGCAGTATAATTTGATAACCTATCTTTTAGAGAGAGAGAGAAAATCTTGTTTGTAAGCCAAGCCAACCTTATTATTGGAAAAAAAAAGAAAGTAATTTATAGCAAGAAGCGCTGACCTAATCATTGGGTATAATGGTACCTTAATAAAGATGAAATATGATCAAGAATGAACTGTGCTTAATACGTATCATAAAAACACTTGCTGCACTCTTGTAGAACGAGGATTGCCTACCTATCACAACAGCCATACTGGAGATGATAACCTCAGTCACTGAGAGACCACTATGCCCAAGCATACTGAGTAGAAAGGTTTCCAATACTAAGAACAACACCTCCTGCCACTGCAAACAACACCGAAGGCCAGTTGCCCTTCATTACAAAACATTCAGAATCACCGGGAAGTTCTTACTCAAATAATTACTAAGATGGTAACCTGGCTGAGCTGAGTGAAGAAATTGGGCATGTTGGGCTTGCTCTCCCCAAGTTGACCAAACGTAAGTGCAATGAGGACTGCTGCGAGGAGGTTGTTATCGATTAGTCGAGGTATGTTGTTGAACATCTAGGTATTATTTTGATTTCAGATTTGAATATGAAACATAATTTCAAAATAATCAAACACAGCAAGCTAGACAGAAGATACCATATATTTCTGAAAAGTAGATCTAGAAAAGATATGAATGAGTTGAACAGAGGGAAGAATTCTTACGACGGGCTTGATGACGGAAAGGAAGCAGCGCAGTAGTGACCGGCCGTAGAGGAAGTAGTCGACGCAGAGGAATCTCGAGCGGTTGCGCAATTGCGCTGCCCAGAAACCTTATTGCCGCCCCCGTGCAGGTTCTCGCTGCGGCAACGGTTCGGAGATCCCGCCCTCCTTGCCTCGCGGTGCACGCCGAGAGGAAGGTCGGCGAAGAACAAGCAGCACAAAGACACAACACAGGTCACAGTGTATGAACGCGAGTGCCAGAGCAAAAACTTCAATTCAGTCTGGACGTCTCCAGATTTTATAGCCTCGCATCAGTAATGGTCAATAAATTGACCGTTACAGCACCATTATACGCTAGTAACTGCTGTCATCAAATTACTGTTTCTATTGGAAACTGACGCCATTATCATGGCTGTTTCAATTCACTGCACGGCGATTCGCGACGTCGCGACGTCACAAGTCACGCGGGAAAAATACGCGGTAATTCGCGAAATACGCGCGCGCGTGCGTGTGACTTTAGCCATGCTCCTCACCCTCCATATGCCTCATTACAAGGCATGGTGGGAGCTCTCCCTTTTAAATTGGTATCCTCCTCTCTCAACTAGCAATATGGTACTATTCTTTGTAGCTTTGGCATTAGAGATAAATGGGCCACTTGGGCCTTATTTCTAACATATTTATGCTGCGGCAGCCGTCCTCGGTGCCCCAAGAGGGTGAGGACTGCTGCACAGGTGCCTAAGAACAGGAGTGGGGCCAGCATAAGAGCAATGGCACCCCCTTTGTCTTTTATGGTATACATCTTGAGGCCTTCTCTGATTGAGGACAAAGAATTCCGTCGGGGGCCTTGAAGCACCTGGAACAAACAAATATTTCCACCATGTAAGAGGCTTAAGTTACTAATTTGGATTCAAATTAACAAGAAAATGAAGATTTTGGAGTCTTGGCACAGGTGTCAACATGGAAGTTGAATTTCGTACAGAACATGTATCAGTTAGATCGTTCGTAGTCTTTTTCATACACCAGAAAACCAAAAGGGAAAACAATTTCTACTTAGTCCTTACTCAGGCTGGAGCTTCATCAGAAGAAGGGAATGCCTGCAGAACATACACCAAATCACCAACCTTGATGATCTTTCTTTCGCCCTTTGCTGACAGAGATCCCTTACAGACTAAGCCCCCTTTGGACAGCTTTGGATTGTGTTGATTATGGATTATGGCCAGCTATTTAGAGAAGCGGCTATCTGAAGAATCTGATGGCTGTAGAATCTAGTTGTTTGGCAATCCGCTCGAGAATCCGATTCTTCGAACAAAAGGGCGGCGATGGAGGAGCTCGGGCGGCGGCAGCCCGGTGCGCACGGAGGAGGAGCTAGGCTGGAGACGGAGGAGCTCGGGCGGCAGTGGCCCGGCGCGCGCGGAGGAGGAGTTGGGCCGGCGGAGGAAGAAGAGCTCGGGCCGACGACAGAGGAGCTCAAGCGGCGGCCAGGTGGAGCTCGGGTGGTAGAAAAGGATGAGCTCGAGCGGTGGCCAGGAGGAGCTCAAGCGGAAGCGGCCCGACGCTCGCAGAGGAGGAGGATCTCGGGCCAGCGCAGAGGAGGAGGAGCTCGGACCAGCATGGAGGAAAGGAGCTTGGGCCGGCGGCGGAGGAGCTCGGGCCGGCTCAAGAGGAGGAGGAGCTTGGGCCAGTGGAGGAGGAGGAGCTCGGGCAACGGCGGTCCAGCGATCGAAGGAGCGGCGGGCCGGCGACCGGAGGAGGAACTCGGGCGTAGGGCCTTAGGGCAGGGAGGATTGGGCGGATGGAGGAGGAGCTCGGGAGAATGGGGGGAACAACCACTTCTGATTTTATGTGTAAAGGCAGCTTCTGATTCTCAGAGAAGCTATCCAGAATCCTTCCATTCAGTAAATAATCCTTTTTTTAAGCAGAAGCTATCCAGAAGCTGAAACAAATAGGGCCTAAATTCTGCTCAACTTAGGTTGTTCTGGACCTAGCTCCTGAAAGGACAACACATATACATTTCATAACAGTTTAATGAGGTACTAAAGGTAGAGTAGGTTATGATTACCTGCTTTTTGTTTTTGTGGCTTGGATGCAACACTTCATCAGACTATCCATCCACCAAAAAACTGCCAAAAAAAAGTCATCTCTGTAAGAAAACAAGCACTATAACTACAGGATAGGTGAATACTAAGCAAATGTCATAACCAAACTAAAATACAATAATTTTTTTCCAAAAAATATAGGTCTCCAGATGTGCTCCTTACTTTGGTCTTAAACGATCCATTGGTACAGGTTCTTTAAGGATCCCATTTAGAGCATCCACTGAGCCTTGCATTTCAATGTGAATTGTTAACTAAAGTTTTGCCTTTAGCAAGGCCTTTTCCCATAAAACCACCGAACAGTCTGGTCTGTACCTAGGAGGGCAGCAGGAACAGGAAGCCATCAGCAAACATGACTTTGTAACCTTGAGCATAGTCAGGATCGGTTGGTCTAATTTCTGATGTTGTTGAAAATATCGCAAAACATACATTCTCCGGATGCAGAAGGTGACATCTCCTCAAGTCAAAGGGAAAAAAATATCATAAGGTGTATACCTTCTTTAAGATGCACAAGTCGACTTGGGTTCCCAAAGTAACCGAAAAACCATTCAGTCGCTTCAACTCCTTCATCATATGCAGGACCAGAACACTCCCACACAGAGACATCATCGATAGTGGCGCCTTCGGCACAAAGAGGGATCTTCAATGGGTCCATTCCGGGTGCTCTTGTAATTGCAATCAGCAGTGGATTAAATAAAAATGGCATCTTTAGGACTGTTCTCTGGAAAATAAAAATGAAATGGCATCACATTATATTGAACGTTTGAGATTGTCTTGTATGGTATAAATTTCTAACTGACCATACGAAAGCAGCTAGCAAGAACATCAAACCTCAATTTTTTTTTATCAAATGCTAGGCAATGACAGATCTCAATAATTCTACACAGTACAGAGTAAGCAGAATGAAAATATGTATCGAGTGTAATATGCAGTTCCATCTTATTTGTACTGACAAGTACGTAAAAGTCTATTTTGAGAAAGATGGCATTGTGATAGAAATCTACAAGCCATCCATGTAATGTCTCGACAGAGATGAGGATGTCAATATGGAACAGTAAGAAAGCATAATGGCAATAGCTGGACATTGCATAGAATGAAAAGGGAATAAATGGCCCAAATTGCATAGAGGCTCATAAAGTAATTAGGAAAACAATTGCTGAACATTTCCTAAGTAAAGACTTACCTAAAGCACAATAACGTCACTATTGGTTTCTGGTATGATTAACCCAAAAATTTCTATTTAGCATCCCCTGCAATGGAGAGAGCAAACAAATTTCTGTTTGACATGCATATATTTCTATACTGCTTCAGAGATGCAAGTTTCTGAAATGATGAATCAACTGAACCTGAGAATTAGAACTCAGAACAGCACATTCAGAGGTTAGTGTAGCAGTCACTTTTATCCAGCCAAAGCATTTAAAAATCAAAACAAGCTATGAGAAGGATCATTCTTATATTCCATCGATTCATTCGAACCAAATCGCCCGATTGATGCGTCCAATCATCATTTACTACAACCACCAGAATGCTACGCAAATAAAATCAGAATACATTCTGATGCAATTCACGAGCACAAACGATTTAGAAAACAATCGCATCACACATGCTAGTCAAGGCATTCACAAACCACAAAACAGTAACAACAAGAACCAGATTTACCTATATTCCATTGCAACTAGTTTTCATCAATGCTTTTCTGAAATAGTTAACAAGCAATCAGAATATGAGCTATCTAATTGAATAAATTCTGAAGAGGTGAACAGGAACAAATGTATAAATCACAATAAAGGCAGAACAAAGCTTTTGGTAGGCTAACAACAATAAACTAAAAAAATATATCATGCTAACAATTCAATATTATCCAACCACGACAACTAGCAGAAGTTATATGCATGAAAATAGAAATTCCCATTTTGGGCTCACCATCCTGCTCCTCCGTTGTGTTAGCTCACTTGTTTGTTCCTATTTTTGTAATACACATTCTTTAGGTCTCATTAATCAGTAGTTGGTCATGTAACGATGTTCATGATATTTCACATTTGCTATAGTGATATATGAAAAGAAACGCTGTCATAAATGGTCAAGAGGTGTTATCTTGACAAAATTTATGCATACCCGCTGAACTGCAGCTTCAATCCGAGGGAACTTGACGGGGAGCACGATGACCTCCTGTAGCGCCTGCTTGGCGCCGTTGAGGCCAGCGACATCGTTCCACCTTACGTTGGGCTTCTCGGAGGCGATCGTCGAGCGGAGCCCGACGCGGAGCTTGGCGTGCTCCAAATCATTGATGTCTCAACTGTTGCCCTCCCCGCGATCCTTCCCCTGGCTACTCACTCCGCCGCCACGTCGGCGCCACTGGCACTGCGGCCAGCCGGCCAGCCTGGCCGTTGAGGAGCGCGCGAATCTCCTCGGCACGGGCGATGTACCCAGTGAGCCTAGAGCTAATGGCGTCGCGAACCCTTGTGTGAGGCAGGCAACCGGTGGGGGCACCGACGGAGTGCCCGAGGCGGGGAGGGGAGAAGTGATGGAGGACACGGTATAGGGAAGCGAATGAGGGCGCACGGCAGAGCGGCGAGGCGGCGGGGGGAGCGACACAGGGAACCGGCGGAGCTCCGGGGTGGGGAACAGGCGGAGCGAGCGAGGCGGAGAGAAGTGAACTCGGGGGAGGCTACGAGGAGCGAGAGACAGCTACGGAGGGCTCACGGTAGAGGCAGAGCGCGCAAGGATGAGGTGCAGAGCCCGCGAGGTGAACCGGGGGAGCCTGCGCTGTGCAAGAGACAGCGGCGGAGGGCGCGAGGCTGGGGGATGGTGCTGTGACTCTGTGAGGGCTTCCCCAAGGCGGGGGGCATGGAAAGAACGTCCATGGCATGAATCAAAATCCATCGCCACTACGGACGGCCAAGAAACGCGCGAGGCAACACAATAAGGCTCACGACACGGAGGAGGTACGGATTCACGCGATTGGCGGTGGGCGCGACGGAGCATACAACGATGGCTGAGAAGCGAGGAAATCTCTCCGGCGTACAGGGCCGGTCCTGTCATTTTGGGGGCCCGGGGCGAAAACTTATATGGAGGCCCCATCTACCTCCTCATATATATATAGTCTTATAAACACACATCATTGAAGAAATTAATATTCGATGCACAAAAATTACTTCTATAGAACACTTTAAAGTTTATGAAATGACAAATGTAAATTATAATCATAAACACTTACTTGGCACTTAACATCATCTTAAAAAATTTCTTCTAACATTTTGTGATACAAAGTCATCAATTATACTATTGATAACAATCTCGTCCAATTACTCTTCAAAAATTTGTCCATAGCTCCTCTCTGCGTTTCTATGAAGTCATCTGCACGTTTTTTCTTTTTCTTTTTTTGCGACCGGATGGATACCTTCTAGATGACATGATAAGTTGATAACGCACGGCGTTGAAAATAATAATAAATGTATCAAAGATTAAATAGTGTAAGACTAATAGGGAAAAAGATTAGGGAAGATTAATATTCTATACCTCGGATTAGGGACTATCACGGCTCGTCGGCGAATTGCCCAGACAGCACCAGTGTACCACGTCCAGGCGACCGCCCCCCCTTTTTTTTCTCTCTACGCGTCGCCACGTCCGGGCGATCGGCCGCCCGTCGCCCCTCCTATTTTTACGTTTTCCCTGGATGAAGCCCCTAGTCGCCAGCCGCCAGGAAGCATTTTTTTTTTGTGGAAACCCTCTTTCCTCAAAAAGACTTCTAGTCGCTCACGTCCTGGCGTCCTGCACAAGCACAACTAGTCCAATGTCAAATTGCCAAGCATATATATACATATATATATATATATATATATGGATCGGCACTTTGTTTAATTAGTTTGGGGGCCCTTGATTTTTGGGGGGCCCTGGGCGGCCGCCCACCCTGCCCCCCTCAGGACCGGCCCTGCCGGCGTAAGACCATCTCCAATCATGTCCCTTCCCCTCTCATTTTCCCTTCGTGAAGGGATTCCCATTCCCTTTAGCGCTCCAACAGGTTCCCTTCAGCATTCCCGTCAGCCTGGGATTCTCTCTCCCATTCCCTCCAACAAGGGATTCTCTCTCCTTTCCCTATACAATTCCCTTTAAAGGGAATCTGTTGGAGATGAGGGGAAATAAAGGGAATGGGAACTGGGAAGGGAATAAGGAAGGGAATGAAATGAAGGGAATATGGTTGGAGATGGTCTAAGAGGTACTAGGTAGAACCGTGCGGCAATGTCGCACCGCACAAAATTTGATTCGAAATTCTTTTTTACAAGGAAACGGCGGAGAAAGGATCTAGTCGTAATTTTTTTTTTTGAAAAAAGGTGATGTGAAGGATTCGGTCGCGAATCTACGAAACGACGGGTCTTTTTTTGAAAAATAACCGGGAAAAAATCTAGAGATAGAACTGTACACGTATATCTTGTTGATGAAAATATTGTTTCCGGAAAAAAAACGAAGAAATAACCTAGACACAAAATTCTTTTGCCGAATTTGGTTAACACTTTATCATTACCCGACTAACCTCTTTTGTCGAGTTTAATACTCTATGTTGGTTAGCCGCACCGTTTAGTCTTTTTTTTCCGAGAAAAAACGGACCACGAAAATATTTTTCCCGACAAAAACGGAGAAAAACGGACCACAGAAACATTTTTTTCGGGTTCGGGAAAAAAAACGGACCACGGAAACATTTTTTTCGGTAAAAACGGAGAAGAGAAGTTTTTTTCCGAGAAAAGAGGATCACGAAAACATTTTTTCCGGGCACCGGAGAAAAAATGGAACACGAAAATATTTTTCCCGGGGTCCGAAGAAAAAACGAACCACGAAAACATTTTTTCGGACAAAAACGGAGAAAAATGGACCACGAAAACATTTTTTTTGTTCCCGAGAAAAAACAGATTACGAAAACATTTTTTCCGGCAAAAACGGAGCAGGGAAGTTTTTTTTTCGAGAAAAAACATACCACGAAAACATTTTTTCCAGGCACCGGAGAAAAAACGGACCATGAAAATATTTTCCCCAGGGTCCGAAGAAAAAACAGACCACGAAAACATTTTTCCTGACAAAAACGGAGAAAGGATGAACGAAAAATGAATTTGCCCTTTTTTTTAGAAAAAATGGACTACGAATTTTTTTTTGAGGTTCCGGGGGGAAAAAGGACCACGAATACATTTTTTCGGGGAAAACAGAGAAAGGACATCAACGTAAGAAATAGGGACCCGATTGCTATTTTTTTGGACCCGTTCGCTATCCCGAAAAAATAGAAAAGGGCTAACCCGTGATATATATTTAAAAGGGGGTCTTTGCTGCAAAGTAACGAATCAGGGACCTAAACGCAATACGAAAAAGTTTTTTTTATACTCACAAAAAATTAAAAAGGACCTTCTTGTAATTTACAGGGACCAATCTGTAATTTAGAGAAAGTGGGAGGACTATTATGCAAATCGACCAGGGTGGCGACGTGGCCGGCCTCTCAGGCCGGCAATTCTTCCGCACGTAATAGGGGTGATACTAGTAATGTAGTAACGTATGAAATGGGTTAATAAAGTAGTTTTTTTATATTGTGGTACGTTGCTATTAAAATGTAGTGGTTATTTTTTTTGAAAACGTATTTTAAAGGCAACACGATATGCATAGTAATTTCGGTATGTATTTATCAAGGGAAAGGTAAGAGCAATTGGGAGTTAGGTAGATTTTGTTTGAAGCTTTTTTTTTGTCGGTAGTATTCACTGTAATATATCTTAAGTAAAAAAGAACGTGATAGATCTATATTAAAGTAGAAACATGAATGTGTAAATGTTTCCTTTGCCAAGCTGTGTAAGGTTAACGGAGCCACACATTTGCCCATTGCTTGTGGTATGGAGAATTTGTTTTGGGCGATCGTGCAAAATAGCATAAGAAGAGCATTCTTATGTTAGGATTATGATTAATAGCAATTGAGAGTAAGAGAAATGGACTAAATTTGCCAAGTAGCATGCTTAGCACATTTTGTTTTGCGTAAGAATGTGCTAGAGGTCTGACTTTTAATTCTATACCACGCACTCTTGACGATTACCCTATAGCTGAGTTCATCCACATCATCTTGTAGAGCATCCTTCACTTTGTTTTGCCTGCAATTCCAATATGCACATGCGGACATGCCCAACAATATTCAGCAGGCTACACAGCTACGGTAACAAGCGAAGGACAATCGGAAATCCTAGCAGCAATATTACCTGCAGGCCATGGTGAACATGTTTTTCTTTTGTTCTTTTTTCTTGTGTGGCAATCGTAAAAGATTTCTATATAAAGAAAAGGTTAAAAGCGTTTTGTATCTATGTAGACACAAGCATAAAAAACAAAGATTTTGAAGCTAAGCGAAATCTGCATAGATTTCTTTTGGCAAACATTTTAAACTCTTAGACCAAGTGGGTCTTCTTTTTATGGCAAACATTTTTACACCAAGAGAATGTGCTAATAATGGTGGGGGTATCTTTTAGTGCGTGGCCAACATATATTACCAAGACTAGTAATAACCAAAAGTTTAAATCCGCACTTACTTTGCTCACCAAAACAGAAGACATGGAAGAATATCACTACGAATAGATACGAGTAGTTGGAGAAAAATGTGAGATGTTGATAGTATGAAGACTAACTTGAAAACAAGTGGCAGGCTTTATATCGACACAAATCCTGAGCTTAACGATCTGGTATTTCTATTCAAGCTAACCATTGGATAGTAGTAATTTGAAACCTGGAAGAGATTCTTAAGTAGAACTGGCACAAAACAGTGTTATTAATCCTTTGCTAAAGTAACTAAACCTTACCTTAAATTTGGAGGAATTTTTAGCCCATGGATGCAAAACAGCAA
Source organism: Rhipidocladum racemiflorum (assembly GCA_036346355.1). Lineage (NCBI taxonomy): Eukaryota > Viridiplantae > Streptophyta > Magnoliopsida > Poales > Poaceae > Rhipidocladum > Rhipidocladum racemiflorum. Next base: position 33,474,600 of record CM070570.1, read on the forward strand.
CCTAATTAAATAAAATAACGTACATGGAGAGCAAAAACTTGCTAAGAGATCAAACTTGGCTGTCTAATTTAGAATATATTACAATGAATTCTTTCACAAGGTGAAATATAAACATTAAAAATCTGTGTCAATATATGAGGTCAAAGATTATCATACAACCTCTTGTCGAATTGTGCCACAAACTATAATTGTAATTGCTTTCTCAGTGCACCCTTTCGTCTCCATATTAACAGCAATGTTAAAGAATTTTGAATCTTAAAAATTGTTGAACAACTTTCACTTGCCTCAATGTTAACTGGGATGGAGAAAGCCTGCATTTGAAGAAGGCAAAAGTAAATGATATCAATGGAAAATAAAAGACAAAGGCCTTTACAGTGATTAGATATAATCATAGAAGCTTACAGCATTGATGTTTGTTATTCAGAAGTTCATGATGCCATTAGTTGATGTGCAGAAGGGTTGCAATATGTAGTAAATGTACCGTGGCACAGAACGGTAGGCAAACAAAGCAAAGAGCAGTGAAATGAAGCTTCTTACCTTTTACTTAGGAATAGAATGCAATACCAGAGCATGCCCTTGTACTGTAAGCTCACATCTGGGGCTCGATTGACTGACTTTAGCAGCTAAATTAATAAGCAGAGTATTGCTACAAATGTTTTTGACTTTTCACACCAAAGAGGTGAACATGTACCATTTGAGGTTTTCTAGCAATAAAGATTTAAAAAGTATCCTTTCTAGTGGGAGGGGGGATCCAAGAGCCAGAAAAGGTGAAAAAATAATGAATTGAACAATATCCCAGGAGACCAAGTAGACCACATTAGAAGTAGATCTTGCCATACTGAGAATTTCAAACGGACGCATGCCCTTCACCGCATTAACAGTAAGAGGACATGAATCGGTAATCCAAAAGTGGATCAGACCATACTTCGGACCCTCTTAATGTTACAATAAACAAGATGTAGTTATATTTAGGCAAATAAACAACAAATGATTCAACACAAAATAAGTGGTGGGATAGCAAAAACTCTGTAAAATCATTGCTGTAAGGTGCTTGCGGCATACTGTCATGGATATAAAGATCATCGTGTGACAGAAGTTTGAAGTAGAAACATTGTAGGGATGGCACCTAGCAAGAACAATCAAATAGGGAGTTTTGATCTTCTAGATAGTGCTTCACATCACGTTGGTGTCTAAAGATGTTAGAATATTATGGTGATTAATGACGAAGGATTATAGGTTTCTTTTACAAACATGATGATAAGCATAGGGTGCAATATGACTGAGATGTGGTTTGATCTTTTTGGCATTTAAGGTTTGACAAAAGAAATCTGAAACAAGCATAGCAAGCTGATGAGGAAGTTTTGAAATCTTTACCTTTGTAGCATTTTCAGTACTATGTGGATGCGCGTCGCCACGCCGCATGAGGGTTACGCCTTCTAAAATGCTATTTGGAGATGATCAACAGTCCAAGTGTACAATTATGTGGTTCTAGGAGAAGAGCCTCCATGTGTTAGGTGTTTGCAATTTTGTTGATTTAGACCAATATGCTTATCAAGAGCAGCTAGTCTATAATACAGATGAGAAAACTATAGCGAAAGAATTGTTTTCTCTTTTTTTTTAAAAAAAAAGGCCACAATGTTATTCTATTTCTACTCGTTCCATTTTTTTTGCAGCACAAAGCGACCTATGGAACATAGTGAAATGGGATTCTTACATGTGAGAAAGTAGAATGATTAACTTGATAATAAAGTATATCGAAGAAATATCCTGGATATGTTGTGACCAAGCCGTAGACCACGTCTGTCAAACGATAATAGTCACTCAATCTGGCTATGATAAAGAACAAAACAAGAAGGTTGTAGCAGGAGCGAGGAGAGCATTCAACTCTATATAATGGTCACTATTGGCAAGTTCAAAGTATGTGGGTTGGAAAGTGTGGTCAGTAATATCCACATTAGTAGCACAAAAACCATCATCATTTGACAAACCTCCTAACCCAACAAGCTCTGAGAATTCATTGTAGAGATCACAAGCATTTCCATTTTTCATCCAAATGAGACTAATAAAAATAAAACTCAATGAAAGAGTTAGTCTCACAATGATTAGATTTATCATTAAATAATGATTAAAGATTAATTTAAAACCAATCACTAAAACCACAAGGAGCTTAAACATACAGCCGGGTGAACATCGAAGGCAGATGGCTGTGCGCGATGGAGGACATCGCGCAGAAGAACGACGTGGAAGGATGGACTGGCGTGGCGGCGTGCTGGCTGAGATGGCCGAGGTGCAGGCTGGCAAGGCAGACGCTAGCGCCATGTGGGTGCCGCCCTAGGAGACTCCTCCTCCCGGTGCAATAGCTTAGACTTTAACCCGCTCTAATACCATTTGTTAGGTTCGGATATCACTTGTAAGGATTAGCACGGCACACGAAAATTGGAGACATGATTTAACGTAGAAAAACCCTTGCGAGAAAAAAACCATGTGAAAAAAATTCACTAATCTATTCAAGGATTACATGTACAGGGGTGTGGCTTAAATAGCCAAAAGAGTCCGAGTAGTTGAAGACTTGGACTAACAATCTATTTATATAAAACCAAAAGATATGGTAATTAGAGATATTTGAGTTATCTCTAACAAAGAAATATGGGTCTTCAGCAATTCAAATATCCGTGATACCAAGAATATTCCAGTCTTTGTATTTTGCACTACAAGTGTTTGGATTGACTTTTCCAGTCTTCCTTGTTCAGTAATCCTTTGGAATTTTAACGCACTTATATTCATGATGCTTTATTACCCTTCAGGGTTTTTTTAAAACAATTTCATTATGGGTTTTAAGGGGAAGTTTGTTGGATATAACTCAAATATCTCGAATTGCCATATCTTTTGGCTTTATTCATCATTTGTTAGGAGTCAAATCTTCTACAACTATGACTCTTTTGGCTATATATGCCACCCCATGTACATATAATCCTCGAACCGAATAGTAGATTCTTTCCTGTGTTTTTTTTCCCGCAAGAGTTTTTCCACTTTAAATTGTCTCCTGTTTTTGTCGTGCTCCTAATCCTAACAAGTGATATCAGATCCTAACAATTTTAGAAACTAATGCATTATTAGGATCAATCTTTCCCAAAGGACCTGCACCTTCCATCCGACGTTCTCCCATATCAGCGACACGCGAACAGAAGATGAACAAAAGGAATACAACTTATCATCAAAAGAAGAAGCAAGAGAGGAAGAGTTCGAGAAAGGAACCAGTAGGCATGGTTCACTAGGTCGGACCAGCCCAAAGAGGGAGGGTACGCTTTTAGCCTTGGCGAAAATGGTGAAGTGGATTGAATGTCCAAGAGACGAGGGTGAATTGGGATCCTTTTTTGCTAATGATCGGATTAAAATTCTAGCCTTTTCTAGACCAACATAGTTGCGTAAGGTTTCTAGTGTAGCCAAACAATTCCTACATAAGTCTAGCGAAGTTTTGCAAGCTAAGTTCCAATCCTACACAAGTCTAGTGAGATAGGAATTAAAGGACATGAAAGTAAATGCAGAAACATAAAAGGGACAATAGACAACCAGATTTTTCACGGTTGTCTTAGGGATTTGGCAATCTCCCCCTATCCTTGTTGGAGCACTCTCGCAAGAGTCTCGTCCCACATGAACCCGCACAAGGATTCAAGCAATCAACTCATGGTAATCCTTCTCCTCTCTGAATAGGTAGACTTCAAACCTTCACAACCCTCCTGTTGTCTTGCACAACTCCTTCCTGTAAGGTTATCAAGATAAGACCTCTATGTTGTCTAGGAATCACCAAGTAATAAGCTAAAAAAATGTCACTTAAACCCAGCAAGATCAAGTAACTAGAAGTGATGCACACTAAGGCCTAATCTAATATTCCATCCTCAAAAATCTCAACTTGAAACTCTTGAGTGCCCTTGGACTCCTCAATATGCAAGCCAATGTATTGGAGTCTCAAAGGTTATGTCTTGAATACCTATGATCCACTTATATAGGGTGTTCATTCAAAATACAGTTGTTTGACTCATTTTCTGAAAAGTGCTTATAGATCCAGATCATCCAGCTCAGTTCATTTTTTCTCAGTTTTAGCAGTTCAAAAACTAGCCGTTATGTTGACCCGGATAAGACGCCTCGAGCTGGATTATCTACCTAAGCTGAATTATCTACCTTGGTCGTATCATCTGCTGCAATGAAAACATCCATGGAATCCATCTGGAACAATGGTACGCCTCGACTTGGATCATTTGCATCAATGGTATGCCTCGGGTTGTATCATTCGTCTCTCACTTTAGATAAAAACATCATCTCTAAAAAGATGATACGCCTCAATGGTACACCTCGAGCTATATAATCCACCTTTGTGTAAATTTTAGAAACACATAAACACCCTATCAGAAGAGATAATATGCCTCAATGGTACTGCTAGACCCGGATAATCCTCCTTTGTTGATTTTTCTAACTTGGTTGAATTTTGATTCAAACTCTATCATCCTTTCAACCACAACTTGATTCTTGGTACTCTCCCACTAGTACTAAGCTAGAATGACCTAGTGTGCACAGTTAGCTGCTCAACCTAATCAAGCTTAAGCCAGCCTTGAACCCCCTCCCCCCCTTAATAATACAACCCTCCATTTGGCATCTGATATCATACACCCGCTGATCTGACTTCGTAACCTTAAAGACTCTACGCAGTGACATTGCCCATGCTGTCACTGCTTCCTGAACCTTACACTTATTCTTGTAAATCGCACCTTGCCTCACCTCATTCCAATCGTACTCCCATGCGAAGTGTTCACCCCCGTTGACTACCAATCTATTGAACTGACATTCATCCCAATCTGCAAGGAAAGGCTCTTCATCGTCTTCGTCATTACTTAAAGCCCCATAGTCCTGGCTCTCTGCTTCCATCGCTTGCACCAACGAGGCAATATGTTCACCCCCGTTTGCCACACTCATTGGTTCCTGCACCTCTGGCATTGGAACATCAACTTCCTCATCTTGCATTACCTCCTGACCCGAAATCCTGCCTCACTAAGCATTTTCCAACTCGGCTACTCTCTCCAACTTCCTCCAGTTCATCAGCAACAACCTCCTCCTGTGTCACATGGCTGGCATTGGCTTTTTGAAATACTTGAGCCAACAACACTAATGGACATCCTTTCTCAATCACCATTCTTACATATGAACTCCACGACTTCGGCCCCTTTAGTTAAACTAACTCCCAGTATGTGCAATCTCGTCTCTGACACCCTACTACGTGCAGCTTCAGATCATGCAATTCACGGTCTAACGAGAATATATGGTACAACCATCTTGTAACCGTGCCCCATGAACTCTCCCTTGCACATAACAGGCTAGCCACGACACTTGAAAAATGACTTAGTTCCACCCCTTGTGCACCATGTGCGGAACCCCTTCTCTGTAGTGTATTTTAAATTGCACCCGTTCATCCATACATGTCAAGCATTTCACGAAATTCTTAATATGTGCACAACTTAACGCTATCACCTTTTAAATTCTCAATCTACCCATACTACTACAATTATGTACCACAACGACGTACTCTATACTACTTGAGACAACTGTTATAGTTATACATAAATTTATTTTTCCAACTACATATTATCCCGCATACTTTTCACAGTTTTGTACGTCCAATCCAATCCATGCTAAACCATACATGCAACTAGTAATATAAAATTACTTATATATATATATATATGTATGTATGTATGTACATAGCCATTGCTACTCTATATAGCTAATTAATTACGAATTTAATTAATCTGGTCGCTGAGTCATGCATGTAAACAAAATTGTTGCTACTCTGTACAGCTAATTACGTAAATACCTAATTAATTTGGTCGGCAGGTCATGTATCTAGAAAACTACTGGTATTCTACATAGCTAATTACTTACAAAGCTAATTAATATGGTTGCTAAGTCATATATCTGAACAACTATTGTTACTCTACACACCTAATTACTTATAAATCTATTTAATTTGGTCACTAAATTATATTTTAAAATTTTAATTCAAATAAAAAAATTTACCTGCCAAACGATAATACCTTTCTTCCTACTCCTCCTCCTCCCCCCTTTTCTTCTTGCCCTTCTCCTTCACCTCTTCTTCCCCCTCTCCTCCTCTTCCTCCTCCCTCTCTTCTTCCACTTCTTCCCCTCCCCCTCCTCTTTCCCCTCCCCTTTCCTATCTTCCCCTCTCCCATCTTCTTTCTTCACTTCTCTCTTTCTCTCGGCTTGGCTGCGAAATGGCACTCTGGCTACACTATTGACGCCTAAATAGCTCTTTGTTGTCATTTGAATTGGCGACAGAGAGCTAGATCATTTGATGATAGACTCTGTCGCTATTTCAAACACTGACATGGGGTATTTTTTTATTTTTTAAATCAGTATATTATTTCTGTAATTTTTCATTAAAAAATATTGTTTAAAAAATCCTCGGCTAGCTGATGTTGCCTCTGAGCTAGCCTAGTAAGCAGCCTGGAGTACAGATCAGATCAAGTGATGAATTCCCAAGGTACGTACGTATTTTTCCAAATGACAGTGGTTTGCCTCAGAAAATGACTGTGATTCAAAAGTGTATATATATGCTGGAGGAATTCGCGCGTAGGGAGCCTCTACATGTCACATTTTTTTACGAGAAAACCTCTAAGAATCATAAATTCGTCGATAGGTTCTCCACCTTTTTTTTTTGCAAAAAGGACCTGAGGTTCGGCAAATTCATCGACGGTTCCTAGCTAGCCCATTTTTAAAAACCACCGAGAAAATTTAAATTACATTGAGATCCTCCTACTTTTTTTTGCAAAAAGAGCCCCAGGATAGAATTTCATATGGCGCAGTGTAGTTTGCGGCTCTACCTAGTATACACTGATGTGAGCAGCTAGCATCTGAGTTTCGCTATGGCTTGATTATTAAAACCTAGAAGTGTTTCTGAAATAGAAGTGATCACTTTTCTAGCCCTTCCTACGTCATTTTTTTTTGTAAATCTAGTCCCCTCTCGAGCAAAATTGCATATTTAGCCTCTTTCCCCACCACGGAAGACGCTGCCGTGCCGAGGGAGCATGGGAGGGGGCCAACCGCGCGCTAGAGCAGGCTTGACTTAGCTGGCGGGCGTGGGAGATGCCACCGCGGTAGGTAGGGGTTATTTGCAATTCCACTTGAGATGAAATTAGATTTGCAAAAAAAAAATAGAAAAGGAGAGAGATAAATAAGGCTAAAAAAGTGGCCACCTAGCTTAAACAAAGGCAACAAAATGCAAAGTGCGCTGCAACTGTGCAATTTTTAATAGGCCGTCAACGTAGTTACTATCACCTTGTGTAGTGTGTACCAGGGTTTTAAATTTCGTTTTCGGATTAAATCTCGTCACCTACCGAAATCTGAAATTTCGTCGAGATCTTGTTATTTCAGATGAATTCCGAACGAAATACAAAAACCAAAATTTGAATCCGGTCAAATCCGATCAAATCCAGTCAAGTTTTAATCAAATCTCGGTCAAATTTGCCGAGATTTCGGCAAGATTCACCGAGATCTCAGCGAGATTTTACGCACCGTCACACTTTGAATTTTTTAGGGTTTTTTCAATTTCACCGGAATTATGATCTACCGACTGTCCCACATGGGAAATGGCGCAAAGAATCAAATCCGGTCAAATTTGGTCAAATTTTAGTCAAATCTCGGTCAAATTCACCGAGATCTCTACGAGATTATATGTTACTGTAGCACTTTGAATTTTTTAGGGTTTTCTTAATTTCGCCAAGATTATGAAACTCAGAGGGTTCCGAGATCCGATATTTCGTCGAATTTCGCCGAGATTTTGAACCTTGGTGTGTACTTGGCACAGGCTTCCGGCTTTTTTCGAGGGGCAAAAAACTATTACTTTTCTTACCGCGCATCATAAACTATTCGGAAGAAAAAGATGACATTTTAATCAGCTTAAAATCTAAAATAGGTAAATTTTTATTGAATTTTTTAAAAGCTATACGCATATATATAGCTAAAAGCTAAAAGCCGCTAGAATGGTATTTTTTAATTTATTGTGGGTTGGATTTAGACTAATATCACTGAAGTTAAGATAAAATTAGTCACCTCTATCACTTATAAAAGTCAATTGCTTTTAACCTGTTTAAACCAAAAACTAGTTTTAAGATATAAACCAAAAGGCTAAAGCTGAACAAATTGGGCCTATACTTTCACGGACACAAGAAAAAGATATTTATTCTGTTGATTAATATAAAGTTTATACTTTTTGAAGCTTTGTAGATAAATGTGGGGAATGCATGCAAATGCAATGATGTTTTTCCAACCAAACCATTTATTTCTCTCTCTCGTGTATTTATTAATAATCATTACGATAAAGTATTATCCCTTATCTTTCGTAAAGATTTATGAGAAGGTAGTTCGCTCTCTCAGGTACGGTACAAACACTGTTACATTACACCAGCACTATTAAACCAGACAAATAGGATCGTATGTCGCACACATGCAGACGAACATGATCAGCTGATCTGGAATCTTTGTCAAAATCATGTCATCGCACATCAAACGTCCTGCATGGTCTTATACCGTGTCTGGATTGAGAATATCGGCAAACATTGGTTTTTGTGGTACTTTTCAGGTTCCCAGCGGTCTTTTTGATGATACGAACTACGAACATAAACAATGGCAAGATGTTCATATCAAGCACGAGCCTTCCTGCCGTGCAGTCGGCTTACTGGCAGGGCGACGACAGGAGGGGGCGAGGGGGCGGAGGGGCCTGACACCCTTCAACGTTGTTGTAATTTTAAGATACTTTTCTAATCAGTATGGATTAATAGAGGTGTAACTTCTGTATTGCAAAATAAATACTATCTTTCTTTATTATTCAAGTTATGTTGGAGTCAGATAACAGACCTTTAACTTTATTTTGTATCTCAACATATGTTGATCGTTATGTACTTATGTGTGTTTGCTGCGATGGATCCTATATATATGTGTGTGTTAAAAAATATTGATATGCTATATTTCTTTTTGATTGTTGTCGGTATTGGCTCCCTCTATATTCAAATCCTGGTATCGCCCCTGCCTACTGGAGGCAGTTCTAGAGAGACTTCGGCCTGTTCCTGAAGTCACGCGCCGACGAGGTCATCCCGGGCTGCCGGATGGTTCTAGCCATGCTCGGCAGGCAAACCGAGCGCCACACGGACAGGGAGACGGCCATGCTGTGGGATCTCCTCTCGGTGTCATTTGCCGCGCTGATGTCACAGGTGAGTCCGCTCGCTGCTCGATCGGTGATCAGTCCAGAGCTGTTTCACGTAGTGTGCGGGCTTAACACATGGGCAACGTGGGCACGGTGCAAGGGCTGGTTGAGCAGGGCAAGGTGGACGCGCCCTCGATGGAGGAGATCGAGGAGGAAGGAGGTGCGGCGGGAGGGTTGTTCATCCTGGAATAGGGGTGGGTATTTTTATTTGAAACTGAAAAATCGAATCGAATCAAACTGAATTAACCAAAAAAAATTCAATTTTTTGTTTTCAGTTTGGTTTTAATTTTGATGTAATTCGGTTTATAATTTTCGGTTCGGTTTTTGCATTTCGAAAACCAATTAGCTTATCCCCATTGGCCATTACCCGTTCGGCGTTCGGCATTCCCCATTCGCTAATATCCCCTGCCGAGCGACGAGCACCCGGGCCAGCCTAATCCAATCGCCCCCATTCCCCAATCCCCTTTCTCAAGCTCGGGGCTCCCCTGATGCCTCTTCCCATGGTCACCGCCCTCGGCGTCGACGCCTCCTCCTTCAGCGCTGCCTCGAGCCGGTGAGCCCTCGCTGGCTCCTCCCTCGGCACCACCTCCTCCGTCAATGCCGCCTCCTCGCTCGCCTGTTCTAGGAGCTCTCCAAACCCTAGCCGGAGTAGTGGTTGTTGTCGCTTGCCAATCCCAGCATCCCCCACTGCTGGCCCCTGAGTTCGTACCAGCCGCTGCTCTGGAGTCAATCACCGTGGTACTGCCTACAGCACCTTGATTTCCCCTCTCGGCTCGGTGACCTTGACTGCGATGTCCCATTAGTCCTCCACTCCCTTCAAGGTACGAGCTGGTTGCCCTCCCCCATGACTTCCCTCCTCCCTCGTCCCCCTTGTAGAGATCTGCAAATTCCAAACAAATCTAGGATTCCGTCCTAATTTCTTTCTCAGGTAGAAATTTCCTCAAATTTCCAAATCTAAGCCAAGCCTTTGGATTGGTTTGATTTGCATGTGTTCTCGAATTTTTTTGATTTGGAATGGTACAAGATGATGTTCCATGTAATGAGAATTTGAGGAAATTATTCTTATAGAGCACAAAGCTGGAATAGCTTACGCCGCACCACACAAACACCAGCAGAAAGAACAAAGTGATAGTATTATAGTTAAAGTGCCAACTGAATGGATCAGCGCCCTAAAAAATACATAAGGCATCATTTAACTATATCAATAGATTGTAAATCAAATTTTGAAATAGAAGTACCTATCTGAAACAACAGCTAAATAAAGAGAGGATAGACATTTTCAGATGCCAATTGCATAGGTTCGATGACATTAAAGATTCCTAGCTGAAGATATTGAAAGAGAAATTCAGCCATATAAAATGTGTGATTTTCTATGTTTACAGAATCTACTAAATTACAAATCCCTGTCAACTTTTGGTTTACCGAAAAATTAAAATAATTGAATTGAATTTTTTCGGTTCGGTTTTCGAATTTGAACCGAGAATTTCGGTTTCCAATTTTCAAAAACCAAAATATTTTTAAATTGAATAAATCGAGCCGATTACATCGGAAAAAAACGAATATCCACCCCATCGTGGATTACTGCAGACTTACGAGATCCACCTGAGCGGCGGCGGCGACGCCAAGGAGGACGGCAGGACAGTGTCGATGGCGATCGGGGCCATCCAGGAATCCATGTTGAGCCACCACTTCGGCCGTACATCGTCGACGCGCTCTTTCCACAAGTACACCGAGCTCGTCACCGAGTCCATGGACAGGGAGGAGGTCAAGAGTGTCCAGATAGGGGTGGTTCTGGTCAGGTTGTGAGCCTGGCGACCGTTCAGTCCTATATACCTGTTGTCGCTTGTCATTTGGTGTTGCGAAAGGTTGTTCTTAAGTAGAAGATTACATTCTCAGCGTGAAGGCTTGGTAAAAAAAAACCTACTATCTGAATCTAATATTTGTAATGGCATCAACCAATTTGATCATGTGTGACAGGACTTAATGGTTAGTGCTCATAGCAAATCAAGTACGTACTGAATACTGAACTTCATTGAATTTAGCAGAAGTCTCGAAAGGACAATGATTTGATACTTAATGAATAGCGAATTATGTTAAGATCGTATCAAGTTACATCAGGTGGCATGTGAACTTATCCACAGGAGCATGAGGTACGAATGGAGGAACAGGAGGAGGAACATCCTGGTTAAAGGGGATCGAATAGGATAAAAGACCGTAAGAGAGTAATAATACTATGCAAGGTATAACGAACAAAGAACAAAACAATGGTCAGTCTCGTCTCATCCTATTTTTCCATAAGCTCCCACAAGAGGTACCTTCTGCATCAGCGGGTAGATGTGGTTTCTCCGAGCAATCTCCCGAGTGGAGAGCAGAAATTTTCCTGTCAGAAGTCAAAGATTTCTATATAGTGTCTCATCGTGTGACACATCTTCCGACAAGTTGTATGGATCTGGTTTGAAGATCATGAGTGATCTTCTTCTTCACGAGAAGATGCTGCGTTTGCCAATGGTGTTTGAGGAACCTGATTTGTTGGATGGTTGTATTTCTTGAAGACCCGCTCTTGGTTTTCCCTCCACCATTCCTCAGCCTGATTCTCCGCAAATCTCCTCTTGCTGTTCGGAAAGTTTCAATAAATATAAAATTTTAGATGGGACAATAATAATTCAAAATTTAGATTTCTGCCGCATTGAGAGGGGGGGGGGGGGAGTACCTGAACCGGACCCGCTTGAATATTTTGGTACCATCCTTCAGCTGGATTAGTGTCACATATACGCCAGGTTCAAACTGCTCGATTAGTTGCACTTCTCCGTGAGTACCATGCTTTGGTACAAAATCGCTATGGACCGTTGCATTGTTTTCCATGGCACGATGGGACGGGGATTCACCTGTGAGGGAAATGGCAGAGCCACTGGCAGAACTGCCATCTTGGGACACTACCAAATAGCCTACAGTTCCTGATCTATGTTTGGCCAAATCATATCTTCGGCTTCCGCCACTAGATAGTTGAAAACGATCATGTTCCATAGGATTTACGAGCTCTGAGGGATGACTTCTTTGTTCCCTCAGCAGTGCCTGCGCCTGATTTTGCAAGGTTTTCAAGCTGTCAGCGGCATCACTGGGCAGTTTATCTGCAATACAGTTGAGCTGCAGAAGAGTGGAAAATTAGATGTATCCACCGACATGAAATCGCTATTAGATTTATTCCTTCAGAATTCAGAGTTAGATGATATGTCACTTCTACAGCCATTTAGTAAAGAAAACATCCGGATGAAACTTATCAAAACCCAATCATTTTTGGTAAGCTTGTGGGCTTATACGCTATGTTTTGACATCAAGGATAGTGTTCCCATTTTTGGAATGGGTTTTGATAAGTTTCATCCGGATGTTTTCTTTAGCAACCATCATCCAAATTTCTGGCCATTGAATTTGCTTTCAGATCAATGCATGGCCTCCCTGAATTCGAGGTGGGTTGATCCTACGGATATGTGTTTTGATCGTACGGTCCAAAGTTTGGATGTTTTTTAGGACAAAAACATCCGGATGATACCTATACACTCCCAAAATGATTTTGCTATACCTCATGATCAAGAAGTTTAACAAACTCCACCACAGCATTGCGTCTGGTAGATTCTTCTGTGGCCATGGAGGTAGCTGTTTTAGCTTTCTTATCTGATTTCTGAATCTGCTCATGTTGGGCTTCGCACTTTTGCTTTAAGCCATCAACCTATTTAAAACACAACGCTTTATCAAAAACAGCTAACCATAACAGATAACAAAATAAACAGAAAAACATTCTTGCCTGAGATTGCAGCTTCAACACTTCTTGATTCAGCAACTCGTTAGACTTCTGCAAGTGATCGACATCACTTTTAGAGCATTGTGGAATTGCAGGAGGAGGTGATCTTGTTTTCTTTGTGTATGGGGATGGTGAAGAAAATGCATGCATTCCAGGCGACATAGTTAGAGCTGGTGACATTGCCATGGGTTGAATTGCGGCAAATGGGGCAGGAAAGCCAAGATCTTTGAACTGTAGCAAGGAAGAAACTTGGGATGCCCTCATGACTGAGTCTGCTGCTTTCAAATCATTCCTAGCTGCTTTGACCTCTGTACACTTTACTGGCTCCGCTGACGGTGTTGCTACAAGCCTGGAGGGCCTTATTTCTGGCCTCTCTGACTTCTCTCTACCATCAGTAGAGCGACGAGTGACAACATTTCTTTTGTTGGAATTGTTGCTGCTAGTATCTGCAGTTTTCAGTTTCAGGAAACATGAATCGCACACACGATGCGGCTTGCCTGGAGTTGGTGCCAGAGCAGCCTTCAGCACTTTTCTTGAGCTACAAGCATGGCAATGAACCAGTCCACAGTTGTAGCAATTATGTCTCTTTCTCGTGAAACCAAATGCTTGCCTACAACCCGTGCAGACTGACTGATCTGCACCTGATACCCACTTATGTATGCAGATACATGTTGTGAAATTTGAACCGCATGATATACTTTTGACATGCCGATCTTTAAGTACTTCAACAAGAGATGGTGTCTTTCTGTCGTTGAGATCGCCATGACCAAGTCTTCCATTGGCCCCCATCCCCCATGTATATACTTCACTTCTTGAAGTTAAAACTGTAACATGGGAAGCTCCACATGAGATCTCTTCAACCAATTCGCTGGCCAATCTATCCTGCACTAAGCAAGGCTGTTTACCATCAGATTTTGGATTTCCGAGCTGGCCATTGCTAGAACTACCCATGGTAAAGACATGACCAGATGTAGCAAGGACAACAGTCATACTATGTCCACAAGCCAGCTGATGGAAATTGTAGTCAATAAGCGCTTGAACACAGGTAGGAACTAGCCTAGCCTCTTTGTCCCCATGGCCTAGACGATTCTTATCTCCATCGCCCCAGGTATATAGCTTCTTAGACACCACATTTGTGCCTGTCTGACCAGTAGCCTCCACAATAGCTGCAGAATGCCAGACTCCACATGCAACTTTGATAGTTCTGAATCCATTCAAGGCATCTACCTCTTTTGGGTATGCGACGGTTTCACGATCCCCATGTCCAAGGACACCGAATGATCCATCACCAAATGTGTAAAGTTTTCCACTTGATGTGGTCAGAGCTGAATGCCACGAGCCACATGCAACAGATAGCACTTGAAGTCCTTCTAACGCCCCTGAGACTCGTTTTGGAAGCCAATGGCTAGCTCCAGTGTCATACCCAAGCAATCCAGCATTGTAAGAACCATCCCCCCAGTTGAATAGATCACCAGAAGCAGTTATAGCACAAGTATGGAACTCTCCGCATGAAATAAAATCAACTATGGTGACGGATAAAGATTCGACAAGCTTGGGGCGACCAATATCTGCATCAGTTCCATGACCAAGGCGCCCGCCAAACTCCTCACCCCATGTAAACACCTCTCCTTGCCTGGTGGTAAGAGCAACATGCCTCGAACCACACACTATCTGATTAACATCTAAGACAACATCTGATTCTAAAGGTTTAGGAATCAAAACATCTATTTTTGAGCATGAAGAGCTTGTGTGCCCATCTGTTGGGGCCACATCAGTCCATACTTCACCCCATACATAAACATCACCAAGGGATTCTATGTCATCAGTTCCAGAACCCTGACTGGAAGAACTAGGGGCACTGGAAATACTAAGTCGGCTACTGTCTGCAGCACTTGTTCTTATCATATTTGCCCGATCAGATCCCACATCTGATCTTCTGAAACTAAAAGAATTGGTTCCACAGTAACCAGCTGAGTTAAAACTACGTGAAATACTTGAAGCAATATCTAGTGCTGAATCATATGAATGACTATCTTCGTAATATGATATTTCCTGGAAAGAAAAGGACACATTATATCAGAATATACCGCACTTCCTAATCAAACGAAGGGACTAACGAATCTCCAGCTGATACAAAGACGAGTAAGGTGGATAACTAAGTACTGGAAAGATCAAAGTGGATACTTAAGTTTTCACATGAAAATCCATGGAATAAATGTAGAGCTGGTTATCATCTTGATACAATATTAAGCTTGAAGTATGCATGATTTTTTTTAGTAACAGTCATCTACCAAGTGTAAAGTAGGGGAAATAAAATGCTATATGTGCACTACATGCATTAGTTATGATGCCTAATCCAAATCTTGTCTTGTAAATCAATTATCAGATAGCAAAATTGAACCATGTATATTAACTGCTTATGAAAGGCACAGAAAACTCTTTAGGAACAAAAACTCACGTCGGAAAAGGACACTCTATCCTTGTGCTCATCAATCAAAGAATTTCTACGGCATGAATTTATTAGCCCCTCAAGTGCTGAAAACCACACTTCAACTTCAGCTTGATCCTTGCAAACCTGCAGAATAGACAGAACCTCATGCTACGATTGTACTTTTTAGATCATGCTATCATGGATTCAGTCTACAAGATAAATACATAGGCAAAGCATTCAGCATCAGCTAATAGTTAGAACTTAGAAGTTCGTAATTTTATATTTACCAGGTCAAGTGAACGTTGACCGTTCTTGTATATGAGGGAAAATGACAGATAATCCTTCTCAGGGTGTAAAAATCTCCCAAAAACAGCCTGATGAAAAGTTAAATGTGTAAGATACCAAGTTAACAGCTTGATTGACAGTTAAAATGTTCGTGTTCCCAAACAAAAATGCCAGGTAAGTTCTAATTACTATGCGTCTTGTACTTTATAAAACCTTCTGTTATTTTTACAACTGCTTCTGTTAAGGTTATGCCAGTAAGGGAAATCTCACATTTAATTCAGGTGATAGCAAACTATTAAACTTACAGTTCTTTGTCCAGGAATGATCTTTGTGACAGAAGACAGTCTGAGGAACTTTTCCTTTTTGTGAGAATACCAAATTAATGATGTTTCGTCCTGCAATGAAAGAACATCAAAGGAACATTATCAAACATGTATCTCCTATATCAGGCAATTGGCACATAATTATGTCTCCGGTATATATACCACCTAAAATATATATGCAATCAGATGGTACAGATACAAAATCTCATGGTAATGAATGTCTGGCTACGCTAGTGAAGGTTCTTCCAGTCCATATAGCAAGAGGTGCACTCAAACATACATGGATTAGGGGCTAAAATGCCTCCTCCACCATTTCCTAGTCGTTCATCCATTTTGATGATCTAGCTAATCATACAGCATCCAAAAGTATCAATACATGTGCATTGGTTCAGCTAGTTTGTACTTTTACTGCCCTTGGACCTTCTTTCTTTACTTCAAAACGTGTCAGATAATTCAGTCAAGCATAGGTTATCGAATTCTACAACTACAAGTCAAACAGAACCAGTTATTGAATATCAACATGTCAAGATCAAAGGAGCATGCTTATCAACTTACACTAGAAAGTCTGAACGCCCGGATCTTGGGTTTTCCTTTGCGACTATACTTGATGAGCTTGCTACCTTTCTTTAAAGTAATAAGGGCCTTCAGAGAAAGAAACACAAAACATAAGTATCATGATTAACAAACTGTTTGACACATATATGCACAATTATGAAAAGAGATCGACACGAAGCATGCAGTTGTGTCTAGAATTGTACATTGTCATCTGGTGTCATCTAAACAGCTACAAGTCAACATCCTATTGTCAGCTCTTTTCACCCACAACTGCACCAAAAACGAAATAAGAGAGAAAAGTTTGAGGTATCAGTATCAGTGTATCACATGAATGGATTTTTTTTCCACTTTTCACTTTTCCGACCTAAAAGTTGACGTCAAATGGATTTGCGATAACAAAATAACAAATCCTAATCTGTAATAAAGCCGAGTACAGACAATGATTTATGAGAGTGCCACATCATCCCAGTTTCTCCCCACTGTGCAATGTCCATCCAATGAACAAAAATACATATAGAAAAGCACTACATTGCACAATAGAAAAAAAAAACCCTAGAAAATGACAACAACCCACAGAAGAAAAATCAATATTGTATGACCTACCGTACTTACATCATGGGTTTCACTTGTCAAGCAAACAATACATGATGCATATAGAACATTTAGGTCCCGTTTGGCAATTTAGAACCGGACCATTTCTACTAGATTCTGAAAAAAATCCAACCAAACAGGCTAAAACTTGCAACGATTCTCCTTGGGTCGTTTCTTCTTTTTCCACACCATGGCTGAATCGGTCTCAACCCAGTTTCACCCGATTCACAGAATCCAACATAAAGCGTTTCTACCAAGAATCTGGAACCGTTTCCGTTTCTACCAAACAGGGCCTTATTCTTAAATTAGTTTTTCACGACGAGGGCTATTCCTAACGTGCGGCATTGAAACCCAATAATTTTGGAAAATAAACTGTTATTAGCACTCCACCAACGCAGCAAACAGATCCGCAACAAACTTCATGGATTGGAGTATCCATTCCAGAAAGAAAGATTTGGATGAGATTTCTCACAGCAAAGAAAAGATCGTCCACGAGGATGTTGACCGGAGTCTCCGGCTGGAGCTCACCGCGCCGGCGATCTGGTTGGGTGAAGCAGCGAGGACGAGAGGGGCGCCATGGCTACAACGGCAGCTCGACGCGAGGGGGCACAACGGTGCAGCTAGCCGGAGCTTGGCAGAGTCAGCGTGTGGACGGCCAGCGATGTAGGCGAAGTCGGGAGCGGTGGTGATGCGTGCGTGATTTGGGGAAAGCAGTCGGGCATGAAGTGGGTGGAAGAGAGGAGTTAACGGGGGAGAAGCGAGGTGGCCGGAGTGTAGCGGGGAGGTGGCTCACGGATTATACCGAGGAGATGTGGAATCAATCAAGCGATCAATTATGGCTCACCAAGAAATGGTAGGCTAGACCTAGCTCGCGTCCAATGGTCTTGGCAAGGGAGTTCGATCTCTCTCTGAAGGATACGAGAATGGCGGCTTCTTGGGTGGAGGAGGAGGCCGAGGAAGAAGGCAGCTCCGCAAGAGGAGGGAAGGAGAGAAACGGTTGGTTAATCTGCGCTCCATAGGACCGAACGGCGAGAGGGCGATGAATGAAGCGGCCGAAAATTAAGTAGTAAAAGATGGGCCAAGTGGAAATGTTTTGCTTGGGCCTAATTGTGTCATGACTGGCCCGCCATCAATATTATAAAAAGCCCTTTTTTAAAAAATAATAATAATGTACAAGCCCAGGCCCATTATGGTCTAGTGTAGGAGCATGGGAGAAACCTACCTGTGAAGGGGTGCGAGTGATATTGATTAGTTATCTAACCTGCGTAGCTGTTTAACTTTATTTGTTGAATTAAGAATAACCAGCCGAATTTCCTGCGCAATTGCGCGGCGGCTAGAATTGTGTAAAGAAATATATCAAGTAACAACGGCGGAATCACGTGAAAATATTTCTCCTTCGAAATACTTCCAAAAAGAATGATATCTCAAGGAGACAAGGACAGCTTCCAGTACCAACATATGAAGAGACACAACCTGGCACAAGCCAGCAAAATTGTACAAACAGATAAGCACCAACAAGGGCAGAAGAATAACGCACGCTAGTCCCCTTCAGAACCCCATAAACCCACTCTTTCCATAACCCAAACCGTGCCGAAACCAGCTGATTGATCACTTCAGTTTTGATCAGGCAAGCAACGGTGCAGAGATGAATCACTGCATCTCCATTTCCTGTTGTAGTAAGCGTACAGTGCCAACTGCACTGATCCCAGGATAACCCCGAGCCCATTAAGGAACTGAAGATTAGCATGAAAAGTTTTTGTTAAAACGTCAGTAGAATAGAAGCATCTATCAAGTTTGCATACATATCGATTCAAGGAAAGAGTGGATTGAAACGAGGATTTGCGGCTCACATAGATGAAGAAATCGCGCGGCAGCAATCCATATGTTGCAAAAGAGGCGCTCATCAGGAATGCTGAGAGGGACAGGTAGAACGGCATGAACTCCACACACTCGGTCCGAATCACCACGCCCTGAAGAACAAGGATGGAGCAGACAAAACCAGCGAGAGAACAGCTCTTGGTTACGCGGTTGCAATCGTGTAAAGAACAGGAGGAGAAATTAATCAAGAACTCGGCTCAATTGTAAGGCATACCATGACACATGACAGCTAGAGGGGAAGCAAACATGGACATCGGCGATGCCATGCTCACAGCCCCAACAAACTGCTGCCGGACCGGCTGATCGAAGCAGGCGAGGCTCGCGTGCACAATGAGCGCAAACCCGCAAGCCAGGAGCCCTGTGATCTTCAGCTGTGGAGGAGACAAAACAAATTCCATCATCCATGCAAAAACATCTCTTGTAAAAAAACAAGAAGAGAAACAGAAAAGTGCAGGCTGTGTTACTGGCATCTGGCACGGCAAGAAGCAGTACAGCACTACAGCCTACAACTGATCCCCTCTTTCTGAGATGAGACGGTTTCAGGGTGGGAAGAAAACTACCCTCGTCTTTCTGCTGTCGGCATAGACGATGAAAAGCGAAATGTAGGCGAGCTGGAACACCGCTCCGGTGCCGTTGACGGTGGCGACGAGGAGACTGGCATCGGAGACCCAGGGGAGCCCGTACCACAGGCAGATGAAGCAGTTGAGCAGGGAGAACAAGTAGGGGAGCCCATCGAATTGCTCGGTCGATATGGCTTCTCAGGATCCTCTTGAACGTCGGCCTGAAAGTGGGACAGGAATTCCATGAGAAATCTCTGTCCACAGTGATCGAATCGGTAAAGAAAAGAAAAAAAAACAAGAAGATCATGTGTGTGCTTACACCGGTGAAAGGAAGAGAGCGAGGGCAAATGTCACGCCCGGCTTCTCCCTCCCCGGCCCGCGCCGCCAACGGCCGCCGCCCTTCCCGCCGCCGCCCTCTTCTCGCGCGCCGTTGAGCACGGCGCCGCCCTCTCCCTCCCCTATAAAAGGCCCCGAGGCCTCGCCTCCTCCCCGTGCCTCTCATCTCCCTCCCCTCTCCCCTCCGCGCAGCGCGCCGCCGTCGTCTTCTCCGGCTCCGGCACCAAGCCGCGCCCCGTCGCCGCCCTGGTTCCGCCGCTGCGCTGCCCCTCCGGCCCTGCCGCCTGCGCCATCGCCTCCGCCGCCCCGCGTCGCCCCGGTGCGCACCGCCGCCCCGCGTCGCCCCGGTGCGCACCGCCGCCCTCCCTCCTCGCCCGCGCCGCCCCGGCCCGCTCCGCCCTCGCCCCGTCCACGCGCGGACGCGCGTGCGTGGACGTGGTCCACGCGCCAGCCGGCCCCACCCGCCAGTTTAAATGAAAAAGAAAAAAAAAGATTTTTCCAAAAACCTTTATGACACAGGAAATGCTAGTATACACAGTAGAAATGAAACCTCTCTGTCGGACCCCGGAATAACACATCCGAAATCCTCTGTGTATTCTGTACTAGTCCAGGAAATGCTAGTACACACAGTAGAAATGAAACCATAGCATATCCGTCGTTCTTTATTAAATATAAATATTCAAAGTTACAAATGAAGTAGCGCGCAGGCCAACGAATAAATATAAGCAGCGGAATTTAAAGAATAATAAATAGAGCCTAATTAATTTGCCACAGGCAATCGACTGGGGACGCGGCCTAGTCCAACTGATCCTCACCATCGTGGTACTCCTTCTCTGAAGTGGTAAATTAAGCAAGGGTGAGTACATACATACTCAGCAAACCACACGGGAAATGCAATATAAATGTACGGGTAATCAAAGGATGGCAATATGGTTTGTTTAAGCATAAAGCAACAGTTTAATAACATTTTCAATAATTTTAAAAGGCATACTTTATTTCCAAAAATCAAATCTATACAATTTAACTCAGGAATCTCTCCTGAAATTGGCTAAGTTATACCCATGATGGACTCCCTCCATCCAATCATCATTTTCTGGAAATCAAATTTTAATTTACTAAAGTCTAATATGAGAATGGCTTGCTCGGCATGCCCATAACCGCGGGCGCGGCTAATCGATTAGTTTGACACTCTGCAGAGGTTGTACAACTTTACCCACAAGACGTGATATTCCCTTTATGTCAGCACACTTCCTTTGGTGAGTGACAGAGAAAATCATGACAATGCCCCAATATTAATTCATACAAGTAGTCATGCCCGCTAAGGTTTCACCGTTGAAAGACTCCCTCTATTCAGAAGCCCCCTCTTGCGCCAGAGTGGCAGCATCTCGCTTTCACCACACTACTACCCCCATATGGCATGACTGTCCATGAAATGATTTAATAAGGATAGCCAGGTCTGTCCCATTCCAGACTCGTGGTAGTATGGTTAGGCTTTACATTCAGCGAGACTCAGACCGGTCCTTAATTGACTAGGCGAGACTGTCCACAAACCCAGATCCATGACCTCACCACTTTCCAACCAATTCTCGCCCGGTCTAAGTCATTTTCATTTTAACCATACTATCTCCACATTATTTACTAACATTGATCGTCATAAGTTTCCATTTGAACATGTCATCAATTTGGCATAAAAATTCCCCAACTAAGTTCAGTTCTAAGCATGTCTAAGCAATGTCTAAATATTACCATAGTCATAAATCATATTTTTCCTAAGATTACAAGGATATCGGAATTTAAATGTCAAGGGTGGCACATCAATCATGGTCATATCTATTTTTTAAAACTAGGTCGGGAATTAATGTCTATAACAAATAAGCATGCAATAATTTTAAATACAACATACAAGTTCATGAACTGGGAGCAACATGGTCAAGGGGTGTGACTTGCCTGGTTCAACGAGTTGCTACTCGAAATCGTCGTTCGGGAACTCCTCGGACTCTCCGTAATCTACGCGTAAAAAGCACCCAAATTTAAATAAAATACAAATGAATTCAAATAAACATAAATTGAATTTCAAACTAGCACTAGACTAAAGATTAAGGTTTTTAATGAATATAGGAAGAAGAACGAGCCAAACGGAGTTCGAACGGGCGAAAACGGACTCCTGGAAGTTTAAAAACAAATAAAACGGATTTTTCTAGAATTTTTGAATTATTTTTAAAAGAAAATCCGGTTTACTGTGTCATGCTGATGTCAGCAGTCAAATCGGATTTTGGATTTATTTTAAAAAGTAAAATCCGTTTTATGACGTCAACATGACGTCATAAAGGTTTTTGGAAAAATCTTTTTTTTCTTTTTCATTTAAACTGACGGGTGGGGCCGGCTGGCGCGTGGACCACGTCCACGCGAGCGATGGGCCCGAGCGCCGCAGCGTCGTAGCGTGGGCGAAGCGGCGGAAGCGAAGCGCGGCCGGCGCGAGCAAGGAAGAGGAAGCGGCGGTGTGCAGAAGCGGCAGCGGCG
This sequence comes from Rhipidocladum racemiflorum, assembly GCA_036346355.1. Lineage (NCBI taxonomy): Eukaryota > Viridiplantae > Streptophyta > Magnoliopsida > Poales > Poaceae > Rhipidocladum > Rhipidocladum racemiflorum. The sequence continues at coordinate 33,497,142 of CM070570.1, forward strand.
GAAGCGATAAGCGCGGCGGCGGAGAAGGCAGCAATGTGGAACGAGCGGCGACGGCGCGGCTTAAGCGCCAGGCCGGAGAAGGCAGCGGCCTTCTGTGAGGGAGAGGGAGAGCGGGGAGGGAGAGGAGAGGCACGAGGAGGCGAGGCCTCGGGGCCTTTATAGGGAGGGAGAGGGCGGCGCCACGCTCAACGGCACGCGAGAAGAGGCGGCGGTTGGGCGCGGGCGGGAAGAGGCGGCCGTTGGCTGGCATGAGGGAGGGAGAAGTCGGGCGTGACAGCAAAGAGGTTACCTGCAATGGTAAAATTTTCAGGAGATTTGCGATTTTTATTCAGAACCATTTGGTACTTGGAAGTATGTAAGATGAGAAACATCACCTGCACAAGACCAGCAGCAAAGCAGGAGAAATCATACAGGGAGCAGCCCATGGATGCGTCCCTTCTATCTCCCTCTGTTCATGCCTTCAACGTTGTGCTAAAAATTCGGAGGTATTTGATCATTTGCTCAAAAGTTGATGTACAATTGATTATTTGACCCGTATGTATGAGATATTATGGACAAAATGATTAATTGCACGTCAACTTCGGGGCAAATCAGTAATTATTCCAAAAATTCGTGGCTCTTATGAAGGGCGGCACGAGTCAGTGAGCGACACAAACGCCATCCACCAATTTAAATGTTTGAACGAATTAAATCATTGGACGCCTGCTCCTGAGAATATCCCTATCCTCTTTTCCCCCACATGGTAAGACTGCTAGTATCTCTGTCTCCAGTAAACCAAAAATTTGTCATGTGACTACTGATACCGGGTCTCCTTTTATTTTGGTGAATTGTATGGGTGTAAATATCTAATCCACACTGACCTGACAAGAGGTTGTCTACCAAGTTTGGTGCAGAATGTCAGCTATAGAGAAAAAAAAAAGTTTCGGAAGGTCCATAGGAATAGTAAAAGAAATTGCAACAATTTGCTTCCTGACTCACTGGCTACAGCGTACATATATTTCTTTGTCAGGAAAATAATTACTGCAGATTATTCAAAAAAAAAATATGCTAGCTACTGCCGTTTTCTGCGATCCGGAGAATTTTTCCTGGCGTTCAGGTGACCGATAGGTTGGATACCAGATGGCCGTCATGAAGACAAATCGGCCAAGTCGGGGAGCAAACCAGTGGCTGTAAAGGTTGGATGGCCACCACTTGGCACTTGCTGGTGCTAATTAAGCCAACAATCTCCAGCGACCAGCAGCTTGGACTGCCACAAACACCTCTGGGAAACGGCGAAACGCATGATTAAGGCGCGTTTTTATTGCTTGCACGCTGTGCCGTGTCGCTTCTTAAAACGACCCGTTGAAATCCGAGACAAAGAAATGAGATGCAGATTAAAACCAGGTTTCACGAACCGACAAAAACCCATCGAAACCGGTCTGTACCTTCCGGTCTGAAAAGCAGAACGCTTGATTTACTGGTCAAATTCAAATTCGAAATTTTTTTTAAAAAAATTATCCAAAAATTCTCTAAAATTAATATTAATAGCTTTATGACCTCTGGCGTGGATAAATTTTTGAAAAAAAATAAAGTTTGAAGACTTTTTTGAGCCATTCAATTATATTTAGTTGCAATATTTGTGGAATTATATTTAGTACCAATATTTGTTCAATTATATTTAATAGCAATATTTATTGAAGTATATTTAGTAGCAATAGATGACACCCGAATATGATACTATTTGTTTAAGTAGCGATATTTGTATGCACAAAAATTATCTTGATATGGCATCTTTTAATATGTTAATGTTATCCAACATTGAAAAGCTTACTTCTCGTTGTATGCATACATGAATTACCAAACCTTTAGTATGAAAGTTGTACTCTGTACCACTAGTTATATTCTGTACTTATTTTGTTGTACAGCGTGCGATTTGGCAAAAACAATTTCTTTCAAATTATGTACACAAGTAATTTTTCTAAGGTATTAAAATGTAAATGATGTTAATATGTGAATGGTATTGTTATGACATTATGTGAATGCATATTTTTGCACTTGTTAGATTTATATGCAAGTATTATTGAAATGAAAGATTATTTGTTGTCATATTATTGCTAACTGCATAATTTACAACTTGCAATTGTCTAAAATATAGCAAAAATCATGTCAAATTTTGTTCATATTTAAGAAAGATCATGTAGGAATTTTTTTCATGTTTCTCCATACTTTATATATATATATATATATATATATATATATATATATATATATATATATATATATATATCATTTTTACTATTTTTGGCCTTTAATGGTTTTTACAAATTTTACAATATTTTTTACAATTTTTCTGAATTTTTTTACGTGTTTCCCCATTATTCCAACTGCCGCCGGTTTTTGCCTAATACGCTCGAAATTCAAGCCTTTTCGAGCGATTTTTATCCAAAAATCGCTCGACGGTTTGACCATATTTCGAATTCGTTTGACTTTCGAACCGATGGATTGAGCAAATTTTAAGCGATTTTTCACAAATTTTAATACCACTAGGTCATCAAAATCCAAGTTTGAAACAGTATCATTAACCATGTTACAAGCCCACCGGAGTCCCCCGAATAGACGTGACGTGTCATGCAAATTTCTGCTCGGAATTTCTAAAGAAACATCATTGACAAACTACAGTTTCACAAAATGAAGTCAACTACCATCTTTCATTCAAGCAAGTACCAAACATACGACCTCGCATTTTGTCCAAGGCGTTCAACAGGATAATACGTAAGTTTTTCATGAAGTTGCAGAGTAGAGAATAGTAGGTCTGTAGCCAAGTCCTTCCTTTCCGTGCCTCGTTCACGGGTCACGGGCTCACGGCACAGGGAGGGCATTTTAGGAGTACCAACTAAACTCATGGCACACACTGTGAAGCCAGGCAAAGGAATAAGGTACCGCAGCATTTCAACACAGCACATAAAGAAGTTGTGCTCCATTTCCACAACTGGGGCAAAAAAATATCAGTCAGATGGCACAATCTGCGAGCAATATGGTCCCAACCAGCTCAAGTAATACTGGACAATCAACATCAAAGAATGTAATCCGCATATCTCAGGATTCGATCATGAGCAGTCTGATATGCTGCGATCTATTTCGGATCAGGACTACAAAGGACATCTCAATTTGTTTGAACATTACTCCTTTTAAAATGGCAAGACAATGAAAAGGGACATACCAGATGACACCCCAAAACATAAGTATGAAAAAAGAGTAAAAATTTTCACTGTTGACTCGATTAAACTCATATGCTACAAGAACAGAACCTAGACGATACTACACAAGGGTAGTGTTCAGAATACTAAGCAACCAAGAATATTAACCACAACCACAGGGACATAACTTTGCACAGCAAGACACAGAAACACGGGCCAGAGGAAAATATCAGCTCAATGTAATTCAAAATCCTTCAACTTCATCACTTATGTGACCATTCAACCAGTCTAGTTGCAATTATCCATCAGCTTTGAACAATTTCGCATCTTCTGTCTTCCTGGCTTCCAAGTCTCAATCCTGTACCTGGGGAAAAACAAGATAACTTTTAAGGAAACTACTTGAATAGTACTTAGTGTCAACGAAAGGACAAACATACAACTCTGCAGTGCTGCCTAATGCATAGCAGATGAAATGGACAAACATACTAACTAATCACATTATTTGATTAGTTAGTATCAAACAGCAGTGCTGCCTCATGCATAGAAGATGAAATGGACTATCTCAGTACAAGAATCAATATACTCATTTCTCAAGGTATTGTTATCCAAGTCCACACTAATGCAATACCAATTTGAAAGTTCATTATGCTTTTTGTGCATACCAAACATTAGTAAATATAAGAAATGCATCACAGATTGATTGCAAGTTGCAACTCATGCCTCAAATGAAATCAAACAACAATCCTACTTAGCTGAGTACCACATTAGTGGTTATCAGCTAGAGAGCTCGGCTACCTGTTTTTAAAATAAAGAAAAAGCGCACAGATCATACACAGAAAAAGGGTGCCTCCTAGCACTATTCATGTAGCAGGTTTCATTATATTACTGGCAAGTGACAAAGTATGGTAATCCAGCTACTCTTTACATTAAGTCTAAAGTAACATCTGCCAATATCTTGGCTGCCATCTTTGATTGCCAACAGAACATAAATAAAACAGACAATCTCTATCATCTATAAACAAATGATATCTGGCTAGTTGGGAGGTCATGAGTTGTTTTAACTTTTAACCAAGTCAACAGGAAAATAAGCGAAAAACATATGTAATCTGGGAAACTTTTTATATATACATAACATGATTATTCTCCACTGAAATGTGAACTTAGGGGATTCATTTACATAACATTGATATTGCGGCACGTGTGATACATGTTTTTATTTCCCCAAGTAAAGCTCTTCGCAAGGCACGACAGTATCCGCTTGACTTTTTCTAAGCGGGGACAAAATGAAATGACTATAATAAAGACTCTTACTATCTACTCTTGTTTTAAGTCAAATGAATGGTGTGTTCTCATATTCGGTATTGTCACTCGTGAGCAATAATGTTCTATTCTAATACAACCATTCAGGCATACAGTATAAGCTTCCTTTCACGATTTGATGTATCAGTTCTCATACTACACCATACAGGTATCTAGTATAAGCTTCCTTTCCTGAGTTCTGTATGAGCACTGCAAAGACACTTAAAGCTTCTCAAACTTCTAACAGATTCTCTGCCAAGGAAATTACCACTTACATATAAAGAACAATCCTTATGATTTAACACACCCCTCAACATCTTAAATATGCAACACAATCAAATTATGTTCATGTATCATATCACAATCAGTCAATCACAAAACTCCTTGATATCTTCCTAGTAACTTTTACCAGCACCAAGCATTTGATAAAACGGCCGCATGGAAAAGCTGGTCTGGACAATTTGCTCAATAAATTCAATGTCCTGACATCATTCTGAGTAAAAATATGTTTTCCATTGTAGACACATAATACCTACCTGTGAATAACTATAACTGTGAAGATTGAGGGGGAGAGAGATAGAGAGCACCAAGTGATGCTACGTTTCCTAAAACTGAATTCAAGACATGCTTGTAACAATTTATCAAAAAGGGTGATGGAACGTGAGCACAGAAAACCAGAAGTTAAGTAGAAAACCTTTGATTTCTGACTCGCCGGTGACATCTAACAGTAATAGCAATGATCTCACATGCTAAGCTATGTAAAGGGAATACAAATCTGCGTCTCATGTTTCAAAGGTTCACCCAAATAAAAATTCACCAACTATTCCCAGATCCCACACTTAAGTAGCAAATTTGAAGAACCCACAGAAATTACACATGAATGCCATTTCAATTCAGCAAAGCATTGTCAGAAACACAATCATGGGACGCAGAACCATCTCACCTCCATGATCCATCTATCTCTCTGAACCAGCAAACACATCAAAAAGCCCGCAGCAATTCCACCATGTTGCCCGATGCCCCGCGGCAGCCACCGCCACCGCAGGACCCCGCACCACCTGCAGCCAAAACAACCCAACCAATGAGACCTCGCAACAGCTTCAAAACGTGGGGGATCGGTGGCACACAAGCACAAAAATCATTTACCTTTGTAGTACGCGCAACAGCTGCCTCACGAGACACCTCAGCCGCATCCCCGACCACCACAGCATCACCCTTCGCCTCCGGTTCCTGCACCACAGGTGCCGTGGCCGGCTCTCTGAGCACCACCTCCTCACCCTTCGTCTCTGGTTCATGAACCTGATGCACCTTGGCCACCTCCCGGACCAACACCACCTCCGGTTCCTGCACCGCATATGCCTCGACCACGACCACATCCTGAACCACGGCATGCGCCTCCACCATCGCATCTACCTTACCCTCTTGTTCCTGCTCACCGGCTTCGGGCGGCAACGCATCCACCATGACCTCCTCCCCGGCCTCGCCCACGGTACCATCCTCCTCGACCACCTCGACGGCGCGCTCCACGGGCACCTCCGACGAGGCCGCCTTCGTTTCCTCCTCATCCGCCTCGGACGCGGCGGCCCTCGGCGTCACCATCTCCTCGGAGCTCTCCATCGAGTCCTCGCTCACATCCACTGCGCCCACCACCATACACACGACAGCACAGCATCAGAAAACACACGCATCCATCCTATTATAGCTCAAGGAAGGAGGCAAGAAAAAAAGGCGAACAGCTCATAAAGCGGACGGAGGGAACGTGGGGGAGGGGTGGCCGACGCCAGCGAAGGGCACGGAAATGCCACCCTCGCCGCACGGTGAAAAAGGCGATTCTTGACTCCCCGCTGGTGCCGAAAGCGCGTGGCGCAGCGGATCTGCCCCGCCTTAAAAGCGGGGGGAGGGGGTTAGATGCCATTCGTACCGGGAGGAATGTTCGGTGGGATCGGTAGATGGTTGCCGTCGATGGCGGCGTCGCGGCGGCTGGAGTTATTTCTGCCGTTGCTGTCGTTGTTGCCGCCGTCGACGGTGCCGGCGGGGTGGCCCCCCTGCTGCTGCTTCTTGATCTTGGCACGCTTCTTTGCGCCCTTCGGCATGGCGGAATTCGATGGTGCGGCGCGGCCGGGGAGCGAGCGATTGAAGGGGAGGGGAGGGAAGGAGAAAGGTGGAAAGGGCGACTTATTTGTTTTGTTGTGGAGGGAGGGGATCAGCCCATTTTTTTCAGATTTGCTCAGGGGGGTGGATCAAATTGGAACAAGGTTATTTTTCTGTTGGGAAAATATATAACTACGGAGGAGGGTGTTTCTATATTTTTCTTTTTTAAAGCTACATATATATTAAAGTATGAGAGGTGTTTTACATCTTTCTTCCTCTGTCTGAGTTCTTGTAAATCTCAAGAAACGAAGGGGTAAGTAATCCTCATCTACCCTTCATTCATGCTTTAATATTTGTGCAACTTTAAAAAGGAAGAGGATAGAAGCACCTCCTTTAAAGTATAAATAAAAAATAGATGGTGATTATTTATTCATTTATTTGCTTTAAAATTTATATAACTTATATTAAGAGAAAAAGTATTTTAACACCTCTTTAATAACTTCTCTGAAATTGTATGTTTATAAGATCTTGTGTGTGCAGGAATTTGGTTCGTTGTAGCATAAGGTGTTGGTTCATCCAGCGTAAAATTACGTTTGCCCCGCCTGAAACGCGGATATTCACAAAATTCACGGAAACAATTCAATTTCTGTAAGAACTGAAAAAAAAAATTACGTGGTCCAAATGGACACAGGATTTTGATATCAAGCTAATGGTAGCTGAAAATTTTGTTTTTGGCTCTGTGTACAAATAAATACGAATAGTATAGTTTGACATGAAACATTGGAGTATTAAGAGAATTTAAAAAAAACAGTATAAGACTTTGAAGTGAGGAGAGCCAAGGGGCGGAACCAGGGTGCCAGGTATGTCTCGGCACCCTTTAAAAATTTTAGAAGTGCTATAAAGTTATCTCTTTAATGGACTAAATTTGTTGATTGAATTGGTTTCGATTTTAGTGGTTTGGAATTTTTTTAAAACCTTAGCACTTCACTTTGTATTTTTAGTAAATTTCAAATATATGTGTTGAATTTATAATGTTACGAAATCATCGTATAAGATAATAGAGTTGTACGTGTAAAATATGCACCCCACGAAACTTTTCTAGATCGACCACTATGAGGACCTAATGAAATTCTACTTGTATTACAGTCGCCATTAAAATAAAGTGCTTTGTGAAATTTATTTTTCGTATGAACTTAGTTTTTTTATTTCATTCACCATAAATTTCTTAGCAGTGGTGTATAGTAAAAATATGAGTTGTATGTAGGGTTAACAATATCAATTTCAAAATAACCGTTCGAAAATTAAAATTTGAGAATCGGTAATATCGAGTTTAAAATTATCAAAAACCAAAGAGTGTCGAAATTAAATTTTTTGAAAAATAAAAAATTAACCGGTTTTCACCGAAAATTGACAACCAGTTGATCTTTTACGGCCGATTTTTTGAGCAATTTTCGTCGATTTTTTTTATAAAAATCAAGTGATTTTCACCGATTTTTAACCGGTTTACATCGCATAATTTTTTTTCAAATTTTTTAGATTTTTTTAATTGAACCATTTTAACGACCGGTTTCTAATGCCAAATTAACTCGATAGGAATGGTTATCGCGATAATTGTCGATAACGTGAACACTTATTGTATGCCCTATCGCATGAACACATCAAATTTTATTGGCATGGAAAACATTGGGAAGCAGCGAGGTACAAAACTAAAGCCAACAGAAAAACACAATTGACAAAAAAGAAAAGAAATAAAACATATTTTAGAAGCACTTTTTCGGTGAACAGGGCAACTCGGGTTTGTCTGGCAGTTTCGTCCATGGAGCGTTTCATTTCGTGGGATGCGGGGCGGACACCAGAGGTCACTATCGTTATGATATATGTAAAATTAAAAAGAGTATATTTATTGATGAATGAATTCGAATTTCTCTCTAGGTATTTCTATTATATATTGGGTATTGCTTTATACAGAAAGAATCAATCAAATAAAGAGAGGGAATTAGCCTCGTACTTTTATGTGCTTCTCTTCGAGCTTCTACTTTTGTTCGTGTGTTCGTTCAAACGTGCTGTTGATTGGTACGGGTGGACAACTACATTTTACAACATGTTATCACCATAATCTTTCTACGCATGGCAGATTAGTTTTTTCAATTAGATTAATAGCTAATCTAATGTATCATCACAAAGTTTACTGTTCATCAATAAAATAAAACACGAGGGAGGGAGAACTGGTGGCGCATGCGCCCCTACCGGAGATAGCACTGAGCCGGCAAGTCGACGAGACGATGGACACCGAGCGTCATGTTCTCTGGAATTATTTTTCTTAGCATTATTTTCATGTTAATATATGCTCAAATTTTTTTTCTATTATTAAGTAATTTTGTAAATTGCTTGGTAATTAACAAAAAATTGTGGAAAATACTAGAAAATTTCAGATAGTATATTATGAACTCCATGTCTCTATGTTAATTTTCTTAGCATTATTCCATGTTTAATTTATGTTGAAATCTATTTTTTTGTTATGTAGTAATTTTAAAAATTATTTAGTAATTAATAAAAAAATGTTAAAAATGTTAAAATTTTTTTGGAAATAGTAGATAATTATCTACTAAATAGATATAGACTAAACTTTACTAATTCAATAATATGCAAGCAATATAATATTTAACAATAGTAAAATTCAATATTACTTGCATATAGGATATGCCTGACATTACGAAAAGGGAGTTTGCTCTGGATGACATCAATTATCTCACTTGGGCAATGGATGCAAAAATCAATCTGACATGTAGAGAACTTGGAGTTGCTATTACACAACCTGAAACCGGTGCCCCTACTGTTCCCGAACCCGCAAAATGTGTTGCTTTGCATTTTCTAAGGCACCAAATATTTGATAAAGATCTATGTTGTTGCCAGAAGCACAACACGAATGGACTATTGTACTCTTTTAATACTTCAAAATTGTGGCAGCATGTAACTCTGCCATACCTACACTTCTTGCAAAATTAACATTTTGTAACTAGAAAGTTACTGATGCTGAGATGATCGATAAAACATTGTGCACATTCCACCCCAATATGAGGACACTGCAACAACAGTACCGTCATGCAAAGTATCAAAAGTACTCTAGGCTTATTTCTGTTCTGCTAGAAGCAGAAAAGCATGATGAACTCATGATAAGGATCATCATACAATTTTTAATGAAAATTTAGTGGTGCTTGAAGCACATGCTAACGCTCAGTAGGCTAGCAATAGCCAAGGCTGCAGAAAGCGCCAAATGCATAAGAAGAATAAATGGAAGAAGGACATAAACCAAAATAGAAAGGGCAAATCCTAGTGGAAAGGTAAAGAAAAGGGTTCAGAAACCTTCCAGAAGTAAGATCTAGCCAATAAGATTGCCAACCCTCTTCAGCCATGATCTAGGTGTGGATGCATCGGCCATTGGTCATATACTTGTCGCACCCTAAAGCATTTGGTGGAACTTTACATGAAACCTATTGGGAGATTCTAGAAGAATCAAGAAAAGAAGGTTGAGGCACACTTCACCGCTCAACCAGTCATTGAGCAAGAAGGTGAGAAGATGGACGACAACATCCATGATCCGACGACTCAGTTTAAAGAGAGCCTCATCGGATATGGGAACTCACCCATTGATGAAGATGACCTACTTGATGTCGAGCTCGAGGAATTTCAGAAGAATACTAATGTTTCCCAGAAGGAGAAACATGATTTTATATGGAGACCTACAGTAGTCTCCATGATACTCCTCTTTAGTATTGATTAATTGATGTCGTATTTTCCTTAATTAAGTCTCCTTAAGAGCATCATTTTATCACTTTAGTATTTATGTTTCTGAATGAATATTTGGTCTACGCTCCTGTTGAGTGATTATCAGTTGTGATTCAATACAGTGTTATTTCCCAGAATATTTGCTCATTTATGCTATGTTTGTTGTATATTTTTCAATATGTTTTTGTTGCAACAATTGAATTGATTGATTTTTTTTATATAAAATAATTATATAATCCAATGGTGGAGGAGGAAATCTGTCGTGTAGTCAGTTGCAACACAAATACTATTCTTTGGGAAACTAAATATTTCCACAATTTGACTAAGAAAACTGAAAATATTATAATAATTACCAGAAGTCATGCACTCATAGTTGGCACTTGAAGAGCCATTGTATTCCTCCATATGGGTACTCGTATAATAATTAAGAATACCCTTTTATACACTGAGTCCAGTTGTAATCTACTAAGTTTCAAAGACATTCGTCTTAATGGTTTCCATATGGAGACTGGTGGTGAGAATGATGCCGAATACTTTCTCATGACTAAATTACATGGGTGCAATAAACGTGTGGTTGAAAAACTCCCTTCCTTCTCCTCAGGTTATATTATACATATATAAAACCTGAAGTTTATGCTGCGATGAAAACTATCCTTAAAAACTCAGAAATATTTAAGATCTATCATGATCGATTGGGGCATCCTGGGTTAAATATGATAAGAATAATAATAAATAATTTTGTTCGTCATAGCATAAAAACTATACATTTTTATAAACCCGAAGGTTTTATATGCCTTGCTTGTGTCCAAGGAAAGCTCATAGTTAGACCCTCTTGCCTAAAGGTTAGGAAGGAATTCCTGAATTTCCTAGAGAGAATTCATGGTGATATATGTGAACATATTCAGCCCCTATCGGGCCCATTCAGGTATTTCATGGTACTAATAGATGTTTTTACTAAATGGTCTTATGTATGTCTCTTATCTACTAGGAATCATGTTTTTGCTAAATTAATTATTCAGATTATTAAATTAAGAGCCTCCTTTCCAGAGGAAAGGATTACGTCTATTTGAAATGGACAATCCTGGTGAGTTTACCTCAAAAGCCTTTAATGATTATTGTATGGCTCTAGGTATTGATGTAGATCATTCTGTACCACATGCCCACACTCAAAATGATATTGTAGAGTTATTAATTAAAAGATTAAAACTTATTGCTATGCCACTTTTGCAGAATTGTAGATTACCCACTAGTTGTTGGGACCACGTAGTACTGCACATTGCGGCATTAATTCAACTCAAATCAATTGTATATCATGAAATTTCCCCTGTGTATATAGTGCGTGGGAAAGAACCAAATATTTTTCATTTGCAAAATTTTGGCTATGGTCTATACGTGCCAATCTCTCCACCACAGCGTACCTCTATGGACCCTTATCGGAAGTTGGGGATCCATGTAGGTTGTGAATCTTCGTCAATAATTAAATGCATTGAGCCTATGATAGGGGATTTGTACACAGCTCGATATGTTGATTGTATTTTTGATGAGGACAATTTTTTGGCATTAGCGGGAGATAAGGATCACATTAAAGAATATTGGAAAATTGATTAATTGAATGTTACCGACATTTAGTCCTTATATCCACACACTAAAGAAACAGAACTAGAAGTTAAGAGGATAATAAATCTACAACAAATAGCTAATAATTTGCAAGATGCCTTCACTGATCATAAGAGAATGACAAAATATCATATACCTGTAGTAAATGCACCTAAAAAGTGAAAATACCCCGAAAGGATATCGAACTCACTCTTTTCCCTCATGATAAAAAGAGGGGGGCCTCCAGGTGCACGGGACTCAATTTCGTAGAGACATCCGCATAAACAAAAAATCGATCAAATGAGGTTACTACATGTGATAGTGGAAGAAGCTCAACCTTATGTGTGAGAAAATCCCTACAGTGAGCCATCGTGGAGATGGTAATGTCCTTGAAGTGACCCATCCTAAAAATGATAATTCCATCATACGTTTGCACGCACAACCTAACGCTGGGAAATCGGAACACGCAGACTCCATCGTTATGAGAAATCACGAGGAGCTGGAAAAAAAACGAAAAGATGTCCACCAATTATGTGGATTCAGGAGAATTATATAAGAGAAAGATTACAATGGTCGATGTTTATTTTGCTTCTAAAATTGCTAAAACTCTTGAACTGGATCCAGAAACAAAGTCTATGGCAGAGCACCAGAAGCGCTCAGATTGGGTCAAATAGAAAGAAGCAATTGAGGTATAATTGTGCTCGCTTAATAAGAGAAATTTTTTGTCATGTTAATCGAACACCTCCTAAAGTGTTCCCTGTAGGAGCAAAATGGTTTTCATTCGGAAGAGAAATGATAACAACTAGATGGTGAGATATAAAGTAAGACTTGTAGCACAAGGGTTCACGCAGAAACCCAGCATCGATTACGATGAAATATATTCTCCTGTAATTAGTGGAATAACGTTCTGATATTTAATATCAATGGCAGCTAGCTTAAATTTAACAATGCAGTTGATGGATGCGGTAACCACATATTTTATATGGGTCACTGAATACGGATATTTATATGAGAGTCCCTGAAAGAGTTAAAGTTCCAATATGTATAGCGTCAAACTGCAGAGATCACTATATGGATTAAAACAGTCGAAAAAAATGTGGTACAACTAACTTAGCGAATTCCTTCTGAAGAAGGGATATTTAAATAATGATGATTGTCCATGTGTGTTCGTAAAGAAATCCCAGATTGGATTTTGTATCATCTCGGTATATATCGATGATCTAAATATCGTCGGAACCATAGACGAGATAAAAGGATGCAAGTGCTTACCTCACGACGGAGTTTGAGACGAAGCAATTGGGTGCATTTTTTTTATAGAGGTGGAACTTGAAATTTTTTTATAGAGGTGCACATTTTATATGTATAACTCTATAGTCCTATATAATAATTTTATACCATCATAAATTCAACATATATATTTAAAATTTACTAAAAATACAATACAAATAGTTCTGAGGTTTTAAAAATCTTTAACCACCAAAATCAAAACCAATTCAATAAAAAGATTTAACCTATTAAAAAGATAAATTTTTTATATTTATCAAATTTTTGGAGCACCAGGCATGCCCGACACCCCTTTGGTTTCGCCTATGCATCGGACCTTACCCTCCTCTAACCTAGGAACGCTGCTTAAGGGTTGGCTTTTAACTCATCCACTGAAGCTATGTTGTTGTACATCCCCCATGTCATGCCACCACTTAGCACATGAACACTGGCGCAACCATGGCTCACGTTATCATCTATTATCATTGGAATATCACCATAATCTATCATGTTAACCCAATTCAAAATTAGAAACCGATCGGTAAACCAGTACAAATTTTAAAAAAAATTGAAAAAAATTTATGCACCGTAAATTGGTCAAAATCGCTCCAAAAATCAGCTGCCAATTTTTTTTGATTAGACCGATTTTTGATGAAAACCGGTGGTTTTCGATATTTTTTGTTCAAAAATTTTAATTTCGACCTTCAGTTTTTTACAATTTTCAACTTGATATTGCCAATTTTTGAATTTTCATTTGCGGGCTGTTTTTCAAAATTGATATTGTTAACCGGCGTAACGTACTCGTCCACGAGCTGCATGCAAATTCAGTGACTGTTAAAAACGACGGATTCTCCTCCTTAAGCTGGCAACACTAGAAATTGACAGCAATCTTATGTATAGTTTTTAAACAAATATATATATTTTTAAATAATTTTATAAAAATAATACCTTGAGTTGATATTGTTAACCGGCGTAACGTACTCGTCCACGAGCTGCATGCAAATTCAGTGACCGTTAAAAACGACGGATTCTCCTCCTTAAGCTGGCAACACTAGAAATTGACAGCAATCTTATGTATAGTTTTTAAACAAATATATATATTTTTAAATAATTTTATAAAAATAATACCTTGAGAAAAATAATTACAAAATACACTTCTGTTGCTATTTTATTTGGCGATAAATGTCTGTTTGGTCGCTGATTCATTTGGTCAATGTGTTGATTTGCCTCGTAGGATTCTGTGGCCTGTTGCCAATTCTATAGGTGTGTTTTTGTAAAAAAAAAGGATATTAATTTTGTAAAATCATTTAAAAGATATATTGTTTTCTTAAAAAAAGTCGTCTTATGTATGTCTTCCAATAAAAAAAATCCATCGTTTGGTGGGTGACAGCTGAACTCGCGACGGAGCGAGAGCGACACAATTCTTGGGCTTAGAAAATCGTGTCCTCGTTCTACAATTCCATTCGAAACCTTTTCTTCTTTTTTTAACGCACGCTGTTTTAAAGAGAAGCCACAAAAATTCAGACTATTCAAACCAGACATTATTTTACAACAATATGCATCACGATCTGAGTACAAGATTCCTTTGGTTTTTTTAAAAACCTGATTCAGTTTTTGTACTAATTCAAGATCTAGTGATCTACGAGAGACTAGTATATGCTTAGTTTCAGGGTGCTGCTCAAGTTCGTTCCTATAATATTTCAGTGCCTGTGGATGGTAGTACAAAATACAAAATAAATAACACTCGTCAATTTCAGATTAACATGCTCAACCTGAGAGCACATAATAATTTATGGAGGGAAAAATTGAACGTTCAAGATGCCCCTAGAAAATGATAGGCAAAGCGTCGGTAGCGTGTAGCCTCTGACCAAGAGCCTATGGTTCCATGTTGCACATCATGGAATGGATCAGATCGGGCCTACGATAAACAAGCATGAAAATGACATAAAGGAATTCGTAGCAACATAATGCGGTGAAATCAAACATTCCATCAGCATAATTATCTGCATATGGCTGTCTCATTAAATAATTAGATATGGTTTTCGTCGAGGCACTTTTTCCTAAGGGCATCTGCAATGGTGTAGTCAATTACTAGCTATAAAAAATGTACATGTCATCTATCTCTACTATTCTAAAGCAGCAGTTGGTGGCAGTGGTTCATTCTTCCCACGTCATTAATTACCGCTTAATTGCCCTGCTTAATTGCCCTACTTAATTGCCCTACGCAAGAAACGAAGCGTTGCTTTAATTAGCCAGCTTTCGCAAGAAACGAAGCGTTAAAGATATATGTTTGATCTTGTGAAATAATTTTTTTTTATTTTTTAATCTTTATTTTTCGTTCTCAATTTTGTTTTTCGTAGCAACGCACGGGCATGTAACTAGTAGATAGCTAATAGATAACCTCTCCAATGAATTAGCTATAGCATTATCTACAAAATTAAATATGGGTCCATATGCAAGATGTGATAAATACCTTGGAATCAGCTATAGCTTGACTATACTCCCTCTGTCCCACAAAGAGTGCATTTCTAGTGTTCAAATTTTGTCCCACAAAGAGTGCATTTCTAGTCCGTAGGGCCCAGCTGTAAGTGTATGCATGCTCATTTAAGTGCTTGTGGAAACCGAAGCACCAACATGCTTGTGTATGGAGTAATGAGGGTCACATTGGTCATTTACCTTGCACACTAATCTGTCTTAAAAATCCTAGAAATGCACTCTTTGTGGGACAGAGGGAGTAAGTTAGTAGTAAGTCTATATCTCTCTTCTTTTTCTCTTATCCACCTAAGCAAAATGCTGAGTTGGTATCCTTATAGTAAGCTGAAGTGGCACCATTGCAGATGCCCTAAAGCAAAAAAACATCCTGTCACAAACATCAGGGCCATGATCACGATGTGTGTACAGGCCTGTATAAATTGCCACACGCTTACGAGAAGCGTGTATATCTCTACTATTCTAAAGCACGAGTTGGTGACAGCGGTCCATTCTACCATTTCCCGTTTCCAGTTATTTTGAAATGAAACAAACACAGTAATTAGTGGTACTTGGTGGCAGTGGTCCGTTCTTCCCACGTCATTAATTACCGCTTAATTGCCCTGCTTAATTGCCCTACGCAAGAAACGAAGCGTTGCTTTAATTAGCTTGACTTTCAAGAAAGCGGGCGTTAAAGATAGATGTTTGATTTTGTGAAATAATTTTTTTTATTTTTTAATCTTTATTTTTCGTTATTAATTTTGTTTTTTGTAGCAACACACGGGCATGTAACTAGTAACTATTTAGTGAGAGGGCGTCCAAACAAGGTACCATGGTGTCACAAAACAAGTATTTTTTTTTGGTGTGAGTAAAAGTTTGAAATTTTTTTGATAGCGAGTTTAACTAATTTACTATCTAGTTCAAATAAAATTCAAACTTGAATTGCCTTATATATATAGTTACCTATGAGGTTATGATACCACGATGATTGGCATCATAATTTAAAATAAGTATTTTCCTATATATCATGAGCAAAAAAAAAGTTTGAAAGAAGAGTAGGCAAATTTCTTCTTTTCTTCACCGGGCAACAATTGCTACTCCTCGTCGCTGTTGCCATTCCAGAAGTTTCTGTTTAAAACACAGTAATTTCACAGAAAACAGTTTAATTATCGTATTCTGCTATATATCTCTTTTCTGTGTCAGTTTTTTTTAGCTTGTTCAAATATCAGCATGGAGTGCACCATTTACTGCTACTAGTAGAGTTGGGATGCATTCAGTGTCTCGGGCAAGACCGAACAGTGTCGATTGGTTGGGAACTTGGGATGCATTCAGCAGTTGGAGTAGCAGAGTTGTAGTCACGGTTCAAGTTATCGATGATTATCGGTATCAAGTTAGTTCGGAATTAGAAACCGCACAATAAATCCGTCTAATTAAAAAAAATAAAAAATTTGAAACATTTTATGCGATATAAACCAATCAAAAAATGGTAAAAAAATCGTTCGATTTTTTATTTTATAAAAATCGATCAAAAATCAGCCGTCAAAAAATATTGGTTGACCGCTTTTGGTGTTTTTTTTTTATTTTTTTTGTTTAAATGTTGATTTTGATACTTTACGGCTTTTAACGATTTTTGACTTAATATTGCTAATTCTCAAATTTTGATTTTTTGAGTGGTTATTTTAAAATCAATATTGTTAAACCTAGTTGTTCTAGGAGCACAAAGTTTGCAATGAATTCGCCCACTTCAATGCACGGCGCTCAACGTTTCGCTTTTAATAACCTAGCCTTTTGCCGTTTCATCCGAGAGGTGTAGGGCTGTAGGCGTACTTTACATGCTACCTGGCGTTAGGGCATCTGCAATGGTGTAGTCAATTACTAGCTATAAAAAATGTACATGTCATCTATAGATAGCTAATAGACAACCTCTCCAATGGACTAGCTATAGCATTGTCTATAAAATTAAATATGGATCCATATGTAAGAGGTGATAAATGCCTTGGAATCAGCTATAGCATGACTATAACTTAGTAGTAAGTCTATATCTCTCTCTTCTTTTTCTCTCATCCACCTAAGCAAAATGCTGAGTTGGCATCCTTATAGTAAGCTGAAGTGGTACCATTGCAGATGCCCTTAGGCGATCCCTATTAATTGCTGAGCATGTACGCCTACTCCACTAGTACCAGAACCACTCGTGCAGCAGAACGATCCGTAGTTAAATACTCCTACCACATGAAAAAATGAAAAGAAACATATGACAAATCGATGCAATAGTACATTAGTACTGCAATACTAGTACATAAGATCTCCAGTTAGCTTCATTGTGCAGCGGATTGCTTTCGTCAAGCGTGAAGCGCAGTTTTGGTCGAATCCGCGTCCGCCTAGTTGGCCCAGGTGAACCCAAACTTCCTCTTGGGCCTGTCCTACGTTTGGGCTTATCCAATCAACCTGATCAGGGCCAGATAAGCAGTCCTATGTTGAGATAGCATGATTAGTTCGGGTTGATTGGATTAGTTTGGCCAGATAATCAACATAGGCCAGAGAATAGTCTATACCAACTACGTATGCGCAGCGCCACGTCACGTAGGCTTATGACGTCACGTGATGGTGTTTTTTTCGGGCTCAGACATATTTTTGGGTTTTTAGAGGGGTCTATTTGTAAAAATAGATAAATATGTAATTTCATAAATATCGAGGGGGTTTCTTGAAAAAAAATGTACACCGATGTAATTTTAAAATTTTTATACGTCTCGATAATATATTTTTTCTTAAGGAAACCCAATGTGTGAAAAAAAATCGAAAGTTTTGGCGGCCTTCCTGCAAAAAAGGGGGCTTGGACAGTGCTTAAGGATAAACAATTTGTGCAACAAAAATATATGAAAGTTTCGGGGGCCTTCCTGCAAAAAATGAACTTGGATGCAATTTCGAAACCTTTGGGGTGCTTTTGCAAAGAAACACAATGTAAAGGAAAAATAATATGCGAAAAAGTTCCAAAAGTTTCGAGGCCTCCCCGCAAAAAACAAACCTGTATGATGTAATTTTGAAACCTTTTGGGGGCCTTTCGCAAAGAAACGCTGCACAAAGGAAAATTTATCTGCAAAAAAACAAAACCCAGAGTTTCAGGGTCTCCCGTGTAACAACTTGAAATTTTGAATTTTAGCTTAATTATTTATTAGTGAATTTTTGAGAATTTTCTAGAATTTATTTGGATTTTAAATATTGATTTTGAATTAAACTTTTTGAAATATTATTTAAATTTAAGCAAAGTTTTAAAAGAATTGTTAAAAAATATTTTATTTGAGTTCCAAATATCTCAAAGCATTTTTTAGAACTTTTCTGAAATTTTATGATACATTTTGCTTTTTTATTCCACTTGGTCTAATTTCTGCAATTATTTTCAATAGAAAAGTCTAAAAAATATTTTAAATAGTATTTCGGCCGAAATCCATTAGGGCCCAGCCCAAATTCCGTGCCATGGGAAGCGAGATTGAAAGCACCGAAGCACACCACACACAAAAAAAAGTGTAAAGCAATAATCAGTTTTAATCACCGCATGATCAACGTAACCAAATCACCAACCTCTTATAGTTTCCAAACAATACTACTACATTGTATCGTACGTCATTTTCACAGCCAAATAATCAACAAATCACATGGAAACCCGACACACGATTAACCGGTCACACACCGTATAAACACGCAGGCTGCGTGCGCCTATCCAGATCGGGAATTAATTACCACGATACAAATTAACCGGACACCAAAGGTCGCTTAGAATAGCGGTACGCATCTCGCCAATCGGATCAGGGCGCCCTTCACCTTCCTCCCTGTATAGCGAGCAGGTAGAAGAGCTGCGTCACCGAGAGTATGATGGTGAAAGCCTCCATGGTTATCTGCAAAGAAAAAATCAAGACCATTGCACACAGACACGGTTAATAACGTGTCACAAGTCACAACCCTAGCTAGTTGCAACCCGATCCGCACGTATACGATGATACAAAATATGTAGTGTGTTTGTCGATCTTACCAATTTGGCATTCCTGCCGTGCAGGTCGATCTCCTTGATGGCCAATCTGGAGCATAAGAAGTTACCGAACAAAAAAAGGGGGTCAGGAATTAAAGTCGAAAAGCGGTAACAAGGGACAGGTAAAATTACTCCCCCGAATACAAATAGTTACCATTTTAAACATCGACGATCTTTAAAACTTAGCTTTGATTACTAATTTTTATCATAATATGTTTATAAAATCAGAAAAACTAAGAAACGGTATACCGTAGGAACGGTATACCTCTGAAACTCATGAAACTTGTGAATTTTTACACTAAAACTCATGAAACTTAGCACTAAAAACTGATGAAACATGAAACTGATGAAACTAAACACTGAAACTCATGAAACCAGCACTGAAACTGATAAGTTTTATAAGTTTCACGGCTATACCGTTGGAACGGTATACCGTTCCCTAGTCTCCCTCTTATAAAATTTATAATATTATGAATGTACTTTTCGAGATACATTTACACATATGATTTTTATATATCTAGTTTAAATATTTAAAAATATATTGACATTTAAAGTTTCAAAAGTCTGACTACACTATATAAAAAATGACAATTATTTTTTACCGAGAGAATAGTAATTAAATATTTAAAAAGATATTGATATTTAAATTTTTAAATATTTGACTACATCATATCCAAAACGACAACTATTTTTTACCGATGGAATAGTAATTTAGTTGTCAGATATATATATATTACCCCATGGCAACCACGGTGAGTGCCCAGGCTATGAACCCGGAGGAGGCTGCCGCCGGCATGCTCTCTTGGCTCCACGCCCGGATATGGTGGAACCCTGCAAGCGCCGCAGCCACGCCGACCACTCCGGCGATCTCCGCGAAGATGACGAAGAACCCGGTCGCCGCGTTCCCCATCGGGAAGTAGATCGGCGAGAAGTGCGCCGGCAGCGAAAGCCCGGAGCCTGCAGTCACGGACATACGTAATTACGCTCGCAGAATCAGCACGTACGTACGAACGTGTACATAAGCCTGGCTGTCAAACAGCGCACGATTCTATACGATCGAGTCAGTATACGTACGTACCTATGAAGAAGCCATTGTTGATGGCGTAGTTGATGGCCCAGCCCCCGATCGCCGCGACGATGACGTACATGCACAAGTTGAGCACCAGGAGAAGGCCGGCCACCGGCTTCAGCCCCGCATTCGCCATGTGCTAGGTCCTAATTAACTACGTACTCTCTTCACAAGCTAGTAGTTAACTGGCTACGTGCTATTTCTATTTCTACTAGTTTCAGGGGGCACACGGATACCACCAGCAGCTGGGCCTTGTATATATACACGCGCGCGAGCAATGGACAACGCAAGTATGCTATTTACTGACGAGACGCGCGGTATAGGTGTACGTAGCTGGCAAGCTTTGTTCCTTGCTTCCACAGGAGAGTTGCTTGTGGAGCTTGCGTTAAGTTTTGTGGCAAACGTGATGCTTAAGGCAGGAAGCAGCCGTCTTGGGCTCTCTCTCGACTTGTCAGAGATTCCGTTCGTCTGGAGGTTAAGATGACGGCCGGCCGGCCGGCCGGCTAGCTGGTGGAGTGTGTCGTCGGAGCTGGACAAGTGCTGCCTTTTCTTGCCAGGCATGCATCCTTTCAGGCCAGGCCGGTTCAGTTCGGTCCCGCGCTTTATTCCTAGACAACCGAAGAACGCAGCTTTTGGCCATCGATCGAATCCGTGGATGTCTGCGAGGTGTCTAGATCGCGCGGTGCTGCGTCCAGGACACGTCTGGTAGATGCCAAAACATAGATATCCGGAGGATACCGTGGTTTTGGGCCGTCGGATCACGACATCGACGGCTCGGATCAAAGGATGGATGAACACGTCCTCTCTGTCTATCTAACTACCTGCCTGCGTGCGTGCGAGCGCAGGGGCTCAGCAAATCCGGGTGGTGAAGATACGCATAACCCAGGTGAAAAGCATAGGTTGTTCTGCCACTCACGCTAGTTTATATAATGCATAAGCGCATACGCATTGCTGCTGGCTAATGCAATCGCCCCATCTGGCAACTACTTTCGTAGCTAATAAAGCCATCAAATTTATTCATTCGGTTCGATTGGAAAGGGCAAAAGAAGAAGAAGATAAACTACGCGTTCTTTTTCTCAGATCTGAGGAGCAGGTGTGTCAGTGTGTGTACTACCGGACCTTTCGCAGCTTCCGGTCCGACCACTTTGACATACCACTATACCAGTCGCTTTTTGCGGGACCGCTTCGTTCGAAAGAGAGGCGAGCCATTTCGTTGTGCATTCTCTCAGGCGGGCGCACGGCTAAACAGCAAGAGAGCCCACTGCGCACTAGGCCGTCCGTCGCGAACAACGACGCCCTCGAGAGCACGGCGGCCCAGTGAACCACGGGCCGTACTGGCGGCCAGCGCAAACGTGGTCTGTATTCTGTAACCCGCAGGAGCGGCCGTAAACGACTAAAACTAAGCGGTGGGCCGCGAGTGATTGGTTGAGTGCTTGCCAACCTTCAGAAATTTTTTTCATTTAATATTTATTTTAAATCTTTTTTTCAAAAATAATCGACGGAAACAAAAAATTGCAAAAGTAGGCTCCCGTCGCCCGGATATGGGGCGATCCATATTCGGGCGATAGGAGGATAATAACGGTTAGAAGTAACAATCGGTTAAAAGTTTTTTTGCATCGAGGTACCTATCGCCCTAATATCGGACGATAAGGACCTAAATGTAAAAAACAATTTGCATTCATGTACCTATCGCCCGATACTGGGGCGATAGGTACCTGGATGCAATTTTTTTTTACATTTAAGTCCCTATCGCCCCATATTGGGGCGATATGTCCCCTGATAGCCATTAACGGCTATGGACGTTTAGTGATAGCGTTTTTTTGCATTCAGGTCCCTATCGCCCCGTATTCGGGCGATCGCCCTATATCCGGGCGACGGGATCCTATTTTTGTAATTTCTTGTTTCCGTTGATTATTTTTGAAAAAAAGATTTAAAATAAATATTAAATAATAAAAAATTCCCAACCTTCACGTCCGGCGGCTCCTCAGGCCACTGGACACGGGAGGGGAAAACAACGGCGCGAAGCGAATTCGGTCACCATGACCCATGGCGCTTATCTGCACTGCATGGTTCTTCCTGAGCTTGCCTAGGCCTCCAGGCTCCAGCTTATTGGATGCCGCCGAATGCCTCTCGAGGCTGGCGTATCATTTGCGACGGGACAGGCGAAGTTTCTGGCCGTGCATGCATGGCGGTTGCCCCCGGATTCGCCCATTTCGCCGGCAGCCTACCCGCGCAACGCGATCAGTACCCCCCCCCCCCCCCCCCCCCAAAAAAAAAAATCGATTTGACTCGCTCTATAGCCGTCTTGTTGCGGGGGCGTTCACACTCCACAGGGTGCACAGTTCGCCAATTGGACTTCTATTGAGCAATTAGTTTCTTTCGTCAACCCTCCAGTGTCTGTGTTCTGATGGGCGATATCGAGTTTCGTTGCCAGCTCTGCTTTTCAGCTGACTGGTGTGGTTCGATCCGTTTTAATTTATTTATTTATCTCTGATGTTAGATCACGTACGGCGGTGGGAAATATCAAGCACTTAAAGATGGACAGACGGGTGCATCAATTTGAGATGACAATTTCTTCTGAGTAGTGATTTGTATGATCAGTGCACAGCGAATGGAAAATCAAGACCCCAGAGAAACGTAAGCAGTACGCAGATGCATGCCGTTTAAGAGTAGTCGGTCGGCCACAAACATTTTCTCCCCCGAGTCAACCACAACGTGCTATGGAAAACAAACCATAAATCAGATTCAGATACTGTTTGCAGGTCAATCTTTTTAGAGCCATTTCCAAGACAATTACAGCAGGTACCTTCCATCTCATTTCCTCTCGCATGTTAGAGCACGAGATCCACGGTTAGAGATCAACCGCGATGCATAAGTAAGTATATTCTAGTCCACTGTATTCAGTGCTGGGTGCCACAAGTACAAAAGAAATTCATACGTGCCCATTTTAACACTAGTGCGCATCCACATATGTTCCGTGTGCATTATATTTTAAGCTTTAGATCGATCTGGGGTAATGCTAATTAGCAATTTTTTTTGGGAGAGTGAGCTACAAGGATGCAAGGTTAGTTGGTCACTAGGATTCATCAGAAGTGATATCCGAATATAGAACGATGCCCCCCATATGTTTCAGACCGCTATGCACCCGAGGCTTGACACTTCATCAGCGATACATTCGTGGGGGTTAGGTGGCTAGAGTGCAGAGTCAAGCTGTAGAAAAGTAATTCGCAACGTGCTAAGAAAAAAGGTAAAGATCTTCAAACACTTAACATGTTACAATTAGGTGTTTCTTAATGCATCCTTTGAGCTAGTACAAATACAACGCTTAGACCTTATCCATATTTGGGTCTGATGTGGCAAAATGTCTCTGCTTTTTATTTGATGCTTTTGAACTCAACATCTCCATGTAGGTCAAGATGCAATTCGGGCTCTTCCAACAGGCAAGTGTTCTTATATGAACGGAAAAGGTGCATCGTGATCATGGATTCAAATCCCAGAGGTATTTCGGAAATCTCGGCCGAGATTTCGGATTTCAGACCCCACAAGATCCTAAATCTCGACCGAGTAAAAAAAATTCAAAATACTGTGGTAACTTTCAAAATCTCGATGAGATCTCGGTGATTTCGACGTCTCGCAATTTTTACCGGATTTTCATTTTTATAGGCCAGATTTGATTAGATTCAAGGTTAAAACCATCCACAAAAAAGTTCAAAAAAAATTGACGTGTTTTTTTAATCATTTTTTTTGTCGGTTGAATTTTATCAAATATTGGAAATCCCGGTTGAAAAATGATCAGATTGAAAATTTAGTTTTAGGATTTTGTCTTAATTTTATTTAAAATTCCAAGATCTCGCTGAGATTTCGAATTTTGACCACCTTCGATATATGTACCGAAAACGAAATTCGAAATCTTGATCGTGACTCTTCGACGCAGGCTAATGTTTTTTTTTATAAAGAACAAAGAAAGCTAAGTCTACAAAAGTATCAACATGCAACAAAGTCGGTAAATGGTAACTGGTCAAGATATTTTTATTGTCAGCTTGCGCAGTATCTAATGCTAAACGTGATGGAGCGTCTCCATCAAGTGCTTACAAAGACTGCGAAAATGACATGTACACTGAACATTTGCAAATTCTGTTGTCCGGGAGGAGGAAAGAAGAGACGAAGGTAGGGTGCAGATGAACCTTTTGGATAGCTCTACTGGTTGACCTCAGGCAAGGGCCAGGCCGCTGGAAATTCCAACAGCCAAGTGAGACCAGAGAGCCAGGTCCCCGGGAGAGGCCGCCGTCTGTGGGCTCATCTGCCGACTGCTAGTGAGTGGGAGAAACATCCGGGCTTTGAACTCTTATCCTGAGCCTGACATCATTTCTTACGGATACTGCTTGGTAATCAAACCAAGCACAAGCGACAATTTGCCAATTCCTCACTGGAGACAAGTACTTTATGTTAAAGTATTTTAACATATTATAGGCCATATAATTATATAAAATACAGAAAGATTTTTATAATTAAAAAGTCCAAGTATGATGATTGCTAAACTAAAAGTATTGAGAACCAATTAGTGTAAATGTGTAATTCTCTCTTCTCTCTCTTCAACAATGTAACATTTAATTTGTGTACTAATAACAGTCAATAGCCATATGAATATGGTTAGTGTCATATTATGCGTACAAGATCGGTTTATGTAGGCATACATATATAAATATTTCCGTTTCCTTTGCTAGTGCTTCAGTACGAAAGAGTTGATGCTGCGCCCGATAATAGATTGAAAACGGAATTTGGTAAAAGCAATTTGAAAGATATATAAAATAACAAGTATGCAAGCATAAATGTAATAACTTATAGTCCGTCGTGAGCAACAATTCGCCCATTATCTGTTAACACATGGCATAAAAGCTAGTTTTTGCCAACACATGACACAACAGTTAAAATTAACCTTGCCAATACGTGACAAAGCACTGAATCATATGTAGGGTAAAATTTTCAATTCCATTCCATTTTTATAAAAAAATATCAAAATCAACTAACTAGTGCTGGCGTACCAAGACTCCCATGGCCATGGGAACGGTTTTTTTTGACTATAGTACAAGAAGTAGATTGCATCAAAGCAAGCAAACCTCACACATATCAAAGCACCCAGCTACAAGAAGTAGTGAACTATTACAGTTAATACACATTGATATTTGTGACCCATTTGATGTTCCTTCCTGGGGTGGTGAAAAATATTTTATCAACTTTATTGATGACCTCATGTTATTGTTACATATACTTGTTGCATGAAAAATCTCAGGCTGCGAGCATCCTAGAGGTGTTCGTTAATGAGGTGGAAAGGCAGCTTGATAGAAAAGTCAAGGTGCTGCAATCGGATAGAGGTGGTGAATATTTTGAAAAGTTTGATGAAAGTGGGCAATGTCCAGGTCTATTTGTAAAGTTTTGTGAAAGCCGAGACATTTGTGCATACTATACAATGCTCGAAACACCTCAACAAAATATAATGACTGAAAGACGTCGTACTCTCATGAAAATTGTTAGGAGTATGCTAAGTTACAGTAATGTGCCCTTATCTTTGTGGATGCACGTATTAAGGAATGTTGTGTACTTGTTTAATAGGGTTCCTAGTAAGTCAATTCCTAAGACTCCTTATGAATTGTGGATTGGAAGGAAACCTAGCTTGAGGCACTTGCATGTTTGGGGCTGCCCAATAGAAGTAAAAATATATAATCCACATGAAAAGAAGCTCAAATAAAAAGTCATTCGTGGTTGCTTCATCGGTTATTCTGAAAAATCAAAAGGGTACAAATTTTACTGCTCTAACTATAGTACAAGAATAGTTGAGTCTGAAAATGCTCAATTCATTGAGAATGATGAAATTAGTGGGAGTCGTGATCTATGAAATGCGGATATCAAAGAAAATTCAGTCCAACCCTACCTCTAGCATTGTTGTATCACCATCACACAACACTGCATGAAATACAACTATTGAACCAGCTACTAATGTGCAAGTCACAATTGAAAAGAAAATTCCACATGAAAGGATAATGCGAAGGTCTGTACGAAATAAAAGACCAACTATTTCACATAATTATGTGGTTTATTCACTTGAACATGAATGTGACTTGAGTATCGAAAATGACCTAATCTCATTTAAGCAAGCCATGGAATACGATAATTATGAAAAAATGGTTTGATTCCATGAAGGATTATTGGGACTGTCTCAGAAAGGTTACATTAACAAAATATTTGAGAGATTTAGAATGGAAAATTGCTCCGCAGGAATTGTTCCAATTCAGAAAGGGAACAAATTTTGTAAAATGCAAAGTCCAAAAAATGATTTGGAACGAAAGGGTATGGAATCTATTCCATACGCATCAGTTGTTGGGAGCTTAATGTATGCTTCGACATGCACTCGATCGGATATCAGATTTGCTGTTGGAATGCTTGGTCGGTATCAAAGTAATCCTAAAATGGATCATTGGAAAGCTACGAAGAAGGTTATTTGGTATTTGCAAGGCACCAATGATCATATGCTTACATACAAGAGATCGAGCCATCTTGAGGTGATTGGCTACTCATATTCATATTATGCCGGATATGTAGACTCAAGGAAGTCTACATTCGGCTATTTGTTTTTTTAGTCGAAGGATCAATTTCATGGAAGAGTCGAAAGCAATCTGTCAATGCAACTTCCACTATAGAGATTGAATTTGTAGCATATTTTAAGGCCACTGTTCAATCAGAATCATTACATCTGACATTTTTCCGACAAATTCGGGGAATCGTCAATTCCCATTTTTCTAAATTAGATGATTTTGGAAACCCTGTGCTACAGTACACTGTTAGACACAATATACAGCATATATAAAGAGATTCAAATAACAAATTACATCCGCATAAATCAACAATAGAATTTTATTTCTGCCTCACAATAGTCTACGTGTGTCGGGTTGCATGCAATAAATTACTACTCCGAGCATTCCAGGTCTCCAGGACAATTCACAGGAAATGAACACAAACCATGATGATCCAAATCTGCAATACAGCAGGGTAAAAATCTCCTCTTCCAGGTTCACAATCCATAGGGTCATGTTACAGTAGACTATATGTTTTCAACGGCTGTCCTTCTGAGCAGATGAAGTTATTGGATGTCGAACCATCCCGGTCAAAGTGTTGTTTAATTCCATTATTTGATTCTTCAGCATAGGTAAAGCTCACAGACATATCCTCGCAAAAAAAGAAAGAAAGAAAAAGAAAGTTCACAGGCACATGTACAGAAAGAATGCTAACTGAGAAAGCAGAAGGTTCAGCGTACGAATCTTCAATCCAATGGATGGTTGGTGTTGGAAAGGTCAAGATGTGGTTTGGGTTAAAATCGACTTGGAAGCCTTCCGCAAGTGCATGCACGAATCACGATTGGCACGGTGCAATTGTGAAGATGACATGGGTCATAAACTTCCTCAACAGTAAGAATGTAAGATATGGATATGTTTTGACCCGATTTCTCTGTCATTTAGAAACGAGATATTAGGTATGCATGCGTAAGTGATGATGCGTGAAGAGAACGGAATGAACTAGCAGAGAAACAAAGGGCAGCACACTCTTTGGGCAACTCTACCGGAACATTGCCTCAATGGCCTAACCAACACGAACTGCATGAAGAGGATTGCACGTTTTTATGGGAAGAACTTCCCAGCTGAAATAGATCAGAAATCATCAAAGACGGCAGCTATTTTATTACCTAAGAAAGTGTTACGCCGGATACGAGGTAACTAGTCCTCGAGCCAAACTCCATGCGCACGGATGTTGAAAGATCGGTGAGGCTTACCCCCAATAAATGGCCGAATACTCCGCCGAGCGCCCCTGTAATTTGACACCTGCCGAACCAAACGTGCTGGCCCCCCGAAATAGGTGTGGACGATGGACTTCTCCTGCGAAACATCTCCACGTCGCAAGAAGCTCAAGGCGAAGAATGTCCAGGACAAGACCGGGACGTCACCACCAGCACGGAGAGGAAAGATCATGGAAGAGACAAGACAACACGATGCATCAAGCAAGCAGGCCTTATACATTGGATGGAGCACACAGAGACGTTAAGGTCGCTACTGTTCGGTCTGATACTTAACGAAGTAGCAGCACTGCAGCAGCAGCATCATGCACTGAAGTAAATCATATAATAAGGCTCGTGTGCTTGTCAATTAACGCATACTAGATGTTCAGCGCATCTAGGCCCGGATCGCGACACGAGCTCGCTGGGCGAAGCGAAGCTCGAGCCGTGCACCTGCCCCTGCAGCGATCCGTCAAACAAAAAAGGCCGCGGAAAAACGCCGGAAAACGACGACCAGAATTGTACCTACAAGTTCGTTCCACCTTCGTTGGCAGCCGCGCACGGAATGCACGCTGCCTATTTCCTCCGCTCCCTCCCCTGCTCGGTTTCCGCACGTGCTCCGCGCTCCCGAGTGGACCGTACAAATACCCCTCTCCTCCCCCTCGTCGCACGCCGCGCCCCACGGAGAAAGCCCAGCTCTCTCACACACCATCCCCATCCGCTTCCTACAATTCCTCCCAGACTCCAACCAATCCGCACTCGGAACTCCCCAAGTATGGATGCCACCATGGTGAAGCAGCTCAGGCGGGTCCGCACGCTCGGCCGCGGCGCGTCCGGCGCCGTCGTCTGGCTCGCGTCCGACGACGACTCCGGGAAGCTCCTGGCCGTCAAGTCGGCCGGCGCCGGTGGCGCGGCGCAGCTGCGGCGCGAGGGGCGCGTGCTGTCCGGGCTCTGCTCGCCGCACATCGTCCCCTGCCTCGGGTCACGCGCCGCGGCGGGCGGCGAGTACCAGCTCTTCCTCGAGTTCGCGCCCGGCGGGTCGCTCGCCGAGGAGGCCGCGAGGAGCGGTGGGCGCCTCCCGGAGCCCGCCATCCGGGCGTACGCCGGGGATGTGGCGAGGGGGCTGGCGTACCTCCACGCGAGGTCGCTGGTGCACGGGGACGTCAAGGCAAGGAACGTGGTGATCGGCGGCGACGGCCGGGCAAGGCTGACTGACTTCGGTTGCGCGAGGGCCATGGATTCCGTTCTGCCCCTCGGCGGCACACCGGCGTTCATGGCGCCGGAGGTGGCGCGCGGGGAGGAGCAGTGCCCGGCGGCTGACGTCTGGGCGCTGGGCTGCACCATCATCGAGATGGCCACTGGCCGCGCCCCGTGGAGCGACATGGACGATCTCCTTGCCGCGGTCCACCGGATCGGGTACACGGACGCGGTGCCGGAGGTGCCTGCGTGGCTGTCGGCGGAGGCTAAGGACTTCTTGGACGGGTGCTTCCAGAGGCACCCCAGCGACCGGTCCACGGCGGCGCAGCTCTTGGAACACCCGTTCGTTGCCTCCCCCGCCGTCCGCGACTGCAAGGCGGAGCCAGCGAAGCAAGAACGGGCGTCCCCCAAGAGCACACTGCACGATGCATTATGGGACTCCGACAGCGACGACGAGGCGGACGAGGTGTCAACGAGCCCCGCTGAGAGGATCGGGGCGTTGGCGTGCGCCACCTCGGCCTTGCCGGACTGGGGCTCCGACGAAGGCTGGATCGACGTGCACGATGAGAGCTCCGAGGACCCCGACACGCCGCCGGCCGATGACGCGGCCGATCCGGACTACTTCGTCTGGGCCGAAGCATCGGACGCAGAGTTTGAGCAATTTGTCGATGCTTCTACGGATGGCAGCACCGATCGCCGGCGCAATGCAGGAGCAATCGATGCCTCCATTCGGCAGGACAGTTACTTTCATCATGTGCATGTAGGCCGTGGTAGAAATAAAATTTCACACCCGTTCGATTCTGACGGGAACGAAACAGTGAGATTTGATCGTGTTTGTAACAGAAATAGAGCAATTAAATCAATTTTCGCTCAATTTTCAAGTCTTCAACTCTTTTGGCGACCAACCAGTCGGTACACCTCGTGTGCGTATGCTTTACGTTGCAGATTTATCAATCGACCACGCGACAGTTCGAGACCAAATTGGATCGTGCGAAACAGGACTGACGTCAAGATCAGCTCGTGCTTCCAACCGATCAGGATCGAATTCGTTCGCGTACACCAATCCATCATTTCATCTAGGGTAGGAAAAAAAAAGCTCGTTTATGGGGCTCGTTTGCTCGGTTCAAAATTGCTCCAATTACACTCATTTAATTTTTGATTAATCATTGAATGAGTTAATTTTGAATTAAATTGGTTTTTGCTCTGACTCGGCTCGATTCTAAAAATACTTCCAAATTGTAAATAAAATTATATTAAATCAAACTATATCAATATCAAAAAAAGCTCGAAAAAACGACGACTAGCTCGATTTCCACCCCTAATTCATCTCCTCTTTATTTAGTAAAGTAGGCAGATCCGTTATCCAAGCAGCCTTTTACGTACGGAATACTGAAACAGTGCTAATCATGCACTCACGTGGGATTATACGTTGTATCAGCATGACGTCGCGTTGGTGGCGAGCTGATGCGATCTGGTACTCTACTACCACTCTGCCTACTGTTTGAGTGGACTTGTCTTGATCAACGAGGTGTCAAGTCGAGGCTGCCTTTAACAGAGATCCGATCCAATGAAATCTTTGCCTTCGCCTTTTTGGACGGGGTGGAGATGGCTGTTCAAAATCCTCAGATTCGTCTTTGATATACTCTATACGAATGATACTCGAGGAGATTAGTAGTCCTAATGATTACATTCACAACTGAGATACGAACAACTCGAGCGGAAGCAGAAAATTTTACCTACCATGCATTTTCTGGCACAAACTTGATTTACCAAGCCCCAACCAAATTGTATCGGCATGACGTCTCTCGATATAAATTATACAAATCTTAAAGCAAACGTAAAGGTAAAAATAATCACCGCCCACTGAGATTTCGATCTACGGTAAAAATTGTATCAGCATGACGTCTCTACTATTCATTCGTGCTTTAATATTTATATAAATTTTAAAAATAAAAAACATAGAAGCACGTCTCTTTAGATAATACAGTGCAATAGGGCCGGTTTTGTGAATGCTAGTCCTAGTAGTCAACACTAGAACGATGGATCTCGCATAGCATTTCTGAACCGTAGATCGAAATCTCGCCGACCTGGCTAGCTACTAGCAGGCTGTAGAACAGCACTCACCAACGAGAGAGATCAAAGACATGGCGCTGATACGGAAAACAAACGTGGACCTATCAGCTTGGTTGATCTACACAAAGGAGGGTGGAGAACATGCATGCGATACCACATCATGTGCAGACGTAAGTGCCTCACGAAGCATTGCATCACGCGCGCCAGCTTCAAAGTTAGGCGCTAGCTAGCTCACGAGCCATGAGAGCAACCTGTCCTTGGATCTGGCCACTAGGGATGCAAATGGGCCGACCGCGTGCTTTGGCGCTTTCTAGTTCGTTGTTTGCTTGGCTAAAACTTAATTTTTACTCCACCTTTTAAGTTTTAGTGCAAACAAATGAACTAGAGTGGGCCAAAGATGACCCTAGGGCCGGCCCATTTGCATCCCTACTGGCCACCAACAGCCACGCTGTTCATGGGATGTGAGATATCGCATATCTGATCTACCTGGCTAGCTTGTTCGGTGGCCACCATTAAAATAGTTTCTTTCGCTTGCATCTCTCTTGTTCTATCGGCATGCACCTTAATTCGCTTGATCTGTCCTGTGATGGCCACCATTAATCTGCAACCCATTTTTTATGGCATGTCAGGCTGAACCATTCTGCAGCCCGGGTTGTTCGGTCTGACGAGTTATCCGGCACATGTTTTGAATTGACAAAATCGTGTGTGGTCTCTTCGCTCATTTGGCCCACAAAGCCTTAAAATAGAACAAAATATGCTCCGTAAGACTATTTTGCGAGTCCTTGACATTACTCGTCAACCGAACCAAAAAAACTAAAAATACTTTTAACATGTTTGTTGAACTCCACGCAGTGAAAGACGTAGCTGAATTCCAAAGTCCAAATTAAACGCGAGCTCGTGGTTGAATTTACCGAGACCATTTTGAGTTTGCACCCGGCTGTCCGTGCTTGCGTTTCACACCTGGATTGACCGAAACACCAAGGACAAAACGCCAAGAGCACGAGAAGACCAGCGCTACCGCCATCGGCCCAACCTGCCCAAGCTGGCACCGGTACTCCACGGCCAGTAAAGAAAGAGCTCAGTTGCTGTCTTGCTCGACCGAACGCTATGCTCGCTGCGGTTGGCGCACCACCGGCCGGGCGCGTCCCCGGCGAATAATCTAACCCTGAATCGTCATCCGTTCCGAGCACACGGCACGGATTACTTTTCCATTCCTCCGTATTCCGGCTGGCTTTTCACAGAGGGGGCGGCGTAAGCGCTAACGCAGTGCGCGGAGTGACCGAAGCGGCAGTTCGGCACGCCAGCAGTCAAGTTTACCTGTACTTGGTCTCTATTCTCTGGCCGAAGAATACTAGATTTTTATTTACTCGCCCTGACTTTTTTCCCAGTCAAGTTTACCAATACCCTGCCTGGGACGCAAGATGCATGCACCTGCACTGTTTGCTATGAAGCCCATGGTGGTGGTATACCGCTCGGATGCGCATCTAATCTTTGGGTTATAAAGATCGGCTAGGTAGGAAGGTTCTCTTTGATCTGAACCTGAGCAAGGCAGGACGGACGAAGGACTTATCTGGCGGCGAACCTGGTGTGCGTCACAGCGGCCGTCACCGACGTGCCGACGCATCACGCAGCAGCTGCAGCAGCAGCATGTCCTACAAGGTACAAGCACGGCTCACTGTTGCACATCAGCGTCAGCCTATAATCAGAGTGTCCTGATCTTTTCTTCGTTTCATATGACACCCCTATATAGACTGTAGTTACAGATGACAAGGCAATCGCAATTCCTGTACCATCAGAAGCACTCTAATCCATCCTCGCATAACAAAAAGAAGCATGTGTTAGAAATATGGTTAGAGGCAATTATAGAGACGATTATGTTTTTTTAAATTTTGATTTGTTTTTTTTAATAATATCATTACTATTCATCAGCAAGTATGTGATTTCTTTGTGAAACTCAATATCTGACTTTGTGAGTCGATAAGCATATGAGAACACGTATAAATAGACTAGCATATGTATTGGTTGATGATCATATTTAACAGTTAATAGATATAGATATATCAAATCAATAATATGGATACATGTTAGATAACATGGAGTTGGGTTAACCCACCTTAAGACACTGCGAGAACATTGTATTCTCACTTGTTATCAGTTGGTCTCATATTCAATATGTATGTTATATCCTTACACTTGAGGTACGTTGATGCATGTATTCGAGATTTGTAATGACTTCCTTAAAGGTTGCCAAATGCTACTCCGTAACTGGATAATTATAAAGGTGACTTTCGGGTTTGTCGTGAAGCATACTACGAGGCACAGTTAATCAAAATGGGATTTGCCCCACCATACAATAGGAGAGATATCTCTAGGCCTTTTGAGTAATCGGATTCTAAAAATGTATGGCCATGCTACTCGCGATTAAAGGGTTAATCGTAGTCGGGGATTTCGAGTCACGTAATCGAGATATCTAAACAAGGATGGCACATATACTTGCCATGAGTTTGATTGATATCATGAGGCAAATAGAAATACATATAACTAAGTATTGGTGATGTTCGTCTGATCTGATCTTTACATATACTCAGCGGTCAGTATGTTCTGCTAGGGACCCTACCGATTAATGGTCGAGTAAGAGTACTCAGTCCATTTTAAGTATATGTGAACCTATAGGGTCACACACTTAAAGAGTTGGGACTTAATTCGGTTGGTGATTTGAATTCTGATGAGCTTCGAGTTCCTCATGGGCATCTAATTTAGAGACCCATTGTGGAACATCTATTTAAAAGGAGAGGGTGCTGGCCTTAGGGTTACGAGACACTATAGGAATTCGGAATTTCCGAAACACTAGCCCCCACACCTCCTTCGCCCAAAACCACGCAACCAACGCTAGCACTCCGGTGTGTGGTGTTTCTGCCCCGTACGTGTGAATACCTTGGAGGCGTTGCTGCGAGACTTGAACACTAGGATGATACCAGGGTTCGCAATTTCGTTTCGGAGTCAATTTTCGAGCAGGCCTCGGTAGCGAAAATCGTCGAATTTCGTTCGAAATTCGGAAAAAATCGAATGATTGCCGAATTCAAACGTATTTGAAAACTGGTCAAACACATGAGCGAATTTCCATCGAAAAGCTCGAAATTCGATCGAAAAGTACCGAAATTTGATCGAAAAGCTCGAAATTTCGACGACATATTAAAAACAATTAAGAAAAATATAAAAAGTGAGAAAAATTATAAAAAAATGTTGTAAAATTTGTAAAATGCAATTCACATATCAAAACTTGTCACATATCAATACAAGTGCAAAAAAAAGGCATGCACGTAATTAAAATATTAAAATATACCCTATCAAGATAACACTAATATATTAAAAAAAATAACATACATTTGCTATATTTTAAATAATTGAAAGTTGTCACATGCCAATACAAGAAAATTTTCAATACTAGATAACATTAACATATTAAAATATACTTCTAATTTCATTTTTTTTTGCCTTTTCTATTATCTACAATTTGAATGTCTCAAAAAATCTTTAATTTAATTTTTTTTTCAAAAAATATTCACACCAGAAGTCATAAATATATTAATACTTATTGTAGAGAGTTTTTGGTTAAATTTTCTCAAATTTTTGAAATTTTTTGAATTTAAATTTGAATTTGCTCGGTTTTTCGCTCGGTATTGAATTTCGCTGGAGCTCGAAATGTCGAATTTCGTTCGAAATCCGCGAAAACCGTTCGGCATTGCGAACCCTGGATGATACACAACCTATGACATTCACAAGGAGCTATTAGAGAAGACACGAGGTTAGTACGACTACAACTTCACCAACGCACTACATCGACTCTACTTTCGCTACGGGGCTGTGCGTTTAGTGGTAATTTCGTGATCTATAACTTGCAGTGGTTCCTTGATTACACAATAAAAACTTCAAATTTATACCAGAGTGGCAGAGTAGCTTACCCGTTTGCAACACGTTGGTTAAAAATCAAACGGATGAATTGCCAATGTGTGTCGGGAACGTTAATGAACCGGCCGGTTACCGCCGGGACCTCGTCAAGCCTTGATTTGGATTTTGGAGTCGTCTCACCTGAAATCTAGAAGCGATGCAATCAGTGAGATGTGGCGATCACAAGGCTTGCATACGCACGAGATTCCTGTTGCTCAACTGCATGATGCAAGTCAAACCTTTGGGTGTCTAATATTCGCTAAACAGAAGATTATTTCGTCATGGGGGGATTTGGACGCCACCTGACACCGTTGGATGACTCTACCCTCGTAAGATACAGAGATTTAGGGTTCTAGAGGCAACTAAACTAGTCCACACCTTTCCTCTCCCTTGATCATCAAGCACCACCAATATGCCTTAAAAAAATAGAGGAATCGTCAATAAAGCTGTCATAAGGGCAGGGTGAACTGAAACGCGAAGGTAATTGGTGCACAGCAAGGTTGTGATAGTTTTCAGTTGTTGTTTTGGCGACCAAATTATTGTAGCGCTGTGCATGATTGACTCCACTCTATTTTAACAACAACACGAGGTGCCAACCAGTGTGCAAAAATGAAAAAAAAAATGCAACAATTCAGGAAGCAAGCTTTATTATAGACAAATTATATTGTGTACTATACTAGTAATATATATTATGTTGTATAAATTAAATCTAGCCATTGATTTGTTAGAGATATTTTTGCTACTATACTATCAGAGGAAGTATAAATAAGTACTAATTAATATGATATATTGAATCGAAAAGAATGAACAATTTATATTAAAATTAGTATATCTCACCAGAACTTTTATTATAGATTTAAATTACATAAAACTTTGTTTGATTGGGTTCAACAACACCGGGCATCCTCCCTAGTCCCTCCACTGAAACGGGAAGCGAGAATTGTACGTACCTGGCCCGCGGCCAAGGATCAAATGTGAAGTAAACCTGCCTAGGTCCAAGTTTACCGGCGCGTGCCAGTGCTATCGATTGCAAGCCAAACGTGCAGCGACGCGCGTGGCGTGGAGAAGAGCAGACGGAGCAGTACACGTATCCGGCGCGAGGTTCCTCGGGTTGCCAAGCCCGCTGCATCGCGGGACACGGCGAGCTAAACAGTTCGGTGGGCTGGACGTATGTCAGTCAGTTCGAAGTTAGTCCGTGCACCGGCTCATTCCATATTTCCATATGGCAGGCGGCGGCAGCCTTCCTTATCACTTTGGGTCTTTTTAGAGCCGTAGCTTAAAAAAAAACTGTTTTTAAATTTTTGGGAATTGCCAAGTGACACTCAAGTGTTTTTTGGTTTGTGAGTACTCATATTTTTTTGCCTATAGATTACTCAAAATATGAGGAGATGGCAACAAATTAATTTCATTAATTAAATCTAGATCTAAAGTCTCAAAATTTGAGTACTATTTAACAAGAAAACACTCAGGTGCTCCCTAGACACCCGTTGAGTTGAAAAATAACTATAATTTTTTTTTATAAAAAATCCGTTTAACAAAAAACTAATTTTTCATAGTAATAAACTGCAAAAGAAGTTTCAATCCAGCTTTCAGTATATATAATATGTATATAATATATGACTTCTTCTAGTCTAGATATAATTTGCCTGTTTCTGAAGAGATCAATCATATACCCAGACTCCATGATACAGCATGATCAAAGTAAAAAAAACCATTCCAATCACGCCTTGGTAATAAACAACCCCTTGGCCTCTACCACTGAAGTGATGATCCCCTCGCATCAATCGAATCATTCCCGGTCTCACAAATTTTCGAGGATAGATCCAAACTCATCCGCAAGATACAAGAGGACTACTGAACTAGTATAAGCTCTGCCACCTGTGTTATTCGTTGGTGAGTTGGCGGCTGCCTTTGGTAGGTGCCCGGTGCCCGTGCTCTACTCCGACTACCTGTCGCGGTTGTTGCCTCAACAAGTGTCAAGATCACAGGATTCCTACGCTTTGCTTCTTTATTTTTTTTTTCGCGTCTGTGAAAACTGGAGAGGACCTGGTGTTCTGTTCTTGGCGGAGGAGTGCGACACGTTGCAG
The DNA here is from genome assembly GCA_036346355.1 of Rhipidocladum racemiflorum. Classification (NCBI taxonomy): domain Eukaryota; kingdom Viridiplantae; phylum Streptophyta; class Magnoliopsida; order Poales; family Poaceae; genus Rhipidocladum; species Rhipidocladum racemiflorum. The sequence continues at coordinate 33,535,039 of CM070570.1, forward strand.
TTTCCTAGTAGATGGAATTGTATTGCCTTGCCTCCAACTTTAGAATTTCATTTTTATCGTTTTAAAAAAGCATTAGATAGATCAATGTTGTGGAAAATGATATACGTTTTACTAACGGATATGGTATTGTTTAGCGATTAATAGTAGTACGACCGATTGATCAAAATTTAACGGATGAGTATGCGTTCTTATTAATATATTTATTTAAATTTATAATTAATTAGAAACATTTTGTTTACCTAAAATTATTGAAAATTATCACTATACAAAACATGTTTTACTTTTTATTATTTACACTTCATCTAAAAGGTACATACTATAAACACTATATCACAATATTATAAACTAATTTATCAAACTTAGTGAAAAAATAAGTTATTTTCATGATTAAACGAGAAAAAGGGTGATTAATCGGGAAATGGCTGATTAATCGGATTATACGACCAGCTAATCGTTTGACTACTTTAATTGCACTCAGGGGCAGGGACAAAGCTAGGCCCCGGGCGAGGTCTGAGGCATGGCATAAAAAGCATGTATAAAATTTGCTGAAAATTAAGTAAAATAGCGAGTTGGCCGACTGCATTACTGTAGTAACCCCTCCTAATTTCTTTTTTCTTCGAAAATATCCTCCGTCTATTAGTATTTGCAAAAATAGCAATCGTGCCCTCCCTTGTCGCGCCTTGAGGGGGAGGCACCTCCCTGGCGCTCCCCCAAGGAGAGGCAGGCTTTTTAATTTTTGTTGATTGTCATCCGCGTTTTTTTTTCATTTTGTTGTTTGTTGCTGAAAAATAAGTAGAGTAGAAAATATGGTGCGAAATTTTTTTTTGGTGCTAAGTCGAATATTATTTTTATAATTGAAATTTATTTTTCACAATAAATGGAATAGCCTAGCGTGGAAAGTTTTAAATTTGTTTATTTTATTTGCTTTACCAGTGTACCAATTAATCAATTATAGTTAAGAAAACAAAAGATCATATACAATTCATAAGTTAATAAAGAAAAACACCACATTCATAGAAATGACGTTTAATGTTGGTATAAACGTAATGAAGGTAGGGAGTATATGGCTCGTAAAAATAGCATAGCATAATGTAGAAAACAATGACATGAAACGTATATAAATATATAAGGGTACATAGCATGGCATAGAAATAATAGTGTACATAGCATGACATCGTGGACATAACATGACCCGTCTTCCTTTCATCCTTATGGTACTTGACCCCATCTTCCCCGTCTGACCCTCAAGGTGTTGTCATATCGGCCTGACAAAGTCGTGGAAAGAAATCAGATCTCCCAAAAAAACAAAACAACTCGAATAGGAAACTAATCATCAAAACATAATTTTTTTTTTAACTAAATGTGAAAAGCATGACACGGTGAGTTCACACAAAAGCAATAAATTTGTCACTACGGTCTGAGAAAGCGGGTCGCATCATGTTGTCTCATCTGTCTTGGAGTAATTGCTGGTATGGTACACATGGATCACAAACTACGATATATTAGTTCAACAACATGAGGGCGTAGATAAACATAAACCTACATGATTCTTACATGACTTAAAAATGGCATCCATGATGGTGGATACATCGAACGCATACAAGACAGAAACACGTTGTCATCTCTACGAATGTGGTGTTTTTTCTTTATTAACTTATGTACTACTTGGATATGATATTCTGTTTTCTTAACTATGATTGATTAATTGGTACACTGGTTAAGCAAATAAAATAAATAAATAAAAAAACTTTTTGTGCTAGGTTGTTCCATTGGTTGTGAAAAACAAAATTCAATTATAAAAATAATATTCAACTTAGTACCAAAATTTTTTTGCGCTATATTTTTCACTCTACTTATTTTAAAAAATCAACAAAATAAAAAAACGGTGGATGAAAATCGACAAAAAAAATAAAAATTCAACCAAAAATGCTGCCACTCCTTGGGGGAGGGGCAAGCCCCTACCTCTCTTTGGTGGAGTAGCAGGGAGGCTGCCTCCCCCTGGAGGTGTGGCAGGGAGGTGCCTCCCCCTCAAGGCGCGGCAAGGGAGGGCCTGGGGCTATTTTCATAAATACTAACAGGCGGAGGCTATTTTTGAAAAAAGGAAATTAGGAGGGGCTAGTACAGTAATGCAGTCAAATTGGCCCAAGGACACATGGGTCAACCTGAGGCTTAGGTTTGGGCCGGCTCCATCCCTAATTGCACTTTAGTTACACTATTTATGATGGTTTAGCTACCATCACCGATTAATTGTCCAACTAATCAGTCGTGTCGGCCATTTTTCACAACATCAAGATATAGAGCTCTGGAGCATGAACAAATGAATAAAATAAAACACAAAGTGGTACGGCACTGCAGAGTAGAATAAAACACAACATGGCACGCTCGACATATACACTAAACTCGAGATTAAAAGCGATTATCAGATGGTCACTGAAGCATTACCGGTGTGTAGACCCTGAGCCTTGTTGACCTTTGAGGAGTTATGATGATTTTGACTCCTTTTGTTTCATCTCTCTTCAACTCCAATGATTTGACTTCTGACTGGTGTTGAGTAGCACCCGGCAACGCAAACAAGGAACAAGACTGAAGCTAGTCGACCTGCATTGTTCCTCGTTCATCCAAGACTACTGCTTGACCATTAGAAGTGGAGATGTATGTAACGCATTGGCAACCATTTGGCCTAATAGATGAGAGGAATACATAGGGATGGCAATCGGGTGCGGTGGGCACGGGCAATGCTCACCCATACCCATACCCGTTATCCAAAATCTCCCCCATGAGTATACCCACGAAGGGTCGCGGACGAAGAATCTTGCCCATACCCGTCGCTCATGGGTACTTGATACCTGTGGGTATACCCGTTTACCCACTACTATCAGCAATCCTTCAAACCAAATGGCACTAGGAGCTAATGAACTATGGAACTAATACAATTCTTTTGATGAGATCATGGGAATCAACTACATTCTATGGATTGAAGAAGGATTATCAATGATTCAAAATTTCAAGTGATCATGGGAATAAGAAATAAAATAACACATGCGGACAAATGACACATAGATGCTCAGGTTCAATAATTAAAATGAAAATAGTTCATCAGTCATCACACATGCTCAAGTTCAACAACTAAAATATAAACAATTCATCAGTCGTCACACACATTACAACTCATTCATCACGGCATCACCAATCACAAATTACTAATATGAGGTACCACAAATTGGGGATCGGGGGCCAACTAGCGCTTGTTGTGGCCCACATGTAAGTAGAAGGTGGCGGGTAATCGAGCGGAATGGGTACGGGTGAAGCTCCCCCATACTCATACCCGTTTGCCCGTCGGGTAAAGTTTAGCCCCTATAAACATGCCCGCGGGCAATGAAAGAGGAACATACCCACCTCTATTAGGGTTTTTACCTGTTGGTACATAGGTAATCGAATAAAATTACCATCCCCAGGAATACACATATGTTACTAGTAGTAGTATGCAGCACTAGTTTGATCACCAAGTTGAATAGTTCGGTGGATTGAACAGATTAGTGGAACCCGTTCGCCTAAATCACCCGTCGTTCACCGGTAGCTCCGTTTGGTGCCACCAGAGTAGGCTGGGAAGTTGAGTTGATCATAAAGGATCTTGAGTTCTCTCATGTCCATCCATCCACAATTTTTCTAGCTAGATAAAGAAAATACTTGTGTTCAAATAATAACAGGCCACTTAGCGACCACCATCTCTAGCTATACGCCTACACCCCTGGAACATTCCAAACCGCTGACTTCACTGAACCCTCACTTTCCAATCAAGAAGCCAATAGATTAAAACGTTCTGGACCTCTCTAGATTCAAGAAGCCGCCCATCAAGCGGCCAAGCCGTGATGAAATTGGAGAGGGAGACTAGAAGTATTCAGCTATATTAGTAACAAAAATCGAACAACCCTAAGCTAAAAATTGAGATGAATATAATCTATCTGAAATTGTTGTTTCGGACATACTTGCAGTTAAATTTTTTGAAACTTTGACTGTCAATATATTTTTAAATATTTAAATTGGATACATAAAAATCATATATGTAGATGTGTTTCAAAAAATGCTTTATAATATTATAATTTTATTGGTTGCTAAGAAAAAAAGATAAATAGGTAAGAAATTCTCACAAAAACAAAACAAAACATCTAACCCTTAATCTAGTAGACCCTAATTACAATCACCATCGGATTTTTCTAACAAAAAATGGCATATACTAAAAATTCTCACCAAAAGAATAAAACATCTGGTCCTTAATCTAGTGGACCATAACTGAATTGAACTATAGTAGCAATTGGATATTATTATTTAAAGAAAAAAATATCTAACCGTATATCTAACGGATCCAAATTATAACAGATTAAAATAAAATAAGGTGGCAACTAGCATTCAAACTTTCGATCCGAGCGCCACCTCCAAACGTCGTTGCTTGCCGTTAGATCTAACGCGACTTGTTTCAGCCGTCCGATCGCCTTCATCCTCCTTGCAACATCATGCGTTATGCTGAGACAAAAAGAGTTCATCTGATTGCTTTTTTCTCTGTCCTCCCAAAACCTCAATTTCTTCAATCTCTCCTGCAAAATTCGAACTTCCTTCTCCCAAATCATCCCAATGGCTCATTTGATCCAAAAGATCAAGCTCTAAGCAATCAGCATCAACTCATCCCCTTGCAAGGCCTCTCTCACTGATCGTCAAAACAAATGTGATCAATCGAGAGCTCCAACAGCCTTGCACCAGTCTGATCTCAACCCATGCAGTACTTTCTGTAGCAACCATGATATCCCATGGGTAGATCCTTCTACAAAACCGATGATTCAGGGTGTTTCTTCAAGCTACGATATGGTATGTGCTAACTTTAGTACCTTCTGATTATTATGTACCATACATGAAACATATGAGCGACCTTGATGCAACAAAAAAATCAACATGAAAACTTGCAATGTATACAGATTGATGCACATTAGCATAGTTTTTGGATTGATAGCCCCTGCAACAATTTGTAATGATGTATGTAACAATAATTACAAGTGTTCCCAACATTTTTGTTCAGGAAAGTGTAGAGTTTTGTACTGACCAAGAAGAATCAATGAGAGATGCATGTGACGATGAATATAATACCGTGGAGGTTGCAGGAGGACATATTGCTCATTAGGACGAAGACATCATGTGCTCTCCACCAATTCTTCCTTTTGTTGGGATGATGTTTGATACCTTAGAAGAGGCTAAAAAAGGTGTACAATGAGTGCATATACAAGTTTGGGTTTGGTATCAGGATAGCAAGCTCAGGAACCAGTAAAGTGACAAAAAACTGATTAGGAAGGATTTTGAGTGATCACATGCAAGAAAGCCAGAAGAAGAAGGCGGAAACTCTACAAACAATTTAGTTTGCAGTCCGGAGAATAATATTACGGTCAACACTATTGGAACAAGGGAACGAAATAGATTGACAAAGTTTTATTGCAAAGCACGCATGGCTGTAGGGCTAAGGGATTACAGATGGCAAGTTATTGTTATGCAAGAGGAGCACACACACCCGTTGGTGTAGCATGTTGCGAAGAGGAGATTCTACAAGTCACACCGCCATATCTCTTTCAAGGATTTTGAGTTCTTGCAGACCTTGCATCATAGAAACATCTCCACCTCACACATAATGCCCCTGCTAGGTGACAGGCAAGGGGGTTCGGAACCTCACTTTGACAAAGAATGATGTTTGCAACATAAGACTAAAACCGAGACAAAATATTACTTATAGGGATATGGTTGTCACCATAGAGTATTTTCATAAACTTCATCTTGAAAGCCCCTCATTTTTCTGTGAAATTAAGTTGGATGAAAATCAGGTTGTGAGAGCTTTGTTTTGGGTTAATGGAAGGACTAGAGTGTTGTACCAAAGCTCTAGAGATTGTGTCTTCTTTGACGCAACATTCATTACTAACCAATACAATATACCATTTGCACCATTTGTTAGTATAAATAATCACATGCAAACAATCCTCTTTGGTTGTGCATTGCATCTCGATGAAACAATTGAAATATTTATGTGGCTGTTCAAAACCTAGAAGCTAGCAATGAAAGGCCAGTTACCAATCTGTATAATGACATATCAATATAAAGCAATGAAATCAACGATATCTCAGGTGTTCCCATCTGCCATCCATATATGTTGCAAATGACATGTTATGCAAAAGGCTCAAGAGAAGCTTGCAAGGTTAATATCCACTAAGGATGGGTTTTTCGATGATTTGTATATATGTAAAAAATTGTTCACGAATTTGAGAGCTCTTGGCAAGATATGTTGCAAAAGTATGGTATACATGATAACCAACACTTGCTCAACATGTGGAACTCATGGTGCACATGGGCCCTGGTATATTTCAAGAAAAAACTTCTTTCCCTTCACTAGCACAACTGGCGGATCTAAAGGATTAAATGCAATCTTCAAGACACTTGTTCACCCCCAAAATTCAGTTTAGACTTTTGTGCAACAATATGAATATATAATAGATACTATGCTTAACTGGGAAGATGATCATGGCTTCAGGGTAGAAACAATGTCGACCACTCTCGATCAATCAACAACGCACCAATAGAATTGCAAGAACAAAATAGGGAGCACACACAAAGTAGGGACAAAACACTCTCTCTTTATTAGATTGATTCTATCTGTACAAGAGGGTGCCCAATATATAACAAAATCAACAAGAGATAGATTCGAATTCGTCCACTAATAAATAGAGTCCTTCCAAATTTGGACTGATTCTATATATATCATAATAGACTCAACTCCATCGGGAGCTCTTGCGTCTTTCTCCTTATCCCGTGTGGCGCAATCCGACACCGTCCATCTAGGGTGTGTTTGGTTGCTTGTGTTAAAAATTGGCTTATGGTTGGCCTATTTCATTTAATTCCAAAGCATGCACATACCATATTGCCTAGGCAAGTAGAGGAAAGGTAACTTAAAAGGTGGAGTCCTTGCCACCTCTTGATTATTGTGACACTTGGCATGAGAATGGCATAAGGTGAACAGTGGCTAAACACACACGCACGCGCGCGCACATTCGCGTATTTTTGCATGAAAATCCGTGTGACTTGTGACTTGTGACGAGCGACCGCGCCACGTTAGTGTGTCTCCTGGCACTATGAGACAGTTACTGATTAGAGGCTATATAATACCTGGAGACGTCCATGCCAAATGACTGATTTTTTTATTCATAATGTGTCTCCTGGCATTTTGAATTTACCATTTTGTCGGGGATTGGAACACTTTCTACAAAGACCGTTCTACCCTGACAGCCAAGTAGCCGACCATGAATGCCCTTGGACGCAGTTCCCAAGGAGAGACCTCGAGGGACCCAGTGCTCGACCAAGAGCACCAATGCTCGCCCTTGAGTGACCATGCTCGGCAACGAGCATCTAAGCTGCCCACGAGCATCCATGCTTGGGAACGGCAAAGCGGCCAACTCAGGGCCAAGTGGGTACTCGGGGCATGGTCGAAGAGCGTGTCCATCCCATGAACGGGAAAGTGGCGACAAAAGCGCCAGAATCTGAGGTGGTTACGCCCGAAATGGAAACATGGAGGAAATCAAGACTTCAGTTATGGATGCGGTAAATATGGTAACATGCGTAGTATTCGAAAACAGTTACCAAAATATCTTGTATATAAACCCCTTCCGGTAGAAAGGGAAAGAGAGATCTTTTTCGTTAGCTCTTACCCGCGAGCGCGCAAAAGCTTGCCGGATAGAGCCCCAATCAATAATACAAACCACTGGAGTATGGGTGTTATCTCCCGAGAGAGAGAGAGAGAGAGAGAGAGAGAGAGGCCCGAACCAGTATAATTCACGTGTTCCCATTCCGAGTGTCCACGCTTCTCATGGCATCGTCCGGACGCTAGCCCTTCACGGAGGAAGGGGCTCTAGGTTGATCCCTCAATCAACAAGTAAGCTCGGCGGGGGCCTGCTCCCCAAGCGTCGACACTTTTGTTTTGTTGAATCTTGCAATTATCCCTCTATTCATTCTATTTAAATGCGATTTAAACATATATTTCAATTCAGTGTAAGTGTCATAAACGCCGTCAGTTTCTAGTGAGTTAATTGATATTATGATGTCAGTTACTAGTAAATGCCGTATTCAACTGACATAATGCTGTTAGTTACTGGTGTGCGTGTATAAAAACACCTTGAGACGTCCAGGCTTAATACATTGAATTCCTCCATTCTTCCTGCTCCTCTCTAACTGCTATACTGTTGTGTTGAGCGCTTGAACCTTGCCGACCTTCCTCCTCGGCGTGCACCGTGAAGGAAGGTAAGCGGTATCTCTGGGCTATTACTGCAGAGTTCACCTGCGCGGGGCGGCAATAAGGTTTATGGGCAGCGCTTCAGTGCGACAGCTTTTCTTCTTCCTCGTCGTCGATTACTTACACGACCGCGTGTGCACTGCACTGCTTTCTACTCTTCAGCAAGCCCAATTGTAAGTCATTCGTGTGTTCAATCAACTATGTTAATTTACAATACTTGAGAGTGTTTGGAAGTACAATGTGTAACCTATTATTAGATTTACTGTGTGCATCACTATTTATCTGCAGTATTTGTCTCCTTGTAAAATCTGAAATCAAAATATTGCGCACATTTCTAACAGCTTGTACCAAGTGGTACATGTATGAGATGGTTCAAGAAAAAAGTCATCTATGTGTTTAGTACCAACCCATTCTAGAGCAAGTGATACAAATTTGAGGAATATTCCCTAAAGTTGCTGAACCATTCTATTCACCTTAAATAATAAAATCAAATAGTATAAAATCATCCTATCTCATTCAAACTCATTCTATTAACCAAACACACCGCTATACTCCCGCGCGACCGAAAGTTACACACACTTGGACACATGAAAGGTGCTGACCGGTGCGCAACCGCAGAATCCACGCTTAGACGGACTCCCGGGCGCGGCAGGTGGCGTCGTCGGGTTTAGACGCAACGGCCTCCTGAACGTGGACTTGGCACCGTGCCGCGCCCTGCTCGACACGCGTCGCGGGTAGCCGGTACGTGACGGCCGTGACAATCGCCGCAGGACGGCAGCTACGCAGACTGCCGCTGTCCCGCGCGGGCGACGTAATTATTGTGCCCACGTTTTGACCGCATGCGTCTAGGCGGAAACCGGTGAGGCCGACTGAAATAGTAATGCGCCGTGACGGAACGGATGATACAGGGGTTGCGTCAGCCGGTGCCGCCGTGCCGGCCCCACGCGCCACCGCTCGCACGCACGCACCGACGCGCCACCCAGAGCTGCATGCCCGAATCCCTGACCGTGCGTACGTGGTGATGGCGCCGCGAGACGTATAGCATTTCGCGGGGCGGTGCTGGGCCGGTTGGGGCCCAGGGCGGCGGGCACAGCATATCCCGTTCGCCCGCCCCCCTGTCGTGAAAGGGGCAGTTACCGTTCGGCGGACGCCGGGCCGTCGCTGCTCGTGATCGCTGGTTTCTGCGAGCCCTGAGGTCGCCCCCTGGCCGCGCGATTAATTAAGTTGGAGAGGTACGTACGCTGGCGCTGGCGCTCGTGGCATCGGTGTCGATTCGGGGATTGGAAGCCCCCGCCTGTTTCGTGGCCGAGAAGCCGTCGATTGGAATTGTTGGAGTGGAATAATCCCCTGGTGTTATCGAATGTTTAGTTTCTCTGCCGTGGAAGGAAATAGTAGATACCAGGGGGGGCTTCCATTCCTTGGTGTTACAGGCAAGTTATGCTATGCGTCTCCAGTTCTTCCGGCGTGATTACTTACCGCAGTAAAATATGTGTGCCGTGTGCAACTGCAAGTGTGATAGATGGTGTGGAGCACTTCCAATGCTCCTATGTCAACAGTTTTTTCTCTATACCATGTAAGATTAATGTTGATGCCAAGAGATGATTAAAGAAGAGAAAGATGGAAGCCATTTACAGCTTAAACACACAAATCAAGAGAAAATACAACAAAAACATGCATTAAGAAGAGGAGGGTTGTATTAACACATAATATTTATTTGATATTCTCTATGTATTTGTGCTAAGATACAAAGAGTTGAAGAGGTTGTATCTAGTACGATTTATTGATGATGCGGATGGTTTAGATATAACTAATTAGAGAAATTTTGCATTAGGAGTGCCCTTATGGAGCTAAACAGTAGTATGAAGAGAGTTTAGCCAAAGCCTAAGTGACAGAAAAAACTTGTATGCCGACCACAATTCCTCAAAACGTGTCCACAGGTTTTTATTTATAGTGTTACGCTACTAGATTTACAATTGACCTTTCAAGTGCCCACGTGTTAACTAACGCCGGCTTCAAAAAGACTTGTATGACAACCGCAATTCTCTTAAAGGTTTTCACAACGGTTTTAGGGCCTGTTTGGATCCATTAGCAGCTAATAGTTAGCTGGTTAATAGTAGTTAGCTAATATTAGCCTAACTATTAGCTAGAGGCTGTTTGGATCCACTAGCTAATATGTGGCTAATAGATGTTAAAATTGATAAATTGTCTAAATTACCCCTGTTTTATTGCAGTCATGTCTACTACTCCAGATTATGGCCGCGTCCGTAATGCGATGATCGCTTCTGATTGGATCTATCAATCAATACGATAGCGCAGGCAATTAAGGGAAAGCAAGCAGCCGAACTCACTGCTCACTCACTTCGTAATTGATTTCGGTGGGAGGGTAATTTCGTCCAATGTAATGTATTAGCTGCTATTAGCTGGGTGCCCAGCTAATAATTAGCTAACCTATTAGCTGAACCTGTTTGGATCCTTAGCAGCTAATAATTAGCAGCTAACTATTAGCTAGGTGGATCCAAACAGGCCCTTATTTATAGTGTTAAGGGGTTGAAACTGGGCCGTTTCTACTAAAATCTGAGAGAAACCCAGCCAAACGGGTTAAAACTCGGAACATTTCTTCTTTTTCCACGCCAAGGCTGAATCACCCTCAGTCAACCCCGTTCCACCCTGATTCATATAATCCAGACAGCTAGCCAAACGGTTTTCAGATAGTGATTCTGATTCTACTTGAAACGTTTCTACTAATAATCTGGAATCGTTTCCGTTTCTACTAGAATCTGGAACCGTATCAAATTTCAAGTGTCCACGTGTTGACTAACGCAAGCTTCTGTGGGGCAACGTATGGTGCGTCTTATCATGGGCATGGTTCATTGGGCCTATCATATTTGGTGGTCATAGGCGTCCGATGGTTAGATCTAACGGCTATCGGATGGAACCTCTCTTATACCATGTTGGGCGGGCCACTCCCACAACAAAATATACGAAGTATTTTATCCAAATATGGGTAGAAATTCGAAACTGGACGAAAACAGAGTAAGAACGTGGGAGAAACAGAGCATGACAAGTAATTTTGTGAAAACCCAAATTTCCATTGCATTACTTCCGTCACGTCGTATTTGGAATGAAAGTACATCGCTGTTTGAACTCAAACAGGAATTGTTCCGGCGCTGAATTGGAGGATCAGCGGCTAGGACGTCGCCACGGAACGGCTCATCCCCTGCGTCCAGTTCATCGCTCGAAAGGCCGCCGCCGACAACCATGTCTTCCGCCGGCACCGTCGCCGCGCCGGATACTTTGCTTGGCGCGCTGCACGCCACATCAGCCGACTCCTTGGTTGCCGGTGAATCACAGACTTCATACTGATCACCGAGCACATCGGACCAACCATCGTTGGGGTCCCAGTCCGGTAAGGCCGAGACGGAGCACGCCAATGATTTGATCCTCTCGGCAGGGCTCTCCGAAATCTCGTCCTCCTCCTCGTCGTCGTCTGTCTCCGACTCCCAGAATGCCGCGTCCAGTGTGCTCTTGGGAGACACCCGCCTGGCCTTCGCCTCCTCGACCTTCACGTCGCGGCAGTCAAATGCCACGAACGGATGCCCCAAGAGCTGTGCCGCCGTGCACCGATAGCGGGCGTTTCTTGCGAAGCACATGGCCAGGAAGTCCTTCGCCTCCGCCGACAGCCACACCGGCACCTCCGGCACGGCGTCCGTGTATCCAATCCGGTGGACGGCAGCAAGGACGTCGTCCATGTCGCTCCACGGGGCGCGGCCGATGGCCATCTCGATGACCGTGCAGCCGAGCGCCCACACGTCGGCGGCCGGCCCCTGCTCCTCCCCGCGGGCCACCTCCGGCGCCATGAACGCTGGCGTGCCTCCGATCGGCCTCACCGAATCCAGGGTTCTCGCGCACCCGAAGTCGGCGAGCTTGGCACGCCCATCAACGCCGATGACTATGTTCCTCGCCTTGACGTCCCCGTGGACGAGCGACTTCCCGTGGAGGTACGCCAGCCCGCACAGGACATCCGCCGCGTACGCCCGGATGGCGCGCTCCTCGAGCCGTCCTCCATTCCTCGCGACCTCGTCGGCGAGCGACCCGCCGGGGGCGAACTCGAGGAAGAGATGGTACGACCCGTCACGGCCGCCGCCGCCGCCGATGCAGGGCACGACGTGGGGCGAGCACAGCCCGGTCAGTATCCCCTGCTCCCGCCTCAGCAGCGGCGCGTCCGCCGCGCCCACGGACTTGACCGCGAACAGCTCCCCCGACGCGCCGTCCGCCGCCAGCGACACCACGGCCCCCGACGCGCCGCGGCCGAGCGTCCGCAGCCGCGTCCAGTGCCCACTCACGGCGATCGCCATTCCTCTCCCCCCTCTACTTGTGGGTGGACTTTCTTGTTGCTCCGCAATGCGGTGCTGGTGCCGAACCGGTGATCTTTTTGTTCGGTCTGAGTTGGCTTTGTGAGCCTTTGTGTGGTTGTGTGCGTTTATATATATACACACACAAAGGGAGGGGAAGGAGAAGAAGACCTGGAGTTAATTGGGTGGGGGGTTGGATGAGGAAACGGGGAAGGTGTTTGGTGTGTGTCGAAGGATCAACTTGGCAGGCCAGAAAGCGTGGGTGGTGCGTTCTGGGCACGCGCGGCAATTGGAGTCTGTGCGTGGTTGCGTGGGCGGGCGCGGCTCCTGCGGTTAATCAGCGATCGACGGCGCCTCCCTCGCCTGGCCCCGCACTCTGCTCCCTCGCTTCAACCCTCCCTCCCGCCACAGCCACAAATGGCACATGCATCTCCTGGTTTTGCAGGTAAATACGATCCGTTTATTTCCTGCGTGTTTCAGAAAACTGAGAACGAGGAACACGAGATATGTTAGTGACGATTCGAAAACCGCCAGGGTGTCAACTTCGACAGGTTGTGAACGTGAACGGGCCTGCTCGTGTTTCTCGTGCGATTGAATGCGTGTGCGAGAAGCTTATCATCATACAATACGGAGCCATATTTACTGTGTGAAACACACTCGGTATAAATTGGGGTCAGGCACTCAGATCAGCCGTGGAAAGTTCGCTAATTAATCAGCGGCAGCACCGGTCAAAGATTGTTAATTCGGGGTCAGTTCATCCTCATCACTTGCGCCCAATTAATCAGCGGTGCGCGGCACCGGTCCAGATTGGACGTACAGCGGCTCGCCGAACGACCTATCCGTTTAGTCTTCTCGGTCATGGACGATCACATCAAATGCTGCGAAAGCAAGTCTAGTGGTTGGTGATCGGGCTGACATTGGGCGACCTCCAATCCCCATGTATAAACATGTCAGATCCGAGGTCAACGCGTGCGCCTAAAGGGGGCATTGGGTCGGGGGACATGGCTGCCGCTTTGACATTGTGGCCTGTGAGTCTGCAACAAAATTATGGCATATCGGAGTAGGCAGCAGTTTGCTCCACCAAACCCACCCTCGAGCAGGTAGGCACTTGACTTGTACAGTTGCACTCCTATACTGGTATACCCCCCAACAACATCTTGAGAAATTCTGTGGAAGACTTTGAAAAAAAAAAATCAAAATTTGAGTCAAGAGAATATTAGCTCAGAACAGAGATCAACTTGCCCCGAATGTGACCGATCCCTCCAAGAGTAGATGCATGTGTACCTACCATCTGCTACTGCTAGTAGTAGTCTCAGGCTGTGCGGTGCATTCACCAACCATTTCCTAGCGCTATAGTAGTTTCAAGCTGTGCAATGTAAGACCTTCACATCTATTATCCGTTCTCATCAGAGCATCCCCAATGGAGACATGTCAGCAGGCTATAAGGAGTCCATCTCATCTTTTTGCTTATGTGGAGGAGAGAAGTAGAGGAGAGAGACAAGAGCTGGCTCTTAACTAAGAGCCAGGCTATAGTGTTTTCCAAAAAAAATAAAAGACAATTACATGTGGACCCACATTTAATGTTGGAGAATATGTTATAGCCAACCTATTGGAGTTCTTGTCTTTAAGCTAGCTATAAGTGATATGGAGCATTCTTATAGCCAGTAGTTGGCTCTACCATTGGACATGCCCTCAGTGATCAGTGGCGATACTCTTGTCTCCGACCAAAAAGGAATCGCAGCTCGCGCAGCGGACTCATCCTTTTTCTTTTCTTTTTTTTGCGGCGGCGGCCAAAAGGACCAGACCAACCAGGCAGCAATACACTAGCGCTTGGGATGTCAGATGCATCGTTTGCATTCCACAGCGAGAGCAAGATGTACTTCGCTTTGTCGGACCCTTTTGCTCCGGACGGCGAAGAAGGTGGTGGGCCGCGTCGGACGTTCCCAGCGCCGAGCAAACCGCGCAAGCACGCACGTCCGCTCCCATCACAAGACGGCAGAAGAAAACACGTACGATCTGATCACAACGTACAGGAGCTAGACTGGAGAAACAGCTCACGGATGATATGCCCATCCAATCGAATCAGGCGCCGGTTTCGATTTGATTCGGCGGGCGCTTGAACGGATCGGTTTGGCCCCAAACCATGCATTATGCATACCTGTCGGTCCTGCCTGCACGTTGCGAACGCCAAGGGAGGGAGGCAAGCTGCGTTTTTCAGGTGGCTTATGGCACATGAACCGAACAGCTTGAGATCTGGAAAAAAGGCTCACGCTGCTGCGCCGAACGCCACGTTCGATTCAAAGGTTTGCCGCCCAAGTCTACACACACCAGCAATGCAAGCGACCAAGCAAGTCAAGTGTTCGGTACAGAGTTTTTTAAGTTTAGTAGCCTCACCATCCTATCATTACACTAACTGCGCATGATTACATTAGCCCTTCCTTCCAGAATTCCAAGTCCATCAATTCCATTGCACATTTGTTAAACCCTGTGCCAGTTGGAAGTATGCCAAAAATGTGTCTCCTTTTGGTTGAACCGGCTCCATGTTTGTAGTAGGTCAACCATTTTGACATTTCTTACTCGGTCTTACCGATTTAGTAGACCATAGAACTGATGTTTTTATTTATTTATTTATTTATCTTTGCTGCTTGACTAATGTGGGTGTCCATCAACATGAATGTGAGTGAGGTGGTTGACAAGCAATGCACGAGATAGGAGGTCGAGTATGTCTCGGATTTGATCAATCGGAACGGCGTGATTTGATCTCAAGCAGATAAGGAAAACGATGGACACAGGTACTCTGAAGTCTGAACCATGTCATGTTAAAGGAGCGAGGATTGGAGTTGGAGGAAGCTGGAGCCTTGAACCCTATCTGCAAGTACCATGCTAAGAAAGTGTCACATTAAACAAACCCACCTGTGTGGAATGACGTTGCAACCACCATCTAGCAATCGTTCTCCGCAGATGTAAAGAGACCACAAGCTGCAACAGTAAATTAAATTGGATAAACTCATTACAGGATATGCTGTTTCTCTCTGTTTTTTTTTCTGTCGAATGTTTCACTTCACATATACTCCATATGTGCCGATGTTTATTGCAGAATGAGCTAAGTGCTGGTCTATAAATATGAGGGGGAGCTTGATACTGGGAGCTATCGTTTTAATTACTCTGAGAAGATCCAATAAGTTTTTGCCTTTCAGATTTCAATATGAGCCAGGTTCTGTTCAAGTGTTGCCAAAAAAAATATTGACAATCCCGTTTCGTCTTGAACTTGAAAGATCGATTGCGAATTACCTTTTTGCTATCTTATCCTGGACAAGGGTTAAATTATGTTGATCCCTTCTAAAGGCGAGTTGAACGCTTCTCTTTTGACGCATGTCCAAAGAAAAGGAAACGCATAGCTTCGTCATTTTCCAATAAAATTTTACAGATTCCTGCAAGACGCAAAGATGGCCTTGGCACTGCCCATTGGCCGTGTTTTACTTAATGTAGCGGAGTCAACGATTAAAGAAAGAAAAGAAGAAAAGGAGACAATGAAAAAGATAACATTAACTTAGTCAATGCCTCAATGAAATAATAAATGGATACTGACATGTATCGCGGCCAGTGGGCTGATGGCAAGCTACTTTTCTGACTTCAATACAAGAATCGACAAGTTGGAGAGTCGGAGTTATGGTTACAGTCTGGTGTTAGTACATCCTTCCTAGTTGCAATAGAAATATCATCTCGACCTAACTCCATCGCATTCCAGAGCGTATATAACTAATTTCTACTGGCTCATTAGTCATTACCTGCCGGCCAATTGGATGAGGCAGCTTTGTTGGCTAGGGACTGAGCCTTTCAGGATCCGGCGGTTCAGCAGCCAGCATCTTTTGGTTGAGCTGAAGCAGTTATTGCCTCCTGAGTCAGGTCACTGTCTAAAGCCGGCAGTAGCGAGCTCGCTCGTGGCCTACAAACTAGGCCGTGTCAATTTGTTGCTGCCCACTGACGGTGAGGCTGCAAATAACTCAAGAGAAACACTGTTTGCTTTTTGAACGTTCAAAAGCAATGTCTATCTTGATATGATGTCTTTCCCTGTGAGGTGAGCAAGATATGAAGCAATAAGGACCGGTCATCAAAGCTCTGGATCAAAAATGACGATCAGAGAGAGATGAATAGGAGTTAAATAAACTTTTTATTTAAAAATTAAGCCACTGTTTGTCGGTGTTTCGAATACCGGCTAGTGAATTTTAGTCAAGGGGTCGCGCGTTCCCTCTTCTTGAATGGTTAGACTCAGGGAGCCCAAGGAGTATACTGGTTCGGGCCGAATGTCCCTACTTCAGTTCGTATGGTGGATTCGTATTGCTTTGGGTGCAGATGGTTGCACGGTGTTACAAGCGAGAGCTGAGGAGTGGTCCCGAGAACTATCTCTACTTGTAAAAAGAGCCGCCCTGCTCCCTGAGGGTCCTGCCTCCCTTTATATAGATGGAGGGGGCAGGTTACATGGGAACTTGGAAAAGGAAGGATGGGGCGTCCTACGCCTGGTAGCCTTGGTCTTCGGGCCTGGCGACTGACCGGGGTCTGCTCACCCCATGCCGGGTTGGTAGATACACCGAGCGGCATCGTCTTCTGTTTCGCCGGGAAGTTGCGCACCTGCCCTCTGCTATTCGCCAGGTGTTGACGCCGTAGTGCTTGACTTTGGTGTCGCCTCGGGAGGGCGCGCATCCTCTCACTGTGCATGACTGGACGGTGAGACCGATGCTTGGCTTGGGCAACCTCCCTGCCACCTCGGGAAGGGACCACCTGCCCTCGCACGGTCATTCTGAACCATCGTGTCCGCGGGGCAGGTGGCCGACGACTGGTGACGGTTTGGCACCCGTCCCTTGGCGGAGGTTGCCTCGGCTTGGTCGGAGCTTACGGGCCCGACCCATGACGGGGGTCGGATCGCCCCCTGGTTGGTTTGGTCGGGGACGAGCGTCCTTCGAGGCCCAGCGGGGCCTTCGGCTCGGAGCTAGGCTTGGGGCAGCCCATTCGTCGACCTGGGCCGCTGGGGGTACCCATGGTATGAGTACTCGTCACTGTTCTAGCTAAAAGAGCTAACCAAAAAGCTCACGCAGGCCTGAATTGGCTAGAAGTTCGGTGCTCTCGGGTGAACAATAAAATCAGGATGAACAGTAAAATCAGCATGATTTCAAAAACAACAATCAAGATAACTTTAGATTAGCTAATTCAAATCCCGTAAAACTTTACATGCACCTTCCTATAATGTCATGAACCTATTCCAACCTTCAATTGCAAGAATTAATGTCAAAATTTTGACCTTTTTTAATTTGAAAGAAGGTTGCAACAAGACTGTGATAAACTCACAAACTTCATCTTGAGCTTACTCGTGAGGATTTGATGATTAAGTTGATCTTAAATGATCTCCCACATATCAC
The DNA here is from genome assembly GCA_036346355.1 of Rhipidocladum racemiflorum. Lineage (NCBI taxonomy): Eukaryota > Viridiplantae > Streptophyta > Magnoliopsida > Poales > Poaceae > Rhipidocladum > Rhipidocladum racemiflorum. Next base: position 33,553,116 of record CM070570.1, read on the forward strand.
AGCAAGCAAGAACACCAAAGATAGACCCCTCAAACGTGCACAAAAAGATCTAGCAGTTTCTTGAGAAGAACCTTGAAGATCTTGTTTAAAGCTTGCCTAAATGATTGTGATATGATCTACAGAAGATTCACCCATCAATCATTCATCCTTGGCAGCACAAGATCAACATAGAAAGAAATCATAGATAGATCAAAGAAGAAAGAGGGGAGATCAAAAACTTGAGCAAGAGTAAGTTCTAGTAGATCGTGCTGGGATGGAGCATATTCTAGATGAACTCCTCAACTGCTTATGCATCCTAGATCTAGAAGAAACAGAGCAAGTAGAAGGAGGTGAAGCACAACTCAAGTTGCATAAAAGAACCAAACAAAAATGCAAGAATAGAATTAAATTTCAGATATAGATGAACTTGGATCTTGCATTGCTTAGAGAGGGATGGTTACAATGTCACACTTCCAGATGGGCAAAACTCAAAAGTGCATAAAGAAACCAGATAACCCTTGTCTAAGACTTGGTTTAGACCTTGGCTCTAACCAGGGTGATGGAGGCATCTCTCCACCCTTCTATTTATAGCACAATCGAGTCAATCTCCACCCTTGGATTACTTCCTTCTCCCATAAGGAACCTCATCAAGAGCTGAGATTAACTCACTCACTCGTACATAAGCTAACCCAACTGCAACAACATAATGGATTTAAACCATACCCTTTAACACTAATTTAAGCTCTACACCACCCGTGAACCCTTGATTCAACAATCTTTCTTTGCTGGAGTTTGGTTAAGTTAGCATCTCCACCTTCCACGGGGCCTCAATGACTTGCCGCCAAGCCTCTCACGCGTCTAGATCCTCCGAACCGTCCTCGCTTGCAAATGGGCCCAAGTCATTTGGCTCACCACATGTTTTTGTCCACTTGATCAAAACGGCATCGGCTTCCTTGATCGTTCTGGATCTTGGTGTTGTAAAACAAGTCGTTCCCCACGTCGAACACCGGCAATCAACAAGAACACAAGAACAAGAGACACAAGATATAGGGTGGAGCTCTCTCTTCTTTATTGATCAATGTGTAAATACAATGGGAGGCACCCGGTATATATATAGCAGTTCCCTCAAGGAGAGTTCGGATTCGCCCACATATTAAGAGATAGACTCCTAACCGAATACGGTTAGGAGGTTATCTCATAACACTTCCCCTTGGGCGAATTCCGCGTAATGCATATGTCTCATTAAAAACTCCACTCAAAAACCCAGTGGGAAAAAAGAGATGGAGAAAAGAGTACATCACACTCGCTCTCTATGTTGCATTTGTTGCCTCATTAAAAACCTTTATGTGAGAAACATCAGAAAAACTCACAAAGGAAAAAAGAGTACAACTTATGATCTTCAGGATCATGCAAAGGGATTATGGTTCAGGGGTTTACTTCCCCTGAACTATGCAAATCTCTAAGCCGCCTCATTCCAATGCCATTAACATACCTTGGAAGGGGAATTTGGCAAGGATTTTGTGAATAAATCTGCTAGATTTTCACACGACTTAATTTGCATTATTTTTATCTCACCATTCTTCTGGAGTTTGTGGGGATAAAAGAACTTAGGAGCAATATGCTTCGTGATATTGCTCTTTACATAACCCAATTGCATTTGTGCAACACAAGCATCATTATCTTCATAGATAATAGTAGGGGAATTGACGGTATTCATACCATATAACTTCTGGACATGGTTGATTACCCGTCTTAGCCAAACATATTCCCATGAGACTTCCTTTATAATCTCTGAGTATTTGTACCACCACAGAGGAAAATAAAAATCCATTCAGGATTTCCTCATGAATGCACAGAACACTATTCCTTCAGTGGATCATATTTCCTTTCAGGAGGAATCTACTTAGTCGATTGTACCACATCCTTATCGATTGTCTTTAATCCGTATTCGATGACTCCAAATACATATGCGGTCACTACAATCATCAACTGTATTGAAAAGTTTAAGCTTACTGCCATCAATATTAAATTTCGGAACGTCATTCCACTCATTTCAGGAGAACAGATTTCATCGTAATCGATGATGGGTCTCTGCTAAAACCCTTGTGCTACAAGCCTCGCTTTATATCTCACCACCAGGATATTTTCATATCTCTTCAGGATGAAAAATCCATTTGATCCTACAGGGAATATTTCAGGAAATGTTCTGTCAATAGGACCAAGAACTTTCCTCTCATTAAGCGAGCGCTACCTCAATTGCTTTTTCAGGTGAACCTAGATGAGCGCTTCTGGCACTCTGCCATGGACTTTGGTTCTGGATCCAGATTTTAGCAATTTTTAGAGGCAAAATATGTCGACAATTGTAGTCTTTCTTCATATATAATTCTCCTGCATCACTCCAGGGATGTCTCTTTATCAATTTCTTCCAGCTTCTCGTGATTTCCCACAACGATGAAGTCTTGGTGTTCCGACTTCCCAGCGTTGGATTGTGCGCACAAATATACGCTGGGGTTATATCTTCAGGATATATCACTTCAGGGATGTTACCATCTTCTAGATGGCTCACTTCAGGGATTTTCCCAACATCAAAGTTGAGCTTCTTCCACTATCATTGGTAGTGTTCTCATTTATTTGGTTCTCCTTTTACTGCGGACGTCTCTCATGAATTGAGTCCGTGCACTGGAGGCCTCCCTCATTTTATCATGAGGGTTAAGAGTGGGTTCAATATCCTTCTAGGATATTTTCACTCTTTCAGTGCATATACCGCAGTATATGAGATCTTTCCACTACCTTATGATCGGTGAAGGCATTTGGCGATTATTAGCTTATTTGTTGCAGATTTATTACTTTTCGAACTTCAAGTTCGATCTCTTTAGTGCGTGGATCTAAGGACTCGGCATTCTTTAATTTGGTACTTATCTTCCCTAATGCCGAAATATGTCCTTAGTACAATCATCGCATCGAACCATGCATGCACCCTCAACTTGGTGAGGTCCCATGGTGGTACGCCGTGGTGGAGAGATTGGCATGTATACAACACTGCCAAAATTTTTGCAGATGGGAAATACTTAATTCTCTTCCATGCACTATCTCGCAACGGGAAATTCCATTATATATGATTGATTTGAGTTGAATTAATATCGTTGTGCAAAGATGCGTGGTCCCAACAACTGGTGGGTAGCCTACTATTCTGCAAAGTGGTCAAGCAATAAATTTTATTCCCTTAATAATGACTCTGCAAGGTCATTCTAATATGTGGACATTAGGTATATATCACTTCGAAATTTCTCTAGGAAATTCAGTGATTCTTATATAAGTTAAAGGATCTTAACCATAAGTTTTCCTATAGCACAAATAGGCATAAGAAATCTTCGTGTCTAGGAAAAGTCTTTATGCTATGACCACAGAATTACTAATTATTTTCTCAAAATATTCAACTCAAGATTACCCAGTCAATCTACAAGATCTTTAAATATTTCTGGGTTTTTATCGCAATACCAACTTCAGGTTGCATAGTATAACAATCAAACAGGCATAGCACAAAATATTCTGGAAAACACTTTATTTAATTATCACCGATAATTGCTCAACAGAGCATAGACCAAATGTTCATGCAGGAACATAATTATTCAAACTGATGAGGCTCTTAAGGAGGCTCAACTAATGGAAATGCGACATATAGCAAAAGGGGTGTAGGGAGACTATTCCAGATCTCCATACAAGTCATGTTCCATCTCCTGGGAAACATTGGTATCTTTCTGGAGCTCCATAAGCTCAGTGCCGAGGAGGTCATCCTCATCCATGGGCGAGTCACCATATCAGAAGGCTTTCCTTGAACTCGGTTGTAGGGTTAGTGACATTGTTTTCTTTCTTTACACCGTCTTGCTCAACATCTGGTAGAGCGGTGTAGTGTGCCTCAACCTTCTTTTCTTGATTCTTCTGGAATCTCGGTGGATTTCATGTAAAATTCTGCCAAATGCTTTGGGGTGCGACAATTGCGTGACCAGTGGCCAACACAACCACACCTAAAGCATGTTTGAGAGTCGGGTGCTTTATTGGTTGGACCTTGCTTCTGGAAGGTTCCTGTACCCTTTCCCTTACCTTTCCATTGGGATTTGCCTTTTCCCTTTTGGTTTCTGTCATTTTTTCATTCATTCCCCTTGTACATTTGGCCTTTTCCGCGGCCATGGCTACTACTAACTTTGGCGGTAGCATGTGCTTCAGACAACGCTTGACTTCCATTAGTATTTGCATGATGATTCTTCATCGAGGAGTTCATCATGTTTTTCTCGCTTCTAGCGTAACACTAATAAGCTCAGTACTTCTTGTACTTTGCATGATCTTGTTGTTGTAGTATCATCATGTTGGGGTGAAAAGTGCACAAAGTTTTGTCGATCTTCTCGACTTTCAAGAACTTTACGGTTACAAAAAGTCAATTTAGCGACGGTTTTGTGCATTGCGAATTATAAGTCGCCACGGATTTGAAATCCTGAAAGCGTAGGAGGGTCCATTCGCGTTGTGCTTCGGCAACAACACGGATCTTTCTGGTTGTAGCGTTCCTTCAGGGAATTCCACAATACCGGCGGGTCCTCCTCCATCAAGTATTCGGCCTTCAGTCCGAATGAAGATGGTGTCTCAGAAATGTAAAGCGGCGCATTTTATGGTTCAGCACTTCGATTGCACCGGCCAGGCCGAACAATAGCAGCTCCAAGTCCTCTAGTTGTTAGGTTGATTTTGGCATCCATTGCCCAAGTGAGGTAATTGCTGCCATCCAGGGCAAGCACAAAGAAATTCCTATTTGCAATGTCAGACATATCCTGTATGCAAGCAATACGAGATTTTACTACAGGTAAAATATTATATTGCATGCATCTTCATTTAATTAATAAAGTTTTGGTCTATATCTATTCAGTAGATAATTATCACTCTTTTTCCAGAATTTCCTTAGCAATTAGCCATTTTCTGTTAATTATGTAATTCCAACATAAATTAAACATGGCATAAGTCTAATTTCAACTCATGTAATTCTTATTGGTTGGAAGCGAAAACGAGTAATGAATATCTCCGTCAATTTGACTCATGGCCAGGTCAACATGCCCCTAGGGCTCACATGAGGGAGGGAGCACTTCCCGTTTCCGGGTGCCAATTAAATAACCAAGCCTCATGTGTGTTTTCCTAGACACCAATTGTCTCATATCTGTTTATTCATTACCGAAATCAAATTCCAACCACACAGGTTCTCATAAACTGTTGTATGAGAAATTCTAGAATTTTCCTAGCACTTTTCATAATTCATGCTAATTTTCAAGCAATTTTCAGAATTACTTTACAACAGAAAAATTGAATTTCAGCAAATATCAACATGACATAATGCTAAAGAGAATAAACACAGATCCAAGGCATTAACAAAAATATTCTCATAATTTTCTAGCAAATTATGCAATTTTCTGTTAATATTTGTGCAATTTTCAAGATTACTAATCATTTTCCGGAAATTCTAATCAGTTTTCTAAAAGAAACACAGTAAATAAATAATTAAAAAAAAGCTGGGAGGGCAAATGGGTATTTTCCCATGCCCTCCCGTGCGCCAATCGCTCCAAAACCAGATTGGAATCAGGTTTCCTAGCCTCAAGTCCGATTGGTCTTTGACCTTCACACATTGTCCAATGGCTACACGTATAGGACTTCATGTCCAGGATCTAATCCCTTGTTGCCTTGGACTTCTTGTCCACAACACGATAGACTTCATGTCCAGTCGGTTTGAGCCAAAGCAGCAGAAGGACGTGCGCGCAGGGCGGTTGACCGGCCGGGCGGCAAGCACGCAGGCGTGCGTGGATATGGTTGCGGGCGGGGACCGGCTGCAAGGCGGCGTCGGCTCGGCAGCGCGCTCTGGCTTCAACGCACGTGGCTAGACTTCAGGCGCAGCGGCCGGCGGCGTGGCAGGGCTGGCGGGTGATCGATCGCGGCGAAGCGACGCCGGCGCCGGTGACGTGGCCGTCACGGGCGGCAGGCTGCGCGCGGTGGGCGGCGGTGCTCCGGCCAGAGCGCGACCGTACTGCGGGGACTTGCAATCTTGCAATCAATCGATTCAAGTTTGCATGGACTTCCAGTCTGCATGGGGTGGATTCCTTTCGTATGCATGCATATCAAAATTTAGTTTGCATGGAAGGATTTGTATATGCATGCATATCCGAACTTAGTGCGCTGCGTGCAAGGACTTCTAGTCTGCATGTATGGATTCAATGTCTGCGGCAGGCGCAGCAGGGGTGGACTGTGTGAGGCGCGGCAGGAGCCGTCGACGGGCGCAGTGGCAACAGGCCAAGGCGTGCAGGCCATCGGGGCCAAGGCAAATAATTTTGTTTCATCAACAACAGATTGAATCAAATAGTAGATTAGATCTATACATCCATACAAACAATAGATCGCTCTTGATGCCAGATTAGATCTAAGCGTCAGAACAATAATAATCGATCTAGTCTCCTAACGGCAGATCAGATCTATGCATCGGGCGAAACAATCTACAGGATTTTTGACTTACGCTCTTGATCCCGGAGGTGTTGGCTATCGCGTAGGATAGAGTCGTGTAAGACTTTTCGGCAATCCGAGTGGATGCCGGCGTGGTGACGAGTTGATTGCAGATCGGATCGGGCGATCAATCGCCGGTAGTAGTCGTTCGTTGTCGTCGACGATCCTTCACTTCTTGCGGTAGAGACTCGTGCTGATAACGTGTTGTAAAACAAGTCGTTCCCCACGTCGAACACCGGCAATCAACAAGAACACAAGAACACAAGAACAAGAGACACGAGATATAGGGTGGAGCTCTCTCTTCTTTATTGATCAATGTGTGTAAATACAATGGGAGGCACCCGGTATATATATAGCAGTTCCCTCAAGGAGAGTTCGGATTCGCCCACATATTAAGAGATAGACTCCTAACCGAATACGGTTAGGAGGTTATCTCATAACACTTGGCTCCTCCCTGAGTGTAGTCCCGGTCCATGCCGTTACCCGCCATGTCCTTCATCAGTGGTTCACGCTTCAACTTCTTGTCTTCTTGACTTGCAACAACTCCTCGGCTTCCAGACCTCAGCTCTCCTAGCCTAATCCCAGTCTCCTCCACTTCACCATGACTTAGCTCTAAAGTCCTGCAACTAAAACAAACAGGTAAACCATCACGTAGCACTGTTCACAAATAACATGAATCAGTAATCTCACAAAAAACAAATGTCCAGTCAAACATCAAAAGATCCCACCTTGAATCACTTAGACTATGACCACTTTAATCCGCAACCACTCTTGGCTATGACCACTCAAAGCTAGATCACTCCTATAAAAGGTCATGACCACTCACTTAGATATCACAACGACTTCCTTAGTGGTCAATACCACTCCAGACCACTCTTATAGAGGCCATGACCACTCCTATAAAGATAATGACCACTCTCTTAGAGGTTAGGACCAGTACAGACCAGTCTTATAGAGCTCGTGACCACTCCTACAAAGATCACGACCACTCCCCAAGAGGTCACGGCCATTTCCACAGAAGTCACGACCACTCTAGAGGCCACAAAGGTCACAACTACTCTAGGAAGTAGGAACAATCACTCTAGAGGTTACAAAGGTCACGACCACTCTAGGAATAACCACTCTAGAGGTCACAAAATTCACGACCACTAAAGAGGTCACAAAGTTCATGACCACTCTAGAGGTCACGACCACTCTAGGAGCACGACCACATAAGGGTGAAGCCACGACTACTCTAGACAAGTCCATGACCACTTTAGGCAAGGCCATGACCACTCAAACCAAATTACTCAAGACCAAAGTAAACACATTTTCAAACTCAAACGTGAGCATCACAAGCTCAAACACAGTCAATTACTTATCATAAACATGAATAGACCACCACATGATATCTCATTCTCCACTAATCCGCCTTATGTGTGGTGTCAACTTGGTGAGCATGTATGCCCTTCCTATAGGCTTTAGCTTTTCTGAAGCTTTAAGGGACTTGAGTTTACATGATGATCCCAATGACCTCCAGCAGGGTTCACAAAACTGTTGAAAACCACTCAAAATCACGGTTTTCGATCTTACCATTCCGGTTCAACAATAAAAACTGTTTGATAAACTAGTCAAGTTCAAATTCAAATTAAAAAAAAATAGCAAAAAGTGTTAAATGTTCTTAAAATTTTTGTGTAAGATAATGATATAGTTCTAATGATGTTGTAAGATTTTTAGATCATTATTAGATATGTGTATTTTTTTAAAAAAAATTCTGATAGTGCTACTGTCTTTGTATATGTTCTTCTGTTTTTTTCTTCTAGCGGCAATAAATGAAGACTAATATTTCTTAAAATTTTACTACATGATCCTTGGGCACTAGTTATTATGACATTAAAATTTTAGAGTGTTATCAAACATGTAAATTTTTATAAAAATCTGATAGTATCTCTATTCTTTTTCATTAATTGCTGTTTTTGATTTTGGAGAAGTACTAAATGAATTCAAAATTTGTCGAAATTTCTTTGAGGTGTTTTATATAATCATTGGGATTTAGTATGATTTTATGAATTTTTTTTTTCAATTTTTCTTGATTTTTTCTAGTTTCCCTTGAGTGTGTCTATTTTCAGTGTAAATCAGATGAAAATCGAGCTGAATGGAAATCGAAAAAAAACGGCCCGTGTTTGTGCCAATCTAGACAAAACAATCGAGTAAAAGCAATCATTTTTCGAGCAAAACCATTCTTTGACCTCTGAATTCACAAAGTTTGAATTTGCAAATCCTTCGATTTCTTATGATTTTCAAGTGATTTTTTTTAACCGATTTTCACGTTTCGATTTTGTGAACCCTGACCTCCAGCTTGTTACTTGCTTTGTCAAAGCCTTAGCTATCGCCCAACTACTTCGTCCAGATCAAGGTTTAAAATCTCGGCGAAATTTCAAAAATTTCAGTCGAGATTTCGGATTTCGGACCCCTCCGAGATCCTAAATCTCGACCGGATAAAAAAATTTAAAAAAAATTCAAAATATTATTAGTGGCGGTTTTTTTGGCTAGAACCGCCACAAATATTCTTTTTGAAACCTCAATGATTTTAGGCCGAGATCTCGTTGATTTTGGCCGAAATCTCGGAAATCCCGGTTAAAAAAAATCCGGATTTAAAATTTGGTTTTTGGATTTCATCCGAAATTCTGAAATCTCGTCGAAATTTTAGATTTTAGCCACCTTCAAAATATATACCGAAAACAAAATTTGAAACCTTGGTCCAGATTGGCCGTCGGGTGATGCTTCTAAACTGTCGAGCCTGAAGCAAAAAAATCAATCTGAAAAACTAGCTAGCAAACATCAGACGTGATTAGCACAAAGCAAGTGGGCCGAATGGGGCGCACAGCGTGTCACGCGCTGTTTCCTCTGGGCACGTAACGGTGTCCGTGTGCACGCGCCCAGCCCAAGGCTGAATCATGCGTTTGGGCTTATAGGGCAGGGCCTGGTAGCAACTTTTACACCCTATGAAAGTATGAAGGCTGCATTAACTAATCTCCGCTCAGCTACGCGTTTGAATCGTGCGCAATATTTAGACTGGCCTGGTTCAGTCAGCCGTCAGGAAAGAAGGCTTGTCGTTGCTAGCGATACAGAGTCTAACAGCCGCACAACGAATGTGGCTCGACTCCTTTGTCTGATGCAGTGCAGACGATCAAAGCACGCCGGAGGCTACTAGTTTCGCATTTTGAAAACGTTCGGAGAAGAAAAGCTAGCTGACGCCTAGTTTGGACTCGAGCGATGCGTATGCCTAAGAAACAACAACAACAACAAAAACGACGTCACTGTTGGAAATCGATTAATCGACGCTCGGCACTTCGGCCGTCGGTAAGAGTTTACTACCGTAGTACCATATATACGTGCTCGAGCTGGGCACAGATAGCTCATGCCTTGCTCACTCCATTGGTTTTTTTTCCCTTGCATATTCTTAAGCCATGAAGTGTTCACTTCCTTCCAAGCTTGTTCTCCTCCTGCTCTTTCTGGCCATACCACTACTACTCGAGGCTCGACCACTTGGTGCTTACTTACACATCTCTTACCATCTCAATTGCCACAGTAACGTAGTCTTACTTTGCAAGACTTATAGTTTTTATTTTCCCGTACGTCTTTGCAGCCGTAGATGAGGAAGATCTCCATCTGTCGCTGTTACCTCGCACAGGCACAGCAAAGGAAACCACACAGGCTCTGGTTGACTACTCGCCGCCGTCGCCACAAGCGCATAACCCGCCGCACAATCGGCAGCCGGGCGGGAGTGGCTGGGCCGGTGTAGGTGGGTCGCGCAGGCCGTCTGCTCCCCCGGCGCCCAGTCGGTGCAGACCGCGGCACGTGTGCCAGTCAAATGATCAGCCGAGCCCGAGGTCGCTCGGTCTGTTCCACCTTCCACGTGCTTCGTGAGCTCTTTTACGTAAACTAAATTTAATAGAAAATCGTTCATCATTTTATTCAATGAATAAGATTTGCTAGTATTTATTTATATTAGTAATCGAAACATTATATTTGATTTTTATTACACTTCTCTAAGTAAGATTCTAGGCAGAGTACGAGCCTCCGGGGCAGTTAGAACTTGGAAAATTGTTCAGCGTATATACTTAAAAAAGGAGTATATATGTATGTGCTTGTGTAATTTGTTGGCTTGATGTTTACGACAAACGACGTTCAAATATAGGCGTGTCGATGTCGGTGGAATTTTGGCTCCAACAAAATACTCTCTCCGTTCATATTTGTAAGATGTATTTTTTTATTATATAGATTAATAAAATATTAAAGATAACCATGTTACACTTAATTTTATCGTTAAGCGCTATGTTTAATGCATGTATGTAGAATTTATAAAATAAAAGTGAATATTTATTATGGCTATAAAACAATCATCATACTAATTTTGTATTAAAATATAAAATACATTGTATATTTATAGATAAGATTATAAACACCATACATTTAAACAACGTATATTTATTGCATACGCATTTGCCGGCATGGAGTAGCCGGCTCTGGATTGGGTGTGGCCGTGCGGGTACTGTACGACAGAAAGCTGTGCCGTGGCACACGACCAGGGATTCAAAAATTGACGAAAATCGCCTGTCTCGCTGGGGTTCAATATCAAAACCAGTCGATAAACCGTTCCGATTATAAAAAAAAAAATAAAAAAAATTACGTGTCAAAAACCGGTCGAAAATCGGTGAAAATTGGTTGGTTTTCGTCAAAAATCGCTACAAAAAGTCGACCGCACAAAAAGTTCAACATAACTGTCGATTTTCCATCGATAATCGTCGATTTTCCACGATTTTTGAATTTTTTTCAAAAAAAATCTAGTTTGTGAATTTATGCAATTTTTTACCATTTTTAGCTCAAATTTTGCGATTATTAAATTTTACTATTTATCCGAAAAATCGAAGAAACGATATCGTGAACCCTGCACACGACTCGCGTCGGACTCGGGCCCGGACGCGGCCGAGGCAACATATCTCGCGCGGGTCTGCGGCACTTTTCTAGTGTCCAACCAACGGAGACAAGGCGTCGTCTGCTCAGATGCAACCTGAAACTGCATCTGAAACACCACGCGCCCCGGCGCCCAATTCCGCAGGATGATATAGCAGAATCGAACAAATTGCCTGAACACGGAACATTTCTCCGCTGAGTAACCGTTCTTTTTTTCTTGAGGCAACTATGAACGATTTGTCTTGGAACCCCAAATGCCCTACCTACCAAGGGCGGACCTAATAAGACTGTCTCCAATGCTGCTAGCTCGCGTTGTTTGCATGCTGCTAGCTCACGTTCGGCGCTTCCTTCCAACGTAAGGCGTGAGCGCGTCGTGAGCGTGATGGGCCGGCGCGAGGGCGACGACGCGACCGACATCGCTGCTCCGCTCTCGTGCGCGGCTGACGCCTCTCTCTCCTCCACACTAACCTCTCTCTCTCCCCTCGCTTCGTCCAAACGTCTCCCGTTGAAGACAGCCTAAGTGAACTCAAAACAGCATATAGAAAGCACCCACAGATCTTTGCCAATCTCTTGGGATTCGAGCCCCTCCTCCCGGTCTTTTCCTCTCATGTCTCACCCAGTCCCGAACCTTTCTCGTTTCCTGAGAGGTTGAGACACACGCGAATAGACGATGAAAGCATGCAGAGCAGTGTGCAAAGGCCAATTGCTGTGGTGACTGTTCATCATTTAAAAAAAAAATCTAACCTTCTCATATATATTTTTTTCTACAAAAATAGCCCCCTCCCTACCACAAAGAACACACGACGACATGTGACCCTGCCGCACCCGAGAGCACGAAACCGAACGGCCTCCGCAGGAGCAAGGCAGCACAGGGTGGCAGCAAGCGGCGCGTGGGCAGGGGCGGAGGAGCAGGTATGGCACCTGCCATACCTGTGCTGCCATCGTAACACCCCCCAGCAGGGTATGGTATACATTGTCATTAATTGTATACATGCATGCGTGCGTGGGCCGCGAGCGGCTGCGGGCTGCGTGAGTGCGCCGACTGCATTGTATACATGCATGTTTGATCGTTTCAACTGCCGAATGCCCATCGCCGCCGAGTCGCCGACTGCGCGACTCGTCGTCTCGCTGCAGCGTCGCCGACTGCTCGACTCGTCGTCTCGTCGGGCGCCGGGCAGCAGGGCTCGATCAGTCGGTCTCACCGTCTGCCCGTCACGATGTACGGGTCAACGGGTGCAGCATCGCCGTCTCACCTCTCAGTGTACATGTCTCTGAAGTCTGAACTCTCATCTCATCTCAATAGACTCAATGAGCTCATATTCAGATGTTCTAACTTCTAACCAAATAACCAATTGTCTCTCTGACTCAGATATTAGTTGTAATCCTTACTTAAGAAATCTAGTCATTGTACGAGTCGGTTTCCTGAATATTTGTCTGTGTCGGATAGTAAACAGTATCAATGATTCAATGAGGAGTCTGAAAGCAATTAGTCCAGGAGTCAGTCGGTAGAATTAGAATCTACATGTAATACTTAGTTCTATTTAAATCAATGAAATCCCCTGCAAAAGCTGTGACAGCCAAGTGCAGCACCAAAATTCAGGTCTTGTTTTCTCTGCTTGTATTATGAAGTTCTGTACTTACGTTTGGTGTTCGCTAGTTTACAGAACGAAGAAGGCGTTCGGTTCTGGGTAGAATCCAACAACAGTGACTCTCTAACCAATTGTTTGTGAAAGATGCCTAAGATGAAAGGTAAATTAATTACTTAAATGTCATGTTCGTTGTTTGTGACATTGTTTAATGCTTTAGACCTCGCCATATCAAAATTTTAAATCGTCCTCCGCCACTGCGCGTGGGGCCAACTTGTTGCCGTGCCACCCTAGCGCAGAAGGTGTCTTGCCGCGTTCCCTCGGTGCGGAAGCCAATCCTCTCGCGCTACCCCGGTGCTTGCTCGGTTCCACGTTCTCCGGACACGGCAAGGAACATATGTCGCCTGTCGTGCTTTTTATAGTGGGAGAGAAGACTGTTTTTGCAAAAATATGTGTGAGAAAATGTGATTTGCAATATATATATTATAAATAGTAGATATAAACAGTGATCACCTGCTGCTGGTGGTGGCTGCAGAAGGGACTCAGATGAGAGAGAAGCAGAGCCAAAGCAAGAAAAGAGTCACTCGCTGGTCGCTACTCGCTACTAGTGCCGCTTAAAGCGATGTGCATACACCACGCATGCATACACGCGCCACGCCAATGCCCAACAGGATGAAGCATACCGAGAAAAATTCTCTCAAGTGCAGTGCAGGATAGATGGCTTTCCATGCACGAGTAAAACCCACATTCAGTGGATGCAATGTTTGTGATAAATTTTTTTTCATATAAGTGTGATTAGAGGTGAGACTCGGGCTGATCATGCTGGCATGGCACAGGTTCAACGGGTTTCTGGCCATGACATGTTATGTCTGTTCGACACAGCCACCTCGCCGTGCCTTACCGGTCTAGGCATGGCCTAGGGCACGCTATATTGTCATCGTGCCGTGCCGATCTAGACCTTATTTTATTGAACGTGTGGAATCGTAGACGCTATCGCCGTCGGTTTGTCGCCATGAACGGCACCAAGGACGAAAAAATGAGCATCAACTGCCGACAAGGATCCGGCACGCACAAATATTTGGAAAAAAGAACAAAATTTTATTTATTCATTGGGTACAAATACAAAGTTAGTGACTTGTTAAAAATATTACATCGTGTAGCGGGGTTCCTCTGATAAAAAAAATAGTATAATAATAATATGGATACATACTAACTGCTCCCCAATGTCCAGATTGTTAATGTGTTCTAGGCCAGCAAAGAGGAAGCATGGGTGAAAAAGGGCAAGAAGAGAGAGGAGACAACGAAGACACGGGGAGATGGTGGCTGCGTCGGATGGGTCACAAGAGGAGCAGAGAGGAGAGATATTATTTGATGATGGTCTAGGTTGTTGCGGGTAAGGTAGTTGATGTGGGTTGGACTGTAAATAGGATGTTTTTTCATGAAAGGATCGTTTTTGTGCCGGGTTAGTCTAAGCACAGCCTAGTCAATCGTGTTGTGCCATGTCGCCCATTGTGTCAAGTTTTTAGACCCAATACAACCCATCATTCATACTGTACCTATTCAATCCGAAAACATTCGTGTTGTACTGTACCGTGCTGAGTCAATCGTGCCGAAGACCGGCTAAAAAGATACGGCCCGTTACCAGGTCTACATCCACTGACAAATTGTTGATCACTGATGATTCACTGAGAAACTAGAACTTAGCAACGTTGATCACTGGATGTTGGCTGCTGAGTGCTCACCAAGGTTTAAAATCCCGACGAAATCTCGGATTTCGGCCAAGGACGAGTTTCAAAATCCCGGTATTTTCGGATTTTTCGGTGAGATCTCAGCAATTTCGGGCGCGATTTGGTGGTTTTTTTTGCCGGATTTTAATTTTTGTGCATTGTACTTGATTGGATTTAGGGTCAAGATCATCCATAAAAAATTTCAAACATTTTTGACTATTTTTTGGTCGGTTCAATTTGTTGGTTAGTCTTGAGTAGCACCGTCTGAATTTTTTAAAATTTCTTAAGATTGATTATCATCTGAAAATTTTATGGGAATATTATGGATGTGTTAGGACCATTCACAAAAATTTTCTAAAGTGGTTTGAACTATTTTTCATTTAGGTGAAATTTGTCAGTCCATCTTTAGTAGTACTATTTGAATTTTTGAAAATTCCTAAAGATTGATCATCATCTGAAAATTTTATGAATGTGCATCATTTTCCATTCGGTTGAAATTTGCCGGTCTGCCTTTTATCAGGACATGGCACTGTTAGATTTTTAAAAAATTCCTCATGCTTGATCATTATCTGAAATTTTTATGGGAATATTAGTGATTTGTAAGGACAAATCAAAAAAATTTCAAAGTTTTTTTTTTGATGTGTTTTAGACCATTTTTCGCTCGGTTCAATGTGGGCTGATATCTCGGATTTCCCAGTTGAAAAAAACCAAATTTAAATTTTGATTTTTGAATTTCGTTCGAAATTTCCGAATCTCATCTAAATTTTGGATTTCGGTCTGTTCTGAGATAGAATCCGAAAACAAAATTTGAATCCTAGCGAGGAAGGAAGAAATTCTCTCCACCACTGGTAGGTGGTTCTGATGACAAGTGGGACCCATTGCCAGTGGTTGAAACTGAATCATGATTCATGACTAGTCTAGATCACTAGGATGTTGAGGACCCCGCAAGCCCGGCGACTGACAGCAGGCTCTAGCATGTACGGTGGCCCACTTACAGTGACCGTTTGGCTTTCCCAGTGAACTTATCAGAGCCTCAGAGGTGCACATATACTCACACCATGGAGGGGGAGAGACAGAGTGACATACTGACATGTAAAGGCTATTGTATGAGTGTGTGGGCGCGAGCTACGGTGGCAATGAGCACTGTGGCAGAAAAAAAAACCCCGTCCCTTGAAATAAATTCTCATTCTTTGAAAACATTGTTGTACAAGATAAGCCTATTATGGAGACTAAAGATATAGTTGTAATATCTTTATTTTATACCACTTCTTTAACGCCGAAAAAGTGAGTGATTAGTTGTGGTATGTTACTCCCTCCGATCACAAGTAGTTATCATTTTGGATATCAACATTATTATAAAATACAGTTTTGATCACTAATTTCTATTATAATATATTTATAAAACCAAAAAATTATAATATTATAAAAACTACTTTTTAAGACAAATCTACACGTATAATTTTTATGTATTCAATATAAATATTTTAAAAGATATTGATAGTCATATTTTTAAAATTTTGATTACACCTATGCTCAAAACAACAACTATTTGTGATCGGAGGAGTATTTAATAGGTTTATACATGATCTAATAAAATTTACTTTTTATTAGATTTTTTTTGCACCTTACTTTTATATTAGATCTAGTGTCTCTTTAATTTAAATGTACAGTGAGTTTTGGATTTATACTAACACAGTGCCCGTGCGTTGTAGCGAAGTACTAAAAGAATATGAGCAAGATAGGATTTTTAAATCATACCAGGAGCATCAAACTTATGTTACACATGTAACGAAACATATATGTATATCTTTAAGTTAAATCGGACACATTTTTATATTTAGTAGTGCTCAGACAAGCACAAGAAGTGGGCCGCTTTTTGCTTTGTTTTAAGTTTTAACTCAGCTTCCTTTCTTTGGGAGACACACAGCCCTCCCCTTCCCCAGGACCCCAGCTTGCTTGCTCCCTTGTTCCTCACTCCTCCAGTGGTACGCCACTAAGTCCACTTACTCTCCCAAGCAAGCGGAAGGTCGAGGACCCAGTAAATGGCGGCGGATGGGGCCTACCAAGCTCCCCCCAGGCCTCCATGGCCTCCTCGAGAGCTCGAGGTGGATGCGGAGGAGAAGGTGAGCCGTGCTAGATTCTGTAGTCCTGGAGCCTCTTTCCATGCTACTACATTTCACTCGCTTTCTTGCTCTTTTGCTGTTCTGGACTCTGGAGCTTGTTTGAGTTGTTCATGGTGAAGAAGTAAGAAGTAGAGGAAATGGTGTCTTACGCTAGAATTAGATGGTTGCTGTTCAAGCTAGGTTCCCTAGAACAAAGACAGGCATGGTATACTATGCGGGCAAAATCAACGCTTTCTCTTTGTAAGCACATTACCCTGTAGCGGGCCAAATTTGCTTGTCCAGTATAGTTTCAAGAAACATTAGACGGAAGTATTTGGCTATTAAGGTAGTTTGATCCCGTTTGTGAGGACTGAGGACTAAGGACAACTTAGGTCATAATGTGAAGTAGTATACTGTAAGGTGACTATTTGATTTATCACCTTCGATCAGCCTCCAATGGTACCTTCGTGCAGTTTGGTGGCCATAGATTTGGTTGTACCGTACTAGTACTTTATAGATTTTATTGGTGAAAGGTAGTTAAACGCTGGATAGGCGTGCCCCGTGCAGCTGCCATCGCATAACTGGGTATCCTTGTATGTCCTAGATCCCCGAAAGTGTTTAATCTCTTGTCCATGATTCGTAATTGGTAATAGCTCTCACGCTTCATGTTGTTTCTCTCTCTCAAAGAAAGGGAAAATCGTTGCTAAACAGTTGTCTCCATTTAGATGATGAATCTAGGAGAGTTAGGTCGTGATTTCTAGTTAGTATGAGTATATTCTATACTTCTTAAATCAGTATATAGGGATTTGATAAACTTTATTCGGATGTTTTGTTTGTTAAAATTCCCATATGCCCTCAGGTGATGGTTCGGCACCTCAAAATTTTAGACAACCGTAAGCTTATCAGAATTGAATTGTGCTCTCTAACCATCTAAGGCGGCACCAAGTTGTCAAATCTACCTTTTCTTTTCTTTTTTCTTACGCAATTGATTGCTGTTAAAGTGTGATTTGAATTCGGATCTGTGCCCAAGCCAGACACATTTGCCAAGCCATGTCAGACGTGGGACCGACAGGCCTCCAAGTCGAACATGTTCGACAAGCTGTGTCAGACGTGGCATCGGGAGGTGTAACCGACTCTGATCCGGACTCTTCTCCCTAGCCTATATATTCCTAGAGTCGCATAGTTAAGATGCGCTGAAGTTTCTTGTGCTTGTAATTTCTTCATATATAGTGAATTCTGACTTCGTGCGTCCGTGGTTTTTACTGCAAGGGTTTTTCACGTAAAATCCATGTCTCCCGTTCTTTTCATCTTCTGTTGTTGCCGCACATTTTATAACAATGGCTAATGTATGAGAATAAAGGTTATTGCGCCTTGATCTCTTAAGCTTTTAAGCTGTCAATGCACAATGAAAGGTACCATACCCTGTGTCTGTGTGATATATATTGTCTTGTGGTCAACGTGATAGCATTATTGCGCTGAATCATTTGACATTACGCTAATGCAAGATGGAATTTTGCAAATCTTTGGGATATTTGCTTTTGCCTTTTTGTGCCACTGATTTAGTTACTTCCATTCCATGTAAGGTGACTTTTACTTGTGTGACCAGGTGTGAAGTATGTGATAGGCGTAGCATCAAACATCCGTTAGAAAGTCACATGTTCTCCATTGCCTTCTGAACATTTATCATTGTATCATTTCCTTATGTCTTATATGTATGCTTCTCCTTTAAAAAAAATAAGAGAGGTGCTTCTATGCTTTCCCTCCTAATACACTTGTGCTGCATTCTCGTTACAAATTCTTAAGGCCAAATAAACCATGTTAACATCTCTATGCTAAGTTCAGAAATATGCTTTCAGTGGTCATTGGTATAAACTTCCTTAAAAGTTCAGAGATGTTATATGCAAAACTCAATGCAAAGTCGACAAATAGTATGTGCCCTAACATACCATTGCTTATGTCATTTTGTCTGTTGATTTGATGTAGCATTGAGTCGCAAGCCAAACAGTACAAACTTATATTTATGTGGGCCCTTGAAGTCCTTATGTCAACCAATTGTCTTTTACCTTTTTCATGTACATGATCTGCAATTTTGCATGCTCTATTTATGGACCTCCCTGTTAGGACATGAGCCACCAACTTCCTTTTAAGCAATCAATGTTTGCTGTATATTTTTGGCTTTTCCTAAAAGACCTAACTGATTGTTTTTATAATTCCTTATTTCCTGGCTTCCTAAGAGATCATACAAAGAGATTCTGGTGCTGATATTTTGGTATAGATCAGCAGAACAACTCTTATTTGTGTAGATTTTTTTTAGAGAATTGGAGCACTTTCCTTAACCTATTTTTTTTACATTGTTAACAATGTGTGATCTACAAATTTTTTTTTATGTTCTATCTGATGTTTATGATCCGAATTGTGTGCCTCTGCAGTGTACACTAATATACGTTCTCAGTAGTACTGGTAACTTCAGAGTTGCCTCTCGTGGTACTTGGATGGACTATGCGTATCTCCCTGACAGGAATATCTTTTCCCCTCATTTGCAGGTCCCAAGTCCATGTTGATCAGTTCAGAGCAGCCTCGCATCCGCCAATCGTGACGCCTGCTCGATCGCATGCACGCGGAGGAGGGCATGGCTGGAGAAGTAGGGAATGAAGCCGTATCGGTCCGGGAGCGTATGCATCGAGTATTTTTGTGTAACATCGACAATACCAGATCAAAGTTTCAGCTTTCAGGTAGAGGTTAACCAGTACATAGCTAGGCAATTCTTTCCTTCGATCTATGGTGGCAATTCAGCTGCTGTCCGGTCCATCCAGGATTGACACTGCTGAGAAAGTGATGGATCTTTCTTCTATTCATATGCATATTCATTGTCCAGTGTCCTGGACTACTGGTCATGCCGGGAGGTGGTTCGTCATGCGTGCACGTGCCGTGGGGCGCGGCGTTGGCGGTATGCGGCGTGCCGGAGCCCGTGCCGAGGCGTGTTGGTACTGCGGGCTGGGTGCCGAGGGCGACTGGCGTGTCACGGACGAAATCGCGAATGCTGCAGATGCCAGCACGGCGATGTGGTTGGCGCAAGCCAATGGTCGACTGGAAGGTCCATGCCGTGGTGGATGTGTATGGTTTGTATTTACCGGATTCGCTGCAAATTCTCGCGAATTGCGAAAGGATTCGTCGGACTTTAAATTCCCGCGAATCGCGGAAGGATTCGGATTCGTTGAACTCTAATCGATTTAAGATACATAATTGTGTTTGCATCAGCGATGAAAATAGAAAGAAAAGGTAATGAAGTGCAATTCTAAATAATGTACCGTGACTCCGATAAATCGTGTTTCTAATAAGATTTTGATCGCTTTCTTTCTCACCCTATGCATGCCATTTGGATAAGCCTGGTGGAAAAAAAATGCTCAAATATAAAACTCAAAAATACAAAATATCAAAAATATACAACAGCAAAAAAAAAATATAGCAAGAATGACGTGACAGCCGCCCTAGAATTTTACTCGAGACGTGAAAAAGGCCGGCCTACTTCAGTTACATGTTTGCTCGATTCAGGTTCTTTCAAGAGTTGAACAGTAAAATTTGGTCCTATCTTTCAAATAACCGCATCAATACCGCCCACTCCAGGCATTCCAGGGCATGCTTTAAAGTAGAGCCGTTTGCATAACTGTAGTGATCTTACGAAATCTGACGCAAATAGCTTAACTGGGCAGCATAATACACATTCATGAATACATAGCGAACTGTCTAACATGGTACTAGATGGCTGCGTAATGTTAGCCTTCTTTTTTGGAGATATAAACACTAGGACTTCATTGTACAAATCGACATCTAAAACTAGAATGATACATTTACAGGAGAGTATTGTTGCTGCTTCTTGAACAGTTGGACATAAATTATGTAGTTCTTGTGCCATCGTCCTCCTCGGAAGCCTTCCTCCAGAAGAATCAACTGCGGACATGTTCATTTGGTCAGATGTAATAATCCATGTGGCCCGAGAAAGTAGAACGACAAGAAACATTGCTTGATTCTTTGATAATTCGAGACATGTCAAGGCATCAAGAGAACAGAGCCACGAGGACTAACCTTGATATCGTCATATCGCTATGCATAGATGAAGTACAATGCGCATTTGTAATGCATACCATTTACAGGTTGGGGTACTCTTATCTGTTGAGGACATAAGCTAAGTCGCACTGGATAAAATTAATACGATTTAACATCTTCATTGCACTGGATAAATTTGTGCTTTTGTACCTTTTAACGTTTTCAAAAAGAAACAAAAAGACAGCAAAAGTCAAAAGAATTCTAGAAAAGGTAATAAGTATACAATGCCAAGCTAATGTCAAAACTTTTCTTGCCAAAACAGCTCATACATGAACATCTTCAACAGGGGCTAGAAAAAAGAACTGAAAGCAGTTAAGTGCGAACTATATGCTTACCTAGTTTGGTGCCACAATAAGCTCGTCACCATGTGGAGCTTTGTCATCTGCAAGACCATTTGAACTAGCAACTGCAGAAGCAGAGGAAACCAATCACCATTAAGTAAACATGAGTCTTTACTAGAGCAACACAGAAGTTAATGTATCTGGCAGGACTCAGTGATATGATACCTTCTGTGCCTTCCCGTAACCAATCCTGTGCACACACCAATCCCTGAACTGTTGAAGGGTCCATAGTACTGAGATACTCATTTAGTGTCCGGGCTTCACTGTCCAACGGGATGATAGATACAGGGATAGCTAAAATATCGCGAGCCATTTGAGAAAGGACAGGATACTTTGCCGCAAAGGACTTCCACCATCCCAAGATGTCAAAATTATCTTGATTCCCTTCTTTTTGACGATAGACCGCTTCCTCGAGATACATTTCCATATCAGACTTAAAAGATTGGCCTGATGATGTCTCCTCAATATACTGATCAAGTCCCCGTCGAGCATCAGATAATGTGATACGAGAGAAGGTCTTAGAATCATCCCCATTGCTGTAGACAGAGCCCATGCAAGAACTACTATTCCCAGAGTAGAAGAGAAGAGCTGGATTCTTCAATGAATGTGCTGACTCTTGATAATCGTTGCACAGATTGGCAAAGGTTTGCCGAATAGCATCTATCGTTGTCTTTGCTGTAAATTGGTCATTAGCATAAATGAGCCTAGAATAATATTCAACAGACTTCATCTTGTAACGAGGATCCAGAATAGATGCAAATGCCATTACTGGCCTAGTAAGATCCCAGTATGCCTCGAATTTCTTCAGCATTCGGTCAGCCATTTGTGCAACAACAGGAGATGGACTATTGCACCAGGTATTCAAAAGAACATGGATCTCACACATGTCATTAAAATAGAGGTTTGCAGTCGGGTTATCCACCGGAAACTTCTCCATAGCATTGTAGAGCACATCAAGTATTTCAGTGAGGGCTTTCACATCAGCCCATTCATTAGCAGTCAGAAAAGCAGCATAATGCGTTTCTGCTTCTGCGAGGCGCACGAGCACATCGTGATAGTAGCATGCAGAATCAAACATCAAGTAAGTGGATGGCCAGCTGTTAGGAGAATCAAGAACTAACAGTTTTTTGTCCATCTGCAGCAGCTTTGCGGTTCCCTGAAACTTTTGAAACCTTTCTTGTGAGAACTTAACATTCTGAATCATCTCGCGGACTCTAATGATGATGTCAGATGTCTGTTCCAAGCTTTCCTGGACTGTCAGATTTAGAATATGTGCACAAGAGCGCACTTGAAACAAATTCCCATTTAACAGAACTCTCCTAGGCTGCAGAACTCTGAGAAGCTCTCTAGCAACAATTTCACCAGAGGTGCAGTTGTCCAGTACAACAGCAGCTAGCTTCCTGTCAATACCCCACTCGTGCAACTTCTCCAGAATGAGATTAGCAATCTGATCGGCTGTAAACGGTGCCTCCACATGCACAAAGTTGAGAATTTTTTTCCTAACTTTCCACTCATCACTGGCATGGTCAATGTAGTGGCAGGTCAAACACAAGTAGTCCATCTGTGTATTTGACCGCCACATATCAACTGAGATGCTAACCCGGCAAGGGGTCTTGAGGAGCACATCCTGCAGCTTAAGCTTCTCACTTTCATAAATTGACATACTATCAGCCCTCACCGTGTCATATGACACCATCCTAAACTGTGGCTGGAGGTTCTTGACGAACTTTTGGAAGCCCACATCATCCACAATTGAAAACCGGTAACCATGCTGGACAATCATACGGGCAAGGTCTCGCCGGCTGAGCTCTTGATCAAAGTGTGTGCCATCGTTGTCATGGTCCTCGCCCGAGGCTTGCCCATCGCCAGACCGCCCATCAGTGGAGGTTTTATTCTGGAGAATACGGCGTACAACAAGCTTCCGGCGCTTACCAGCACGCCGTGTGGAGGTGGTGGTGCAGATGGCAAGGTGGTTGCGGAGGTGTGTGGTGCCTGACCGGCTAGTTGCTGTGAGCTGCTTCTTGCAGTGGTTACAGACAGCGACACAGCTGCCATCACCACGGCGCTCCTTAGTGAAGTCCTGCCAAACTGCAGAGCGCAGCTTGCGTGCCCGTGGATTGTGCACCGCAGGCACAGGCACCAACGCTGTGCTCACCGAGCCACCAATAGGCACTTCCATCGCTGTTGGCTCCAGCATGCTACCGCGTATATGATCACCCACTGCAGCAGATCCAAAGAAGCACATCACAAAACACCAGCAATAGTAACAATAGATGCAGACACCACACCATAGTAGAAGGGAAAAGGAAAGATCTCTCGAGTTCTCTCTCTTTTCCAGGAACAAAAGGTGAAAAAAAAAATCTTACTCTCCATGCTTGCTCTCTTCTAACTTGAAGACTGACTACAATACATGCGCAACGACAAGCTCGCAGAAAATGTTCATGCGGCAAACTAACACTAACACTACAGAACGTCTCTGACATCACATACATCCCAATAAAATTTCGCGAGATGTCGCGAGCTGCCATGCCACTGGGGAGATGAAACAAAAACACGAACTTCCTTCACTAAATCCCCCTCACCCACCCCGCCCGAATCCCCAACCCTCAAAATTACGATACAATCAGCCGCAACAAGCAAGCGATCTCGCAAATCCATGGCTAAATCGGAGCCCAGAGGGATCCAATCCCCACGCTCGAACCCCACGAATTGGGCACGAAATAGCTCAGAGACCGCGCCTTCGGTTAGGGTTTATGGCTTGGTAAGCGGATCCGATAAGGAGTAGCAGCAGGAGGAGGAGGAGGCGGCGGAGAGGGGAGGGGTAGTAGTATGGGTGACTGACCTCGTTGGAGGTGGCCGGCGGCGAGCGGTGGCGGCGGGTCGGGGGGAGGGGACCCGCAACCCGATCCGACGGGGGGCTTAGCAGATCGGAGCCGGGCCGGCGAGGCGTGGGTTGCGACCCATTTCGCGCGTGCGGGGTGGTGGTTTTGTTGACGTGGTGGGTTTCGTTTCGGGTCCGCGCCTGCGCGATGGACGGCCGCGATGCGCCCCAGCGTCCTGCCTGCAGTTTGGTTGTGTACTTGTGTGTGGTGGATTGCCCAGAGGCCAGAGCACCAGACTTGGGGTTTTGGTATTTTGGTTGGTACTTGGTAGTAGGAGAAAGAGAGGGTGGGGTGCATGGTGGCGACGAAAACCGGAATCCAAGCCCGTGGGTTGCTTTTGTTTGGTTTGAATTTCTTTTTGGGTGTTTTTATTGGGTGGGATGTTTTTGGGCTGTGTTTTTATTGCATGGTTAAATTTATCGAGTAGATTAAATTTTGGTCACTAAATATAATAGGTGTAAATTAGACATTTATTTTTATATAAATGTTACAGCACAGTGGTTCGGTTTATTTTTAGAAATAAGTTGAATTTTCCATCATCCGATTTGATCCATGAATTGTGTTGATGCTCCTCCTTCAACTTTGGCACAGTCATGGTGATAGCTACCGTGTCCCGAAGCCGCCTCACTGACGCCCCTTCGACGAACATTGCCCCTTCACTTACCCTTCTTTCTTTTTCTTATATTAAAGAGAAGCGTTTGATGCGACAACCATGACGGGTACGGAGACGTGGACACGAAGAAAAAGGTGCAGGAGGATGAGGAGCAGCAATGGAAAGCGTGGGAGGAGGAGAGGAGACTCAAGGTAAGCACAACAGAGCCCTGGTGGTCCTCACCAGAGCACCATGACGGTGTTAAAGAAAGGGTGTAGCAAGGGTTGAGGTTGGATATGGTCTTATATAGGAAATAAATAGACTGATTCGCCAAAAATAATTTTATATGATATTAAAAATAAACATCTTTTTAAATTTATTTTATGTTTTCCATTGTATAAATGAAGTAATACGAGGATTTTGACATGGCAACTTGTGGTTTTCTATGAGGGGGAGTGGATGTCCAGGAGACGAGGGGTGAATTGGGTATGTTTTTTGAACTAGGTCAAATTTAACAAATTTAGAGTAAATTAGTGTCGACGATTGGGGAGCAGGCCCCCGCCGAGCTTACTTGTTGGTGGAGGGACCAACTGTGACCCCTTCTCACGTGAGGGATTACTCAAAGGGATGACTCACTGGACTTCAACGAGCGTGGACACAGCAGTTTACCCTGGTTCGGGCCTCTCAAGAAAGAGATAATAGCCCTACTCCAGCTAGTGTATGTTCTTGCAATGTATCTGAGCGTATGTCTCTTGTCTTACGGCCTCGTCATCAGTGTTGTGTGTCCCCTCATGATGGGGACGCTTTTTATAGCTTACAAAGGATCGAACTCCATGACCCCACTACTCGCACGTTTGGACCTCGCCCAAACGTGGTAACCGTGGATCCTATCTTTCCGCCACGCCCCACGGAAACGTAGCGGGCTAACGGAAGTTACGCTCGGGTGGTTATCTCACCGACCCCGAGACCACGTAAGGTCGGCCGATGGCCGCACCGAGCTCGGACATCTTACCCGAGCCCGAGCTCTAATCGATCGAATACGTGGCATTCTAGGTCCCACCCGAGCCCGAACTCGGAACTGGCCGGAATGCGTAGCCTTCCAGGTTCTGAGTAGACCGCCCAGGGTAACGACCTCCTGGTGGCTCGGGCGGGAGCGAGCTTGGTCGTTGGTGGCATCCGAGGTAATTTATGGAAATTACCCGACCCCCCGACAGCTAGCCCCCGAGGTTCAAGTGGGAAAAGGTCTAAGGAAGGCCTTCCTTGGGCCTACCGTTTCTACGAGCATGTCTGCTTCGCGCGGCGGACAAGCTGCCGCGACCAACGAGCTATTAACCTTCTCCGAACGAGCTTGTTGGTTCTGGCCATGCGGACAATCGCCGCGACCAACGAGCTATTAACCTTTCTCCTGAACGAGCTTGTTCTCACTGCCGCGCTTCGAGCGAATGTGGCGGGCCCTCTCAACGGTTCCTTCTCCTAAGCCTCGAATCGTTCTTCCTGGGAACCGTCTTTTTCGGGCAGATTTGGTTTCGATTTACGCGCCACGTGTCGCTTCCGGATGGCGAACGCCTCAATCGCTTCTTCTGTGCCTCTAGGGCTTCCTCGACCATAACGGCGGAAGTCCTTTTGCTTTCCCATTTCCTGGAGGAGTTTTTAAACACTCAAGAGAAAGCCCTTAGACTTACTTGGCCGTTCGCGATCGGCTGCGTCTCATACCCCTCTGCCCGGCGCTCATCCTTCTCCTTGATCATCTTTTCCACCCTCATGGCGAGGTTCGCGCCAAAGAAGCTCGACAGCGCAGTCGAGATCCTCCAAAGAAAGTAGGTACGCCGACGCAAGCACATGGAGAGTCCCCGGGCGCCGAGGAGAGCCCACACCGGAGGAAGGAGATTGTCTCCACCGAGCTCTACGCCATGAACGGGCTCCGACGCCCGAAAGTGAGTTCGTCGAGGCCGTGACTCGCCTCCTGCGAGTGCGAGATCGCTCACCTCCACCCCAACTCCATTCTCATCATGACCATCTTCACCCATCTCTGCGAAGGGTTCGTGGGCGTCGAGCCCACTCGATCTCTTCTTCCACTTCTACACCCTTTCTCGCACGCAAGACGCCTTCGCAGCCGGCCGCCTCTATTTCCGCTGCGACCTACCCGACCATACGAGTACCCGAGCTTCACGCTCAAGGACTCGGTGTCGGGTTGGGCCGACTCTTAGTTCTATTTGAGGAAAGCAGAGGGCGGCACGCTTTCCTACTCCGGCGTCAGAGGTCGCGCCGTCGAGACGCCCCGTCCGCTCGTGGAGCCCGAGGAGGAGAAGATCCTCATGACGATCAACGAGCTCACGTGCCTGGGCTGGCCGTGGGGCGTTACCCGGGACTACGTCAGGAACCGGATATCACCCCTTAGGAGGAGGGAGCATCCCTTCTTCAAGGTCGAGGGGTGGCAGGACATCACCCGGGAGTCACGCTCAGGTACGTCATCGCCCCCGACCTTCTTTTCCGAGTAGAGGATGCCCCTTCTCACGACCTCTCCTTCGGCTGGTACGCAGCTCCGCCAGAGGACTGGGTGGATGCGAGGGTGTCCGAGATGTTCGGCACCCCTAAAGGCAAGGAAATCATCGAGGGCCGCCAGATCCCGAACAACGTCCTTAACCGGACCGAGGCGGTAAGTCTTTAATTCAGACTTCTTATTTTGTCCGGACAGGTTTTTCTGGGGGTCTTCCGACCTCATTCGAGTTCTCTTTCTTTTCCTTTGGCAGGAGAAGGTTGCCCTCGAGGTCGCCGTGGCCCAACTGGGATCGCATTGGCGGACAGTGGTCGAAAGACCAAAGGACGGCGGGTCGCAAGCGCCGCGCCCGATCTCCGTCGCCACGCCCTCCCGCCTAAGCGACGCGCAGCATCCCGGCCGACGACCGCCACCCCGCCAACACTTGGAGTATGCCGATCGGCAGGAGGTGAGCGAACTTAGATTGTGGATGGATGAGTACACCCGAGACAATCCCGAGCCGATGGCTCGCTTGCGCCAAATTGTCGCTACGGGGCGAAGAAGGAGGCCGCAGCTGCGGGCCTGGCCCGGGAAGGTCGAATCGAGGGCGGATCGCGGCCCTTCAGGTGAGCTCGCGCGGGTGAGCTCGAGCTCGGCCCCGAGGACCGCGAGGAGGAGAAGGACGAGTGGACCCCACCCCTTGGTCCCGAGGTCCCGCAGGTCGCTCGCTACGCCAACCGCGCCTAACGCCGACCATCTCCGAGGTCGGCTTGGGGGAGGCCGACCTTCGGCCGCCAGGGCCGACAAGGCGCGCGAGGACATGGCCGCCCTCCTGGACGCCGCGCCGGGCTCGGCTAGCGGACGCCGGCGAGGTCGATCTTCTACTCCTCTTGTTTGTCTCTTTCCCCTCGGCACCACACTAACCCCACATCGTCTATAGTGGGTGTGGCGGTGGTCTTGAGTTATGGGATTTCAAGCGATGGTCGACGATATTCTTGACCTCGTGCTAGAGAGGAGCTCGCCCAGTCGCCGAGGCCGTCATGGGCGACGAGGCCGATGTGGAGCTGGGGCGGAGGCCCGGGCCTCCACTGCCGTTGGTGGCGACGACGCCGAGGTGGGGAGCACCGCCGCGAGCCCCGGGACCGAGGTCGTGTCTCGAAGAGGAGGCACGGAGGAAGATCGCACGCCGATGCCCGAGCCGCGATGGAGGGCATCCCCACATCATAGTCGTGGAGTCCGATGGTGATGAGCGAGCATGAAACTTCCCGCGAGGATTCTTCCGGCGCCAGCGGCATCATCACCGCGACTCTCCAGGAGATCGCCGAGGTCTCCCCCCGGGCTCACGACGTCACGCCGGGTCCCAGCGCCGGCCCGGCGTCAGGGGACCCCAATCCTGGCGGGAGCTCGTCCGACGAGGAAGAGCCGGCTACCCCGCCGGTTGGGGAGACGAGCCCGGCCATCGTAGGTGAGCCGGGCAGCTTCCAGCGAAGGGATCTGCCGGGCACCGAGGCTGCTCGGTCGAGACCGACCTCCCACCGGCCGACCCGGTGCCCCGATTGACCCGCGTTCGGACGCTGCTGCAGCCCAAGGGCCGGGTGCCGACCCGGTGTCCCCGGTTGCTCCCGTGGCCGTAGACGCCGAAGGGGTGGAGCCCCCGGGCGCAACTTCTGCCCGGGAGGAAGAAGAGCAGGAGGTGATCCTCGCTCTTGAGGCCGTCCCTCTCCAGGAGGCGGAGGTCGCCCCAGGCAAAGCTCCTTCGCCCTCGAGGGGCCGGGGAGCTCGGGCTCAAGCCTCCGCGCCGATCAAGGAGAAGGGATCGAGGCGGAGATCCCTTGCCCGCCCAGGGGGAACAGGACGAGACGGAGGACCCCGCCGAGATGTTCCAACAGGGCCGGAGGCTCGGCTTTGTTGGGTAAGTACTCGACTCATGTGTTTTTATCAAAAAAACTTCGATCACGACCTGAAATACCTTGTCGCGCAGTGCCGGAGTCCACCATGAAGGACTTCCATGCCGCCACCGCGTCGCCGAAGTTGTCGCGAAGCACCAAGCCGAGCAGACGCCAAGATCGCGGAGCTCGAGCGCCGGTTGCCGAGTGACATCTTCTCGAGGCCGAGATCCGGCGGAAGGTGGAGGAGTCCGTGCACGAGCTCCAGGAGCGCCTCGACCAGAGCGAGCAGGCAAGGTCGGGCCTTGAAGCCACGGTGGCGACCTTGCGCGACGCCGCCCGAAGCGCCGAAAGGACAATCGACCAAAGAACGGAGGAGTCCAGCGACCGACAAGCGGCAAGCGAAGGTCGGAAGCTTCGCCGGCGGGTGCTCGACCTTGAGTCCGAGCTTGACTCGGTGCGAGGCGAGCTCGTCGCTCTGCAGGGGCGAAGCGTGCCGGGCTCCTGTAATTTTCTTTTTCCTGTCTTTACCTGTAAAAAACTTAAGGGGAAAACCGCCCAGTTGAACATAGAAAGAGCGTTTATCTATCTCTAAACGTTTTTTGTTGTTTTGTCCGAGATGATAACGATTTGTTCGGCTTACTTCGGCCTTACGCGACTTAGCAGTCAATCGTACTAGGGAGTAGCTACCTCGCGTGAGAGCACCACGAGGTCGTGGCCAGTTGGTACCCCTATAGCCCCCCGCCGCCAACGGAGGTCGTGGGCGTAGACTGCGAGCACGACCTCGTTGGCGGAGTAGAGTTCTGCGGGGACCGTGTGGCTCTTAGGGTACGGTGCGTCGATGCCGCCCACCGGCCGACTTGAGCTTCAGGAACCGATTCGGAAGGGTGTCTGTGCGAATCTTTGCTTGCGGCGGAGGTCTACCGCGAAAAAGATGGTCGTCTTACGAGGAAGGAAGCCCTTGAGGTCGAGCTCTTGTCGTGCGGTGTTTTGCCCGACGACCGACCTGCCACGACACTTTGTGCTGGTCGAGCTTAATCGTAGAATTTTTGCGGAGGTAAAGGAGAAAGAGAGAGAGAAAGAACGAGAGGACGAGGTGACAAAATTTATTAAAAGGTAGGCGAGTGTGGTTAGACATGGAACTTACGCGGTTGGTCGATGTTCCAAGTCTTTGGCAAGTTCTCGACCATCTTCCATCGCGAGACGGACAGCCCGGGCGTCTTGTAGAGACGGCCGTGTAAGGACCTTCCCATCTCGGCGTTAGCTTGTTGGCTTTTGACAGTCTTGGACCCGTCGCAGAACGAGATCGCCGATGTGCAAGGTCCTTGGTCGTAACGATTTAGCGGCGTGCTGCGGAGAGCTTGCGGTAGACCGCGGATCGCAGCGAGACCCGTTCACGAGTTGCCTCCGCGAGGTCGAGGTCGAAGGCGCCGCTTTCTGCGTCGACGCTATCGGCTAGGTTCACCCTTGGGGATCCTAGGACAACCGGCGGGTAGGACGGCTTCCGCGCCATATCTGAGTGAAAGGGGTCTCACCGTAGCTCGGCTCGTCGTGGTGCGGACCGACCAGGAGGGCGGAGGTAGCTCATCCACCCAGGCGACCATGCCGATCGAGGCTCTTAAAGACTCTCTTCTTGATTCCTTGGACGATCTGCCTGTTCGCGCTCGGCGCCCCATTGCTCGTGGGTGGGCCACGGATGCGAAGCATATCTTGGTCCCGACCTCCTCGCAATAAGCCTGAAACACCTCGCTTAGAATCGAGTGCCGTTGTCGGTAATGAGGCGACTCGAACGCCAAAGCGGTTACTACATTATTGCGGAAGAACCTTTTAGCCGCTTTGTGCGAGATGGTTGATATAGGCTCGGCCTCGATCCATTTAGTGAAGGTGTCGATTGCGGCGAGCAGTGTATTTACAACCCCTCCTTCCCTAGGAAATGGACCGAGTATGTCGATGCCCCAAACCGAGAACGGCCAGGTTAGCGGCATGGTCTGCAGATCGCGTATCTTGCGGTGGTGGACCTTCCGAGCATGGAACGGCAAGATCGGCGAGAGGTTACCATGGAGCGCTGGCGTCGGCCAGAGCCGTCGGCCAAGAGTAACCTAGCAGGAAGGCTTTGCTCACCAAGGTCTGAAGGGCGAGTGAGCTCCACACATTCCGTCGTGGATATCCTCGAGGAGATATTTGCCTTCCTCTTGGGTGATGCATTTGGAGAGGACTCCAAGTGCACCTTTGCTGATATAAGAGTCCTTCGACCAATTTGTAGGTGAGGAGCGTCTTATGAGCCGGGATTTCTCGGCTTCCTCCTCGGCGGTGTCCGTGAGCGAGATCTTTGGATGAATGGCGTCATCCAACTCGGCCCCTGCTCGAGGAAGGAGACGGTACCACCCGTCTCGGTTGCCTCCTCCTTGGTGGGTATGGAGGGCTTGTAAAGGTGCTCGACGAGCACCGCCGAGGCGGGAAGGTGGGCGGAACCGACCTTCGATAGATGGTCGGCCAGGGCATTGTCCTTCCCGGGAATGTCTGATTACCTCGAAGTTTCAAGTACTTCTCCATCTTCCTTACTTCAGCCAGGTAAAGCGCCATTGAGTCATCGAACAACGATACTCCTTGTTAACCTGGTTGACGACCACCGCGAGTCGCCCTTCGCGATTAGTCGTTGGACTCGGCGCTTTGCATGCCCGGCTTGGCTAGCAGACCGTGATTCTTTGCATTGTTTGTTGCGCCGAAATGTAGTTGGAGGGCGATCGATTCGCTCCCCCCGAGGGGATTCGAGGACCACTCCGGCCCAGAGCAATCGTAAGCTCGGGATCCGTCGAAGTGCATGACCCAGCGGACCGTGCTCGCTGGTTGGGTTCGGGCTCGGCGAGGGCAGGGTTTGTCCATTCGGCCAGGAAGTCCGCTAGAACACGAGACTTGATCGCGGTTACGCCGAGAATTCGATCTCGACCGGCGAGCTCCATGGCCCATTTCGCGATTCGTCCGCTATGCGTCTCGATTCCCGAGAATTTCTCTAAGCGGGAAGTTGGTCGGGACTTGGATTTTGTGGGCCTGGAAGTAGTGTCTTAACTTCTTCGAGGCCACGAGGAGCATAAAGGAGCTTACGGACCTCGGGTAACGCTCCTTTGGTCCGTGCAAGACTTACGACGTAGTAGATCGGGCGCTGCACCCCGTCCCGTTCTACCGTTATGACGGCGCTTACCGCCTGGGGTGTGGCGGCCAGGTAGAGTAAGAGAACCTCTACCGATCTCGGCGTGGTCAAGACCGGGGGCCTTGACAAATATAGCTTTAATTCTTTGAAGGAGCTGATGCCTTCCTCTGTCCAAGCGAAACCGTCGTGCTTAGGAGCGCCTTGAAAAAGCGGGCGCGTTCCTCGAGCCGCGAGATGAAGCGACTTAGGGCCGCCATCCTTCCTGGTCGTGGATTGCACCTCCCGCGTACAAGCGGGTGGCCGCATGTTCTCGATGGCCTCTATCTTCTCAGGGTTGGCTCCGATTCCTTGCGGACCGATCATGTAGCCGAGTACTTTGCCAGCCTTGACCCCGAACACACATTTTTCAGGGTTCAACTTTATTCGATGTTTATTGAGGTTATGGAAAGTCTCCTCTAGATCGGATACATGGTCCGAGGCCATCTTGCTCTTGACGACTATGTCGTCTACATACACTTCCAGGTTCCGACCTATTTGGTCCGAGAAGGTTTTCTGCATAAGGCGCTGGAAGGTCGCTCCAGCGTTCCTTAGACCGAAGGACATGGTCGTGTAGCAGAATGTGCCAAACGGCGTGATGAAGGAAGTTTTCTCCTCGTCGTCGGGCGATATGCCAATCTGGTGATAGCCTGAGTAGGCGTCCAGAAAGCTCTTCGCCTCGGAGCCGGCCGTTGCGTCGACCAACTGGTCTATCCGAGGTAGCGGGAAATTGTCCTTCGGGCACGCGGCATTCAGCCCCGTGTGATCGACACACATGCGCCACTTGCCCCCCTTTTTCATCACGATAACCGGGTTGGCCAACCAATCGGAATGGTCGACCTCCCGTATGAAACCGGCTTTGAGGAGCTTGTCCAGTTCCTCTCTGATGATGGCTTGCTTCTCCGGAGAAGCGCTGAGCTCTGCCCGATGAGCTTTTGTCGAGCGAATTGCTAGCTTTGTGCTCGGCGACCTCCTTGGGACTCGGGCATGTCGGACGGTTCCCGAGCGAACGTGTCCGCACTTCTCGGAGGAAGGTCACGAGCTCGAGTTCCTATTTAGGGTCCAGGAAGCCCCACGTGTGCGACCTTGCTTGGCTCGGCGCCGCACAAATGGATGGCCTTAGTTTCTCCTCCGGCACTGGAGGGTAGCCCTGGCGGGAACTCCTCGGCTCTTGGTCGGGTCCGGGAGGCAGCTGCCCGACCATGTCTAGAGCCTTCTCGTCGCAGCTTAGGGCCGCCGGGCTTCCTTTGGCCGTGATCACGCCACGGGCGGGGACCTTCAAGCATTGGTACCGTGATGAGTGGCGACCATGAATTTGGCGGCGGCCGGCCCAGGATGGCGTTATGGCCGACTTCGAAGTCGACTACTTGAGCGTGATCGATTCCGTTCGGAAGTTGCTCGGATTGCCGAGCGTTCTTGGCGGGGCGATCTGGCGGCGGCCTGACCGACGCTCGGGCACTATTCCGTAGAACGGGACCACTAAGCTTTTGATCTTGGAACGAGGGATTTGCATCTCGTCCAAGACCTTGGCGGATATCAGGTCCAGGGAGCTCCCGCAATCCACAAGGACCCGACCTACCGCGGTGTTGCAGATCGTTGGGTTAACGACCACCGGAAGCCTTTGGGGTTTTGTCAACCCGAGCGATCGTCCTTGGAGAAGTTGATCGGCAGCTCGGACCACTTGAGCTGCTGGACAGGAGGCTTCCCCTGAGTGACACGAAGCACCTCGCGGGCGGCCTCCTTTAGCTCCCGACGTGACCCATAGGCGGCGGAGCCCCCGAATATCACGGCGATGTGATTTCTCGGCTCCTGGTACTCCATGTCCGTGTCTTCCTCCTCGGCGGGCTTCTTGCCCTTGACGTCTCCTTCTGCTCTGGGGCGTAGGCATGGGACCCTTGCGCATTGTAGAATTGCTCCAGCGGGAGGCCCATGTCCTGCAATTCCGCAGGTCGTGCCGTGTGCCTGGTGGAAGCGGGCAAAAATAGGCGCTTAGCCCGTCCGCGTTGGTCGCCGCGGTCTTGGTAAATCTGGTTTCGCTCGCGGCTCCGTGGCCGGTCGGCCTTTCCCTTCGCGGCCCCTCCTTTATACGATTGCGAGGTTGGCCGTTGTCGTTCGATGGCCGCCACCATGTGGGGGACGGAGGGTTTTTCTTTTTTGATTTTTTTCTCGATCGAGCTCACGCTCTTTCGGCTTGACGCCCCTTCGAGCCCGGGCTGAGGGGCCAGCTTTCCCTCGTCCAGCAGCTTCTTCCATTAGACAGCCTCGTCCGCGTTGGCATAACGGTCGACCATGCGGAGCGGCTCGTTGGCTGTGATGTCGGGTGAATTTCGAGGTCTGAGTGAAGCGTCGTCTCGGACCCGAACTTGAAAGCCGGACGACCGCCTCATCCGAGATGCTTGGGATGGAATTGCGCACTTGCATGAAGCGCCGGACGAATCGGCGCGAGGTTCGCCCTCCGTCATGTCGACGCTCAGGTCGCGCTCCTTCCGAGGCGGGCGTAGCGACTACGGAAGTTAGCTCGGAGAGTCTTTGCCGGTGGGCCCAGGGACCGGATCGAGTTTTCCTTACGGTTGAATAGCCACGTCCGAGCCGCCGTCGGGCGTGGGCGAAAAGTTAGCCATGACCCTTTCATCACCCCCGGCTAGAATGGCCGTGGTGTAGATCGAGAGAAACTTCGTCGGGGTTACGAGTCCGTCGAATCTCTCGATGTGACCCGGCTTGAACCTTGTCGGCCAGGTCACACGTCGTAGCGACGTTGCGAGCATCTGCACCAAAAACGGGACTGTCGGGACGGTCACCACGAGCGCGGCGGTCGGGGCGATCCCCACCCGCCGAGCCCGAGGTTAGTGGGCCCAGGCGAGAGAATATCTCCCTACGCCTGTAGGATGGAGAGTGGCCCGAAGAGGAATGTTCGGCCGGTTACGCCGTGGCTCGCATTCCGCTGGTCCCGAGGAGCCAGGAATTGCTCCGGTGCCCTCCCGAGCCCGTCGGCGCTTCATGGCCGGTCACTCTGAGTGCGACTGCGTGAGTCGTCGGGGTGGAGGCGCTTCGGACGCCCGGCGGCGTTCAGGAATTGCTGGGCGTCCCTTTCTCGGGAGGCTTCCGCCGCCTTTATGTCTGCGGCGATTTCCTCGAGGTCTGCCCGCGGCCGCGCCCATGGCTTCTAGGTCGACTGCTCAGAAACTCTCACGAGGTTGCGTACCGCCGTGGCCAGGGCTTGAAAGCGTTCGCTTCGGGAACGCGGGGTGACGAGCTTCGTTAAATGCGTCGCCGCGAACTCCGAGTCCCGCACGCGTGGAAATTCTCACGGACTTCGGCCGGGTCTTATCGGTCAGGCCACCTCGGACTTGCGGCGTAAGCTGGCGGCGTCCGGTTCGAAGATGCTGCAGGTGCTCCTGGCCGCCTCGTAGCGGTCAAGGCAGCGCTCGGCCGGGATTTGCTCCGACATTTCGATCCTCCTCCGCAACGAAGGCGTTACGGGATTGGGCCGGATCGCGAGGGGAACATCACGGTGTCTCCCGTGAAGCGGTCCCCTGGTCGAGCTCGAAAAGGTGCAGGATGTCGGACCATCGTAGAGCCCGTCATACTCGTCGTCCGAGAGGCGTCGGTGAGCGAAAGAATCGCTCGGTCTGGCGGTTTCGCGAGAAGCTCAGGAACCGTCGTGATTCCCAAGGCCGGCGACGTTAAGCGGCCCCATTGTCGAAGAATCGCTTGTCTTCTTCCTCAATTCGGGCGCCGAGGCCCTGGCGATCTTGGGAATTTGTCATCCTCCGGATTCCTCACGAAGGAAAGTCGGTCCCCACGGACGGCGCCAATTGTCGGCGATTGGGGAAGCGAGGCCCCGCCGAGCTTACTTGTTGGTGGAGGGACCAGCTGTGACCCCTTCTCACGTGAGGGATTACTCAAAGGGATGACTCACTTTGGACTTCAACGGCGTGGACACAGATTTACCCTGGTTCGGGCCTCTCAAGAAAGAGATAATAGCCCTACTCCGGCTAGTGTATGTTCTTGCAATGTATACGGCGTATGTCTCTTGTCTTACAGCCCGTGCATGCGTGTTGTGTGTCCCCTCATGATGGGGACGCTTTTATAGCTTACAAAGGATCGAACTCCATGACCCACTACCCGCACGTTTGGACCTCGTCCAAGCGTGGCAACCGTGGATCCTATCTTTCGCCACGCTCCCACGGGAAGCGTAGCGGGCTAACGGAAGTTACGGCTCGGGTGGTTATTCTCACCGACCGAGACCACGTAAGGTCGGCCGATGGCGGCTGCAGAGCTCGGACATCTTACGAGCCCGAGCTCGAATCGATCGGAATACGTGGCATTCTAGGTCCCACCGAGCCCGAACTTCGAATCGGCCGAATGCGTAGCCTTCCAGGTTCTGAGTAGACCGCCCAGGGTAACGACCTCCTGGTGGCTCGGGCAGGAGCGAGCTTGATCGTTGGTGGCATCCGAGGTAATTTATGGAAATTACCCGACCCCCCGACAGGTTCAGATTATTGTTCTATTGTTGATGAAAATATGGTAGTCTCATGCACCAAACCTTTGTTAATTAGGTATTAACTTTTCTACCACTCCACTATGCTATATTGTTTTGATATATTTTATCTATTTTATTGAAATAGTAAGCATATTGTGTATTTGTGCTGTACTTTTGTTATAACTAAATATCTATAGTCTTTGACGAAGACAATAATAATCGTTTATTTTTTTGTCCGAGGCTTTATATAAATCGTGGCTCTGCCAGAGCCACTGCATGGATGTGTACAATATGAGAAACTTCACGCGCTGTTTCTAACAAGCGTCTCTTGGCGTTAAGATTGTTCTCTCTTTCTGATGAAAGAGCTGACCCTAACAGAACTGGCCTGAGCCGCAGTGCAGTTCCTTTGAGAGAGAGAATACCAGCATTTATTTTGTTTTGCCGGATGATTTTTCTTGCAAGAATTAACCACAGAAGTAATAGAAAAATACCACAGAAGCAAACACAGCAGATTGAACTGAAATTGTAGGTACACATTTACTCCCTCTGAAAATACTAACCATATACGAAGTTATTTCGAACGAATAACTAACCATGTTCAATAATTGTAGGTACACATTAACTCCTGAAAAAACATGTACTAATTCGACCAATAATAGGACTATATATATATATCAAGCATACACGCCGATGTAATCGAGTTCGACAGAACCCAACCACATCTTGCCGTTCCGCTCTGCCACCTCGCTGAGCGTCACGCCCTCCTCGGCCGTCAGCTCCTCGATCTCCACGCCGTCGGCGTTGAGGCGTACGCCGACCAGGTGCTTGACCAGGGCCGAGCCAGCCGACGTCGCGTTCGGCGCCATCATCACGGGCCGCATCTTCTCCCGGTTGAGCGCGACCCAGTATCCTCCCTTGCCGTCACGCCTCACGTTGTCCGGGTAGCCCGGCAGGTCCGCGAGGAGCTCGTACTGGCCGGCCTTGGGCCCCTTGAGCCAGTACCTGAACGCCTGGCTCGGCACCGTGTGCGCCACGACGAGGTGCGTCCTGTCGCGGCTGAGCTCGACGCCATTGGGGTACGGCAGGTCGGCCTTCAGCACGGTGACGCGCTTCGTCTGCGCTTCGTACTTGAGCAGCCTCCCGGTCGCGTCGGCATTCAACATAATCTCCGTGTTAAATCTGCACATGGATTGGTGCACACGTACGTAATCCCCGTGTTAGATCTGCACATAAAATCGATATGCATGCTGCATGTAAATTAAGATTGTTTTTGTAGAGCTTAGATACCTCCTCGGGTAGGTAGTGCTGCTATCGGTGAAATATACGTCACCGGTAGCTTGATCGACAGCGAGGCCGTTGAGAAAGCGGAAGGGAACGCCGTCAGCCTCGGTAGCTAGCACACGGGTTTCGCCGCCGTCCCGCCCTACTTTCATGAGCCCCAAGTACGCGTCAGCGATGTAGAGCTCGCCGGTTTTCCTGTGGAACCGAACGCCCAACGGCCGCCCGCATATGCTCTCTTTCTCTTCCGGCGGCACCCTGGAATCCGACTCCCTGCACATGGGGATTTTCCTACACACGCGTATAGGCATGCAGCTAGCACGCTGGTTAATGCATGGCAACTGATCGCGCGATCTATTTAATATTATGTTGATTATACATTTATACCGACCTGATGTTGGCGTTGTATGCGAAGGTGCTCCAGCCGACGGCGCTGCCGCCCCACTTGAGGACACGGCCGTCGTCGACGCCGGTGTAGATCCCATCCTTGCCGTCGAAAGCAAGGCTTTCGGCGCCCCTAACGCCCTTGGGCAGCGGAAGGTGGTACGTCCACCTCGTGTCCGTGCTCTTGATCTGCTCCGCCGCGCACGACGAAACCAGATAGGTCAGGCCAACCAGCAGGAGAAGTGTCGTCGCAAAATTGCGCCCCATGTTCGGTGTCGTCGTCGTCGTCAGAAGTCGTCTTCGATGGAAAACAATCGGACGCATCTGCATGCCTTTTATAGGCCTATGACTATGGCAACCATGGCCGTCTTTGATGTGTACTCGAACACGAACGGCAATCCTACTCGGCTACTGAAACTTTAATATTGTCATACACGGTCAAGGTGATGTGGCCCATGCTGGTGGTTGCCTTAATTAGCTTGTCGTTGTGGGCCTCGCCGTGGAGCACACACACGCTCGGGCGGGAGTCCGCGTGAGCCACATCGCGCGACTTTATGCTGAGTGCCAGATTGCACGCCGAGCGAGCGATCGAGTCCGCGTCCGACTTTGTTCGCGTAGCCAGTTTCGGAACGCGTACGTCCACGTCGGATTTGTTCGATCTCCTGACGCGACAAGAAGACATGGAAGGATAAGGAAGAAAACTAAGGGTCGATTGGAACACGTACGTGATTAATTATGGGATTCCAAACCTTCTGGGAATCCTAATTTGCGCTGTATATGAGAATTGACGTAGGAAAAATGCTGTTACAGCCGTGGTTGATCGAGTCTACTATCGGAAGCGTTCGTAAGGAAGCAGTGCATGGTTCTTACGGCAGGGGAGTCCCTCTACAGTACCATGCAGGGAAGAGTGTGAGTTGTGGAGTTTGTTAGCCAAATCAGTATTAGTCTTTAGAGAGTCTAGTTATTGCCTTCTGCTTTGGTTTGTTATCGCTGGAGTCTAGTAGTTGCTATCCGTTTCGGTTTGTTAGTCAGAGTCGTTTTTGCGTACGATAAGTACCGAGGTTGTGTCTTCTATTTAAGGGGTAATAAACAGAGAAAATCGGCATGCTTGATTGCCAACAGGTCTAACCTCAGGCGGTGGCTCCGAAAACAGCCAACCTACTCAAGGCGCAAGCCGTTCCGACGATTTCGTTTTCGAGCGATTTGCGACCCGGCCGACGGCCGGGAACCCGAGCTTACGAGCGGGCTCATTCTGAGTCGGCTCGTAACAATTTGGTATCAGAGCCGACTGGCCCAGGTACCATGACGACCGTTTCGGTGGAGGACTGAATCACCGCACTGGAGGAGGAAGGCAAGGAAACACGATGACTTCTGGAGGAGCTGCTCAAGCTTGTCAAGGGCAAGGGACCGATAGAAGCAACCAATCCGAACCTAGACGATTTGTATGCGCACCCAGAAGACGACCAGAATTGGCGAGCTCGACCGCCATCGGAAGGCTCAATGCGCGCAATAGGAAGAGGGCGCGTCAGGACCTCGCTGCGGGCTGAAGATGAAGGAAATCGAGTGCGCGCTCCACGGCAAGGGAGAGATGAAGAGAACAGTCGCAGGTGGACTCCTCGTCCCCCTCGATTCGAACTATCGGAGTACGATGGATCAGAAGAACCACTGGGATGGTTACGGCAATGTGAGAGGTTTTGTCGCTTCCACCAGATCCCGGAGGAGGAGTGGGTTGGAGTGGCGGGGGTGCACCTGCGCGGAGACGCACTGGGGGTCCTAGATAATTGGCAGCAAGATGAGAACTGGGTGAGCAGGGAAGATCTCCACGAAACATTCAGTTGACGATTCACTCGACATTCAACCGCCGGGGCGCTCGGCGACCTGGTTAACCTGAAGCAGGGAAGTATGAGGGTTGACGAATACTCACGGGAGTTTCAGCGACTATTGGCGCGAGCTCCGCACGTCCGTCGCATGGACCAGATCGAGACCTTCACGGCTGGACTATTGGTCGCGTTGGCCGTAGACGTCCGAAGGGAGAGGCCTAGGGATCTCGCTGATGCCATCGGGTGCGCCAGAGAAGCTGAAGCACGGAAGGATACATGGCTAGCCGAGGCTCTGCGAGACCTACACTTGGCTGAGCGAGGAAAGATGATCCCTGGTCGTGGCGCCCCTATGGTCGGCCAGTTGCACACAGGCTCGACGTGGCAGGGAAATAACAGCCGCGATAGCGGGCGCATCACGACGGGACCGACATCCACAAACCCATCAAAGGAAGGCGGGGTTCGAGCAGCGCCAACCACGTCGGTGGGCTCGCAGAACTGCTCAACATCATCGCCAATGCGCCGACGGTTGAGCGCGGACTAGCTGGCGGAACGATGAGCCAAGGGCCTGTGTTACAACTGTGATGAGATCTACACTCGCGGCCATAAGTGCAAGCGTCTTTTTCATCTGGAAGTACTAGAGGAGGAGGAAGAGGAGGCGGCAGATGAAGAAGTTCAGGAAGGAGAACTTTCTCTCTCAATGCTAGCTGTCCGTGGCCCAACGGGAAGCAGAACCATGCAAGTAGAAGTAGCAGTTCAGGATCGAGGGCTGCTGGCTCTCATTGACAGTGGCAGTACCCACAACTTCATGAGTGGGTATGCCGCAAACCTAGGAAAGGTGGGCGCAAGCGCCAGCGTCTTCTCAGCAGGTGAAGGTAGCAGATGGTGGCCATTTGCCTTGTATAGGCAAAATTCAGAGCGCCTGCTTCCATATCCAAGGTCATGCATTCCAGGCGCCATTCACAATAATCCCACTAGATGGTTTTGATATTGTGTTGGGCATGGAATGGCTCCGTTCACTTGGGGTGGTACAGTGGGACTTTAGAGCCCTATCAATGAAGTTTAATTGGGAAGGAAGATAGATTGAGCTTCAAGGTATTCAAGCCAAACACCGGCAATAATGTCTACAGTACTCTATAACAGAAACATCCAGTGTTCAAGAAGTCTTGGAGGCATACCCGGATATTTTTGCTGAGCCCCGAGGATTACCTCCACGGCGGCAGTGTAACCATGCTATTCATCTTACCCAAGGGACATACCCAATAGTGGTGCGTCCTTACCGATATCCCTACCGTCAGAAAGACGAGATCGAGCACCAGTGTGCGGAAATGCTCCAACTAGGGATCATCTGTCCAAGTCAATCGCCATTTTCCTCTCCGGTCCTGTTGGTCAGCAAGACAGATGGATCATGGCGTTTTTACGTGGACTATCGGGAGC
Source organism: Rhipidocladum racemiflorum (assembly GCA_036346355.1). NCBI lineage: Eukaryota > Viridiplantae > Streptophyta > Magnoliopsida > Poales > Poaceae > Rhipidocladum > Rhipidocladum racemiflorum. The sequence goes on from CM070570.1 coordinate 33,594,855, forward strand.
TCAACAGGCGCACCATCAAGGATAAGTTTCCCATTCCAGTGGTCGAAGAGTTGCTGGATGAATTGAGGGGTGCCATGTTGTTCACTAAATTGGACCTCCGATCAGGTTACCACCAGGTTCGCATGAAGGAAAACGATATTCCCAAGACCGCGTTCAGAACCCACCATGGTCATTATGAATTCCTAGTGATGCCTTTCGGGTTAACGAACGCGCCATCCACATTCCAGGCACTGATGAATGAGATCCTACAAGACTTCATACGCAAGTTTGTATTGGTGTTCTTTGACGATATCCTAATATACAGTAAAACAGCGGAGTAGCACCGCGAGCATTTGCGGGTGGTGTTGGACCGTTTACGCAGCCATCAACTGTTTCTCAATGCTTCGAAATGTTCCTTCGCCCAAGAGCGCATCGGCTACTTGGGTCACATTATCTCCTGCAATGGGGTGGAAGCGGATCCAGCGAAGCTTCAGGTGGTCGCCACCTGGCCAAGACCCACAGCCGTGACAGCATTGCGGGGATTCCTTGGCCTTACGGGATATTATCGCCACTTCATCCACAGTTATGCCACCATTGCTGATCCATTGACTTCATTACTCAAAAAAGGGAGTTTCCATTGGACCAGTGAGGCAGACGACGCCTTTCGGTGCTTGAAGGAGGCCCTCATCTCAGCGCCGGTACTGGAAGTGCCATATTTTACCATCCCCTTTGTAGTCGAATGTGATGCATCGGGTATGGGCATTGGCGTGGTCCTACAGCAAAATGGGCATCCCATCGCTTATTTTAGTCGCAAGTTGGCACTCCGACATAGGAAGTTGGCAGCTTATGAGCGAGAACTCATCGGATTGTCCAAGGCGGTGTGCCACTGGTGTCCGTACTTATGGGGACACAAATTCGTGGTTCGCACGGATCATGGCAGTCTTAAATACCTCCTGGAGCAAGTCCTCGTCACACCACCTCAACATCATTGGTTAAGTAAATTGATGGGGTTCGATTTTCAAGTGGAATACAAACCGGGGCGAGCCAATTTGGCAACTGATGTGCTGTCTAGAGTCATGGAGTCGGATTTGACCTGTGCAGCTATCTCGGAACCGGTCGGACTCACCCGAGAAACATGGTTGGAGGAACTCCGTCGTCACCCGGCGGTGCGACAGATGATTCAAGCGCACCTGGATGCCCAGCACGATGCAAGCAGTAGAAGCCAGCTCGAGTGCGCAGCCACGACGGAGACCGTTCTCCCAGTCCCATCGACAAATCAGGCTTCAACACCAGCCGACCTATGGGAGGTGAGGGATGGATTACTTTACAGGCAAGGCCGCTTATACGTGCCTGCCTCATCCGCATTAGTTGAGGCCATTACTGCTTCCATTCATGAGCTCACGCATGAAGGGGTCCAGAAAACTCTGCATCGGGTCCGAGCGGCATACTACTGGAAAGATCAGCGCCTGACGGTCGAGAAATTTATTGCTGGTTGTGTGGTTTGCCAACGCAACAAGTCGAGCACGTTGTCCCCGGCGGGCTTGCTACAGCCGCTCCCCATTCCTCACCAAGTCTGGGCGGACATATCTATGGATTTCATCACGGCACTGCCCAAATCCCAAGGCAAAACAACGATTATGGTGGTCGTCGATCGACTCTCCAAATATGCGCATTTCCTGGCACTAACCCGTCCGGCTACAGCATCCTGGATAGCGACCATCTTCTTCGACCAAGTGGTCTGCTTGCATGGCATACCGGAGTCCATTGTATCCGACCGTGACCCAGTTTTTCTCAGCGCACTTTGGCAGGATTTGCTGAAACGGAGCGGCACTTCTCTCCGTTTTTCGACAGCCTATCACCCTCAGACGGATGGGCAAACCGAAGTGGTTAACAGGACACTGGAGATGTACTTGCGTTGTCTAGCAGCAGACAATCCTTTGATGTGGGCGCAGTGGCTACCTTGGGCAGAGTTTTGCTACAACACCTCTTTCCACTCATCCCATCGGGTTACACCATTTGAATTGGTTTATGGCCGCAACCCCCCACCCTTGCTGCCTTATCAACAAGGGACAACAGTCATTGAGGCTGTGGACTGTCAGTTCCTAGAGCGCGACGCTCTTTTGGCTCAGGCCAAGGAGCATTTGCTCAGGGCCAAAAATCGCATGAAACAAAGGTATGACTTGCGACACCGGGAGCTGGAGTTTGCAGTAGGACAGTGGGTTTGGCTGAGGCTTCAACAACATCGCCAAACATCCCTCCGGTCGAACTCCATCAACAAATTGGGAGCACGCTTCTTTGGTCCTTATCAGGTGTTGGATCGTGTCGGGCCGGTGTCTTACCGGCTTGCTCTCCCGACGGACGCTCGTCTACATAATGTGTTTCATGTCTCCCTTCTTAAGGCATTTGCAGGAAAGCCCCCAGTAGTGGCTCCACCGCTACCCCAGGATGCTACTCCTGCGCCAACAATGACTCCTCCAGAACCCCAACACATTTTGGCGCAGCGCTTTGTGGAAGGCAAGCGCCAAGTCTTGGTACATTGGCAGGGGGAACCGTGGGATGAAGCTACTTGGATGGATGCCCTGGTTTTGCGCCGATCGTATCCGCACCTTGAGCTTGAGGACAATCTCAATGTCCAGGGGGAGTCATGTTACAGCCGTGGTTGATCGAGTCTACTATCGGAAGCGTTCGTAAGGAAGCAGTGCATGGTTCTTACGGCAGGGGAGTCCCTCTATAGTACCATGCAGGGAAGAGTGTGAGTTGTGGAGTTTGTTAGCCAAATCAGTATTAGTCTTTAGGGAGTCTAGTTAGTGCCTTCTGCTTTGGTTTGTTATCGCTAGAGTCTAGTAGTTGCTATCTGTTTCGGTTTGTTAGTCAGAGTCGTTTTTGCGTACGATAAGTACCGAGGTTGTGTCTTCTATTTAAGGGGGAATAAACAGAGAAAATCGGCATGCTTGATTGCCAACAGGTCTAATCTCAGGCGGTGGCTATGAAAACAGCCAACCTACTCAAGGCGCAAGCTGTTCCGACGATTTCGTCTTCGCGCGATTTGCGACCCGACCACTGGCCGGGAACCCGAGCTTACGAGCGGGCTCATTCTGAGTCGGCTCGTAACAAATGCATAATAGGATTTCTCATCCTTTGATTCCACGCAAAATTTACAGGAATAAAAAAAATCATTCACGGATCCACCCAAACCACATCCTTTTTTTTACCATCCTTGGCGTCAAATAGATCGAGCGGGGAAAAGGACTTTTTAATAAAAAAAAACTACAAAAATAATATGCCGATTTAAAAAATAACAAAAATACCCATATGTAGTTATTTGAAATGGTAACAGAGAGTCGGTCGTCATTTCAAATAGTGATAGTCTCTCTGTCTCTATTTGAAATGACGATAGAGGCTTATCGGTAACGGTCATCTTTCTATTGCCATTCAAAATGGCGACAGAGAGGTTTTTACCACTCGGCCGCGTCGCTCCTTGCCAGACATCAGCATTTCACCCGAGTGAAGAAAGAAAGAAAGAAAATGGAGAGGGGAAAGAGGAGAAGGGAGAAGAGAGAGAGAGAGAGAGAGAGAGAGAGAGAGAGAGGAGGGAAAGAAGAAGGGGAAGAAGATGGAAGGAGGAGGAGGAAGAGGAGGAGAAATAAGAAAAGTGTTACGATTTTGCAAATAATTTTTTTGTTTATTTGAATTAAAATTTAAAAATATAATTTAGTGAGTGGATTAATTAGGTTGTAAGTAATTAGCTATGTATAGTATCAATTGTTATTTAGATAAACGACTTAGCGACCAGATTAATTAGGTTTATAAGTAATTAGCTGTGTAGAATAGCAATAATTTTTTTGAATACACGATTTAGCGCTCAGATTAATTAGGTTTGTAAGTAGTTAGCTGTGTAGAACATCAATAATTTTTAGATACACGATTTAGTGACCATATTAATTATGTTTGTAAGTAGTTAGCTGTGTATAACAGCAATATTTTTTTTATATACACGATTTAACGACCAGATTAATTAGGTTTATGGAGTACCAATATTTTTTTACATACATGATTTGGCTACCAGATCAATTAGATTTGTACGTAATTAGCATCATAGAGTAGCAATAGCTATGGACATACAAAACTATGAACAGTATGCAGAATATTGCGTAGTTCAAAAAATAAATTTACGTATGCCTACAGTAGTTGTTTCAAGTAGTGTAGAGTACATCATCGTGGTACATAGGTGCAGCGGTATTAAGAATTTCATAAAATGCTTGACAGGTATGGATGAACGAGTGCAATTTAAAATACACTATAGAGAAAGGGTTCTACACATGGGTGCACAAGGGGTGAAACTAAGTCATTTTTCAAGTATTGTGGCTAGCCTGTCACGTGCAGGGGAGTGTTCATGGAGCACGGTTACAAGATGGTTGTACCAAATGTTCTTGTCGGATCGTGAATTGCATGATTTGAAACTACGCAGAGTAGGGTGTCGGAGATGGGATTGCACGTACTGGGAGTTAGTAGAATTGAAGGGGCCGAAGTCGTGGAGTTCGTATGTAAGAATCGCGATTGAGAAATGATGGCCATTAGTCTTGTTGGTGCAAGCATTTCAAAAGGCCAATATTGTCCATGAGACACATGAGGAAGTTGTTGGTGATGAACCGGAGGAAGTTGGGGAGAGCAGCCAAGCTAGATAATGCTTAGTGAGACATGATGTTAGTTCGGGTTAGGAGGCAGTGCAAGGCGAGGAAGTTGATATTCCAATGGCAGAGGTGCAGGAACCAATAGGTGTGGCAGACGAGGGAGAATATATTGATTATTGATGCAATCGATGGAGATAGAGAGCCAGGACTACGAGGCTTTAAGTAATGATGAAGATGATGAAGAGCATTTCCTTGCGGAGTGGGATGAGTGTTAGTTCGATAGGCTAGTGGTCAATGAGGGTGAAGTATGTCCTGTCCACGACAGCCTGACGATCAACACTTCATGTGAGTGTTGTATGGTTACTCATTCGAGCCTTTTGAATAGGGTATATGATAGCCAGCATGACTTCTTTACAATTTCAAAAAGCGCGCATGTACCTTAGTTGTGGTTTCTGTTCATGGTTCGTCCATGCCGTCACGCTACGTCTCTTTTCACATTTTCTATGTTATGTTATGTCCATGATGTTATGCTATGTACCCTGTTAAATATATGTCATACTATGTAACCTTATATATTTATGCATGTTTCCTATCATTGTTTTCTACATTATGCTATGCCGTTTTGTTTCATACGAAACATGTAATCCCTACCTTCATTCTGTTTCTACCAATATTAAACGTCACTTCTACGAATTTTTTCTTATTAATTGCTCTCCGTCTTGTTATTTTATACTTAACAAACCTCTCTCCTAATTTTCTGTTAATTTTTGTTAACGTGTACATTATTTCTGTATTTTTTTTAAAAAAAAAACCTAGGCCGCACTGCCCTGTTTTTGGTATACTTATTTTTTGATTTTTGATTTTAACAAAATTCATATGCGCTTCTCTCTTCTTTCTTCCCCCTCTTTCTTTTTGAATTTCTCTTCCCCTCTCCCCCTCTTTTTTTGCGGGTAGTGCTCTCTGTCACCATTCCAAATGGCAATAGAGAGTCTGGCCGACGATAAATGGCGACAGAGAGCTTTCCGTTGCGCAACGCCATTCTAAATGGAGGCGTATTTTTGTTATTTTTTAATCGATATATTATTTCTATAATTTTTCACTAAAAAATTATTTTAAATAAATTCATGGGAAAAGGTTGTTTATCCTCCAAGTAAGGCCATTGTCCTTCGCAAAAGCCACCGTCGTTGTCACTCACGTAAATCATCGCTTGCCCGCTTTGGGCACTATATATACCTCGCCGTCGCTCCCTCGTTGCACAATTGATTATCGATGGGAATTTGGGTGTTTCGAATATGGATTTGGTCATATGGTGCAAGAGAGAAGAAGAGTAGACGTGAACCATCCTTCGTTTATCTACTGTTGGGTGGGACCTCCAATTTGTTAAGCTAATAACTAAATTAATGGGAATTTTGTGATATATCAATTAAACAGACACGGAAATTTGTTGAGCTTAAATAGATATGAACATTACTCATACAGGTGTCATGGATAGTGCTAACGGGCCCAATTTTTCTGGGCTTTGGAGGCAAGAGATAATTAGCTTGCTACCATTGCAAATCGATACGGTATGAAAAATACCATAAATTAATATGAGAATAACATGTGGGTCCTATGGTCCAATGTCATTTACTCCTATGGCCCAATGTCATTTACACAATGCTGATATTTTCTACTCAGTGATATTTGCGATGATATGGAACAATAGGATGTAAGCATCTAGGTCCCTATTTTTTGAAGTTTAGTGTTTTGGTGATTAATGGACCCCTTTTGTCGAACTAATCATGCTTCAAGTGAAGTCGAGTTGGGTTAGGCCCTGTTTGGCAGAGCTTCAGCTCCACCTGATTTGTGGATCTGGTGGAGCTGGGTATTTCTAACTCCACCAGATCTGTGGAGCTGGAGTTGTGGGTATATTAAGGCCCCGTTTGGCAACTTGGAACCGAGCTGTTTCTACTAGAATCTGGGAGAAACCCAGCCAAACGGACTAAAACTTAGAACGATTCTCCTCGGAACGTTTCTCCTTTTTTCACACCATGGTTGAATCACCCTCAACCCCGTTTCACTAGTTTCTACTAGAATCTGGAACCGTACCAAACGGTTTGCAGAAAGTGATTCTGATTCTACCTGAAACGTTTCTACCAAGAATCTGGAACCGTTTCCGTTTCTACTAGAATCTGGAACCGTACTAAACAGGGCCTAAGAGTGTTTAAGTGGGGTCATCTTGTTTACATTTTAGAATAAAAATATAAACTTAATTCACTTTATTTTAGCCCACAAATTTTAGATCTAAGATAGAGCTGGGATCTAAAGCTTTGCCAAACAGAGCCTTAGTGTTTGATATTGACTTTGGGTATTCTCGGTATTCATGGATCCTCATACTGGTGCAAATGATGGCTAAGAACGAAGATTAAGGACCTTGTGACTATAAATGATTTGAAGAATCGAGTTTGTATTATTTTAGTGATATGTTTTATTTTTGTTTTGACCATACTATTAAGAGGGTTCAAATATAGTAGTTTGAGCTTAGTGAGATTGGGTTGCTAGGTGTGATGCACTTTAGGTCTCTCTAACTCGTATCTAGCCAATGAAAGACAAGAAACCAAATGAAAAATGCTAAATTTGTAATGCCTTTGCAAATTTTAGACTTGGGTAGAAAAACTTACACTAAGATGGATAAAGTTTTCAAAGAGCATGCCCAAGTGAACTCAACGGTAGTCGTATTATCCGAGTTACCTCGAGTGTGGGTCAAATCAATTTTTCAGAGGGCATATAGGCACTCAAGTTAGAGTTAGCGACTCCAAAACAATGGCTTGCATATTGGGGAGTTTAAGGGCTCGTAAGAGCTTCAAGTTGAGATATTGAGAGTGCAAGAGAATAGATTAAGACATTTGTGCATAACTCTTAGTTGTTTGATTTTGCTAGGTTCAAGTGATATCACTAGGCTTATGATTCTTGGAGTATGGTGATTCATAGACGTCTTAGAGGCGTGTTCTTAGTGACCTTCCAATGAGCAGCTTGTAAAAGGTACCGGGAGAGTTGTGAAGGTTTGGATTCCACCTATCCGAAGAAGAGAAGGACTACCATGAGCTGATTTCTTAGATCCTTGCCTGAGTTCAAGTAGGAGATGTGCTCTTGCGAGAGTGCTCCAGCGAAGATTAGCGAAGATTGCCTAATCTCCGAGACCTCAGTAGAAAATAGGTTCTCTTGTTTCTTTTATGTTTTAACATTTAATTTTTTGTTCTTTCAATTCATATATTACTAGATTTGTGTAGAATTAGAATTTAGGTTGCAAAACTTTACTAGTATGTTTAAGAGTTGAGTAAGCACATTAGCAAACCATAGACACTTAGGTTGAGAGTAGTTTCTAATTATCGGGGGGTCGGGTAATTTCCATAAATTACCTCGGATGCCACCAACGACCAAGCTCGCTCCCGCCCGAGCCACCAGGAGGTCGTTACCCTGGGCGGTCTACTCAGAACCTGGAAGGCTACGCATTCCGGCCAGTTCCGAGTTCGGGCTCGGGTGGGACCTAGAATGCCACGTATTCCAGTCGATTCCGAGCTCGGGCTCGGGTAAGATGTCCGAGCTCGGTGCCGGCCATCGGCCGACCTTACGTGGTCTCGGGGTCGGTGAGGATAACCACCCGAGCGTAACTTCTGTTAGCCCGTTACGTTTCCCGTGGGAGCGTGGCGGAAAGATATGATCCACCAGTTGCCACGTTTGGACGAGGTCCAAACGTGCGGGGTAGTGGGGTCATGGAGTTCGATCCTTTGTAAGCTATAAAAAGCGTCCCCATCATGAGGGGGACACACAACACGGACAGACGGGCTGTAAGACAAGAGACATACGCTCAGATACATTGCAAGAACATACACTAGCTGGAGTAGGGCTATTATCTCTTTCTTGAGAGGCCCGAACCAGGGTAAGCTAACGTGTGTCCACGCTTCGTTGAAGTCGATGAGTCATCCCTTTGAGTAATCCCTCACGTGAGAAGGGGTCACGCAGTTGGTCCCTCCACCAACAAGTAAGCTCGGCGAGGGCCTGCTCCCCAATCGTCGACAGTGGCGCGCCGTCCGTGGGGACCGACTTTCCCTTCGTGAGGAATCCGGAGGATGACAAATTCCCAAGATCGCCAGGGCCTCGGCGCCCGGAGTTGAGGAAGAAGACAAGCGATTCTTCGACAATGGGGCCGCTTAACGTCGCGGCCTTGGGAATCACGGCGGTTCCGAGCTTCTCCGCTGAAACCGCCCGCCGGGCGATTCTTTCGCTCGGCTCGGCGCCCTCTCGGACGGCGAGTATGGCGGGCTCTACGATGGTCCGGACATCCTGCACCTTTCGAGCTTCGACCAGGGGACCGCTTCACGCGGGGAGACACCATGATGTCCCCTCGCGATCCGTCCAATCCCGTAACGCGTCTTCGTTGCGGAGGAGGATCGAAATGTCGGGAGCAAATCCCGGCCGAGCGCGTCTTGACCGCTACGAGGCGACCAAGGAGCACTGCGAGCATCTACGAATCGGACGGCGGCTTACGCCGGCAAGTCCGAGGTGGCTCGACCGATAAGACCCAGGCGAAGTCCGTGAGAATTTCCGCAGCGTCACGGGACTCGGAGCCCGTCGCGACGACGAAACGAGCTCGTCACCCCGCGTTCCCCGAGCGAAACGCCTTCAAGCCCTGGCCACGGTGGTACGCAACCTCATAGAGTTTCTGAGCAGTCGACCTAGAAGCCATGAGCGGCCGTGGCGAGCGACCTCGAGAAATCGCCGCAGACATAAAGGCGGCGGAAGCCTCCCGAAAGGGACGCTTGAGCAATTCACAGGAAACGCCGCCGGCCGGCGTCAGCGCCTCCACCCGAAGCGACTCACGCAGCCGCACTGAGTGGCCGTGGCCTTGGCCGGGCTCGGGAGGGCACCGGAGCAATTCGGGGCTCCTCGGGACCAGCGGAATCACGAGCCACAGGCGTAACCGGCCGAACATTCCTCTTGGGCCACTCTCCATCCTCTGGCGTAGGGAGATATTCTCTCGCTGGGCCCACTAACCTCGGGCTCGGTGGTGGGGATCGCCCGACCGCGCGCTGGTGACTGGCCGTCCCGACAGTCCCGTTTTCGGGTGCAGGGCGTTCGCAACGTCGCTACGACGTGTGACCTGGCCGACAAGGTTCAAGCCGGGTCACATCGAGAGATTCGACGGGACTCAGAACCCCGACGAGTTCCTCTCGATCTACACCACGGCCATTCTAGCCGCCGGGGGTGATGAAAGGGTCATGGCTAACTTTACGCCTGATCCTGGGCCGGGCGGCTCGGGCGTGGCTATTCAACGAAGGAAAACTTCGATCCGGTCCTGGGCCCACCGGCAAAGACTCTCGAGCTAACTTCCAGAGTCGCTACGCCCGCCTCGGGAAGGAGCGCGACCTTTGAGCGTCTGACATGACGAGGGCGAGACCTGCGCCCGATTCGTCCAGCGCTTCATGCAAGTGCGCAATTCCATCCCAAGCATCTCGGATGAGGCGGTGCGTCAGGGCTTTCAAGTTCGGGTCCGAGGCGACGCTTCACTCGGGACCTCGAAATTCACCGGACATCACGACCAACGGTACATTCGCATGGTCGACCGTTATGCCAACGCGGACGAGGCCGTCCAATGGAAGAAGGCTGGGCGAGGAAAGCTGCCCCTCGGCCCGGGCTCGAAGGCGTCAAGCGAAAGAGCGTGAGCTCGATCGAGAAAAAAATCAAAAAAAAAAAAACCAACCGAAACCACATGGTGGCGGCCCAAGAACCACCACGGCCAACCAAGCAAAAGTATAAAGGAGGGGCCGCGAAAGGGAAAGGCCGACGGCCAGCTCGTGAGCCGCGAGCGAAACCAGGGCGACCAAGACCGCGGCGACCAACGCGGACGGGCTAGCGCCTATTTTTGCCCGCTCCACCAGGCACACGGGCACGACTGCGGAGTGCAGGACATGGGCCTCCCGCTGGAGCAATTCTCTGGCGGCAAGGGTCCCATGCCTACGCTCCAGAGCAGGAAGGAGACGTCAAGGGCAAGAAGCCCGCCGAGGAGGAAGACACGGACATGGAGTACCAGAGCCGAGAAATCACATCGCCGTGATATTCGGGGCTCCGCCGCCTATGGGTCACGTCGGGAGCTAAAGGAGGCCGCCGCGAGGTGCCGTGTCACTCGAGGAAGCCTCTCGGCCCAGCTCAAGTGGTCCGAGCCGCCGATCAACTTCTCCAAGGACGGCGCCTGGGGTTGACAAAACCCCAAAGGCTTCCGGTGGTCGTTAACCCAACGACCGCAACACCGCGGTAGGTCGGGTCCTTGTGGATTGCGGGAGCTCCCTGGACTGATATCCGCCAAGGTCTTGGGCGAGATGCAAATCCTCGCTCCAAGATCAAAAGCTTGGTGGTCGTTCTACGGAATAGTGCGAGCGTCGGTCGGGCCGCTCGGCCAGATCGTCCTGCCGATAACGTTCGGCAATCCGAGCAACTTCCGAACGGGCCGATCACGTTAAGTAGTCGACTTCGAGTCGGCCATAACGCCATCTGGGCGGCCGGCGCTCGCCAAATTCATGGTCGCCACTCATCACGGTACCAATGCTTGAAGGTCCCCGGCCCGTGGCGTGATCACGGTCAAAGGAAGCCGGCGGCCCTAAGCTGCGACGAGAAGGCTCTAGACATGGTCGGGCATTTGCCCAGCGGACCCGACCAAGAGCCGAGGAGTTCCGGCCAGGGCTACCCTCCAGGCCGGAGGAGAAACTAAGGCCATCCATGCGGCGACGCCGAGCCAAGCAAGGTCGTACACGTGGGGGCTTCCTGGACCCTAAATAGGAACTCGAGCTCGTGACCTTCCTCCGAGAAGTGCGGACACGTTCGCTGGAACCGTCCGAGCATGCCGGAGTCCCAAGGAGGTCGTCGAGCACAGGCTAGCTTGATTCGGCACGACAAAAAGCCTTTGCGGTGAAGCTCGAGGCGCTTCTCCAGGAGAAGCAAGCCATCATCGAGAGGAAGGCTGGACAAGCTCCTCAAAGCCGGTTTCATACGGGAGGTCGACCATTCCGATTGGTTGGCCAACCCGGTTATCGTGATGAAAAAGGGGGGCAAGTGGCGCATGTGTGTCGATCACACGGGGCTGAATGCCGCGTGCCCGAAGGACAATTTCCGCTACCTCGGATAGACCGGTTGGTCGACGCGGCCCGGCTCCGAGGCGAAGAGCTTTCTGGACGCCTACTCAGGCTATCACCAGATTGGCATATCGCCCGACGACGAGGAGAAAACTTCCTTCATCACGCCGTTTGGCACATTCTGCTACACGACCATGTCCTTCGGTCTAAGGAACGCTGGAGCGACCTTCGGCGCCTTATGCGAGAAAACCTTCTCGGACCAAATAGGTGAACACGGAAGTGTATGTAGGCGACATAGTCGTCAAGAGCAAGATGGCCTCGGACCATGTATCCGATCTAGAGGAGACTTTCCATAACCTCAATAAACATCGAATAAAGTTGAACCCTGAAAAATGTGTGTTCGGGGTCAAGGTAACAAAGTACTCGGCTACATGATCGGTCCGCAAGGAATCGGAGCCAACCCTGAGAAGATAGAGGCCATCGAGAACATGCGGCCACCCGCTTGTACGCGGGAGGTGCAATCCCTGACCGGAAGGATGGCGGCCCTAAGTCGCTTCATCTCGCGGCTCGGGAACGCAGCTGCCTTTTTCAAGGCGCTCGGAAGCACGACGGTTTCGCTTAGACAGAGGAAGCAGACCGCTCCTTCAAAGAATTAAAGCTATATTTGTCAAGGCCCCCGGTCTTGACCACGCCGAGATCGGGAGAGGTTCTCTTACTCTACCTGGCCGCCACACCCCAGGCGGTAAGCGCCGTCATAACGGTAGAATGGGACGGGGTGCAGCGCCCGATCTACTACGTCAGCGAAGTCTTGCACGGACCAAAGGAGCGTTACCCCGAGGTCCAGAAGCTCCTTTATGCGCTCCTCGTGGCCTCGAAGAAGTTAAGACACTACTTCCAGGCCCACAAAATCCAAGTCCCGACCAACTTCCCGCTTAGAGAAATTCTCGGGAATCGAGACGCAAGCGGACGAATCGCGAAATGGGCCATGGAGCTCGCCGAATTCGAGATCGAATTCTCGGCCAGAACCGCGATCAAGTCTCAGGTTCTAGCGGACTTCTGGCCGAATGGACAAACCACGCCCGCCAGAGCCCGAACCCAACGGTCGAGCACGGTCATTTGGGTCATGCGCCGACGGATCCCGAGCTTACGATTGCTCGGTGGAGTGGTCCTCGAATCCCCTCGGGGAGCGGATCGATCGCCCTCCAACTACATTTCGGCGCAACAAACAATGCGGCAGAATACGAAGGTCACGCTAGCCGGGCCGGGCATGCAAAGCGCTCGAGTCCAACGACTAATCGCGAAGGGCGACTCGCGGTGGTAAATCAACCAGGTTAACAAGGAGTATCGGTGTTCCGATGACTCAATGGCGCTTTACCTGGCTGAAGTAAGGAAGATGGAGAAGTACTTGAAACTTCGAGGTCTTGTACATTCCCGGGAAGGACAATGCCCTGGCCGACCATCTATCGAAGGTCGGTTCCGCCCACCTTCCCGCCCGGCGGTGCTCGTCGAGCACCTTTACAAGCCCTCCATACCCACCAAGGAGGAGGCAACCGAGGCGGGTGGTACCGTCTCCTTCCTCGAGCAGACGCGAGTTGGATGACGCCATTCATCCAAGATCTCGCTCATGGGACCTCGCCCGAGGAGGAAGCCGAGAAATCCCGGCTCATAAGACGCTCCTCAACCTACAAATTGGTCGAAGGACTCTTATACCGCAAAGGTGCACTTGGAGTCCTCTCCAAGTGCATCACCCAAGAGGAAGGCAAATATCTCCTCAGGGATATCCACGACGGAATGTGTGGAGCTCACTCGTCGCCCTTCAGGACCTTGGTGAGCAAAGCCTTCCGTTAGGTTACTCTTGGCCGACGGCTCTGGCCGACAGCGTGCTCCATGGTAACCTCCTGCCCGATCTTGCCCGATTCCATGCTCGGAAGGTCCACCGGTAGGCATACGCTGCAGAGACCATGCCGCTAACCTGGCCGTTCTCGGTTTGGGGCATCGACATACTCGGTCCATTTCCTAGGGAAGGAGGGGTTGTAAATACTGTTCGTCGCAATCGACACCTTCACTAAATGGATCGAGGCCGAGCCTATATCAACCATCTCGACACAGCGGCTAAAAGGTTCTTCCGCAATAATGTAGTAACCCGCTTTGGCGTTAAGTCGCCTCATTACCGACAACGGCACTCAGTTCACAAGCGAGGTGTTTCAGGCTTATTGCGAGGAGGTCGGGACCAAGATATGCTTCGCATCCGTGGCCCACCCACGAGCAATGGGGCCGTAGCGCGCGAAGCAGGCAGATCGTCCAAGGAATCAAGAAGAGAGTCTTTAAGAGCCTCGTCGGCATGGTCAGGCCTGGGTGGATGAGCTACCTCCGTCCTGCAGTCGGTCCGCACCACGATGAGCCGAGCTCTGGTGAGACCCCTTCGGCTCGTATATGGCGCGGAAGCCGTCCTACCGCCGGTTGTCCTAGGATCCCCAAGGGTGAACCTAGCCGATAGCATCGACGCAGAAGCGGCGCCTTCTCGACCTCGACCTCGCGGAGGCAACTTCGTGAACGGGTCTCGCTGCGATCCGCGGTCTACCTGCAAGCTCTCCGCAGCACGCCGCTAAATCGTTACGACCAAGGACCTTGCACATCGGCGATCTCGTTCGCGACGGGTCCAAGACACATCAAAAGCCAACAAGCTAACGCCGAGATGGGAAGGTCCTTACACGCCGTCTCTACAAAGACGCCCGGGGCTGTCCGTCTCGCGATGGAAGATGGTCGAGAACTTGCCAAAGACTTGGAACATCGACCAGCTGCGTAAGTTCCATGTCTAACCACACTCGCCTACCTTTTTAATAAATTTTGTCACCTCGTCTTCTCGTTCTTTCTCTCTCTCTTTCTCCTTTACCTCCGCAAAAATTCTCACGATTAAGCTCGACCAGGACAAAGTGTCGAGGGCGGTCGGTCGTCGGGGCAAAACACCGTGCGACAAGAGCTCGACCTCAAGGGCTTCCTTCCTCGTGAAGGCGACCATCTTTTCGCGGTAGATCTCCGCCGCAAGCAAAGATTCGCACAGGACACCCTTACGAGCGGTTCCGAGCTCAAGTCGGTCGGTGGGCGGCATCGACGCCGTACCCTAAGAGCCACATGGTCCCCATGAGAACTCTACTCCGCCAACGAGGTCGTGCTCGCGATCGCCCACGACCTTCGTTGGCGGCCTATAGGGGTACCAAGTGGCCCGCGACCTCGTGCGACTCTCACGCGAGGTAGCTACTCCCTAGTACGATTGATTGCTAAGTCGCGTAAGGCCGAAATAAGCCGAACAAGGAACCACGACACCAAACAAATCGTTATCATCTCGGACAAAACAACAAAAACGCGTTTAGAGATAGATAAACGCTCTTTCTATGTTCAATCGGCGATTTTCCTTAAGTTTTTACAGGTAAAGACAGGAAAAGAAAATTACAGAGCCCTAAGACGCTTCGCCCCGCAGAGCGACGAGCTCGTCCCGCGACCGAGTCAAGCTCGGACTCAAGGTCGAGCACCCACCGGCGAAGCTTCCGACCTTCGCTTGCCGCTTGTCGGTCGCTGGACTCCTCCGTTCTTTGGTCGATTGTCCTTTCGGCGCCGCGGCGTCGCGCAAGGTCGCCACCGTGGCTTCAAGGCCCGACCTTGCACGCTCGCTCGGTCGAGATGCTCTGGAGCTCGTGCACGGACTCCTCCACCTTCCGCCGGATCTCGGCCTCGAAGATGTCGGCTCGGCAACCCGAGCTCGAGCTCCGCGATCTTGGCGTCTGCTCGGCTTGGTGCTTAGCGACAACCACGGCGGCACGGTGGTGGCATGGAAGTCCTTCATGGTGGACTCCAGCACCTGCGCGACAAGGTATTTCAGGTCGTGATCGAGTTTTTTTTTGATAAAAACACATGAGTACTTACCCAACAAAGCCGAGCCTCCAGCCCCTGCTGGAACATCTCGGCGGGGTCCTCCGTCTCGTCCTGTTCCCCCTGGACGGGCAAGGGATCTCCCGCCTCGATCCCTTCTCCTTGATCGGGCGCGGAGGCTTGAGCCCGAGCTCCCCCGTCCCCTGAGGGCGAAGGAGCTTTGCCCTGGGGGGCGACCTCCGCCTCCTGGAGAGGGACGGCCTCAAGAGCGAGGATCACCTCCTGCTCTTCTTCCTCCCGGGCAGAAGTTGCGCCCGGGGGCTCCACCCCTTCGGCGTCTACGGCCACGGGAGCAACCGGGGACACCGGGTCGGCACCCGGCCCTTGAGGCTGCAGCGGCGTCCCGAGCAGGGTCAACTGGGGCACCGGGTCGGCCGGAGGTCGGTCTCGATCGAGCGACCTCGGTGCCGGCAGATCCCTTCGCTGGAAGCTGCCCCGGCTCACCTACGATGGCTGGGCTCGTCTCCCCAACCGGCGGGGTAGCCGGCTCTTCCTCGTCGGACGAGCTCCCGCCAGGATTGGGGTCCCCTGACGCCGGGCGTGGCTGGACCCGGCGTGGCGTCGTGAGCCGGGGAGACCTCGGCGATCTCTGGAGAGTCGCGGTGATGATGTCGCCGGGCGCGGAAGAATCCTCGCGGGAAGTTTCGGCCTGCTCATCACCATCGAGACTCCACGACTATGATGTGGGGATGCCCTCCATCGCGGCTCGGGCATCGGCGGCGCGATCTTCCTCCGTGCCTCCTCTTCGGGAGACACGACCTCCGTCCCGGGGCTCGCGGCGTGGCTCCCCACCTCGGCGTCGTCGCCACCAACGGCCCGTGGAGCCCGGGCCTCGCGGCCCCAGCTCCCACATCGGCCTCGTCGCCCATGACGGCCTCGGCGGCTGGCGAGCTCCTCTCTAGCACGAGGTCAAGAATATCGCCACCATCGCTTGAAATCCCATAACTCCGCACTACCGCCACACCCACTATAGGCGATGTGGGGTTAGTGTGGTCTTGGGAGGAAAGAGACAAACAAGAGGAGTAGAAGATCGACCTCGCTCGGCCCGCTAGCCGAGCCGGGCTTGGTCCAGAGGGCGGCCATGTCCTCGTGCGCCTTGTCGGCCCTGGCGGCCGAAGGTCGGCCTCCCCAAGCCGACCTCGGAGATGGTCGGCGTTAGGCGCGGTTGGCGTAGCGAGCGACTGCGGGACCTCGGGACCAAGGCGGGAGTCGGCTCGTCCTTCTCCTCCTCGCGGTCCTCGGGGGCCGAGCTCGAGCTCACCCGCTGAAGCTCGCTTTGAAGGGCCGCGATCGGCCCTTCGATTCGACCTTCCGCTGGGCCGGCCCGCAGCTGCGGCCTCCTTCTTCGCCAGCGACAATTTGGCGCATAAGCGAGCCATCGGCTCGGGATTGTCTCGGGTGTACTCATCCATCCACAATCTAAGTTCGCTCACCTCCTGCCGATCGGCATACTCCAGAAATCTTTGGCGGGGTGGCGGTCGTCGGCCGGGGCGCTGCTTGCGACGCCTAGGCGGGGAGGCGTGGCGATGGAGATCGGCGCGGCGCTTGCGACTCCGCCCGTCCTTTGGTCTTTCGACCTGTCCCGCCAAGCTGCGATCCCGGTTGGGCCACAGCGACCTCGAGGGCAACCTTCTCTGCCAAAGGAAAAGAAAGAGAACTCGAATGAGGTCGAAAGACCCCCAGAAAAACCTGTCCGGACAAAATAAGAAGTCTGAATTAAAGACTTACCGCCTCGGTCCGGTTAAGGACGTTGTTCGGGATCTGGCGGCCCTCAATGATTTCCTTGCCTTTAGGGGTGCCGAACATCTCGGACACCCTCGCATCCACCCAGTCCTCTGGCGGAGCTGCATACCAGCCGAAGGAGAGGTCGTGAGAAGGGGCATCCTCTGCTCGGAAAAGAAGGTCGGGGGCGATGACGTACCTGAGCGTGACTCCCGGGTGATGTCCTGCCACCCCTCGACCTTGAAGAAGGGATGCTCCCTCCTCCTAAGGGGTGATATCCGGTTCCTGACGTAGTCCCGGGTAACGTCCCGGCCGGTCAGCCCCAGGCACGTGAGCTCGTTGATCGTCATGAGGATCTTCTCCTCCTCGGGCTCCACGAGCGGGCGGGCGTCTCGGCAGCGCGACCTCTGACGCCGGAGTAGGAAAGCGTGCCGCCCTCTGCTTTCCTCAAATAGAACCAAGAGTCGGCCCAACCCGACACCGAGTCCTTGAGCGTGAAGCTCGGGTACTCGTATGGTCGGGTAGGTCGCAGGCGGAAGTAGAGGCAGCCGGCCTGCGAAGGCGTGCCGGTGCGAGAAAGGGTGTAGAAGTGGAAGAAGAGACTGGGAGTGGGCTCGACGCCCACGAACCCTTCGCAGAGATGGGTGAAGATGGCCATGATGAGAATGGAGTTGGGGTGGAGGTGAACGATCTCGCACTCGCAGGAGGCGAGTACGGCCTCGACGAACTCACTTTCGGGCGTCCGGAGCCCGTTCATGGCGTAGAGCTCGGTGGAGACAATCTCCCCCTCCTCCGGCTGTGGGCTCTCCACGTCTTGCGGCGTCGGCGTACCTACTTTCTGGAGGATCTCCAGCCTGCGCCTGTCGAGCTTGCTGGCGCCGAACCTCGCCATGAGGGTGGAAAAGATGATCAAGGAGAAGGATGAGCGCCGAAGCAGAGGGGTATGAGACGCAGCGATCGCAAAACGGCCAAGTAAGTCTAAGGGCTTTCTCTTCGAGTGTTTAAAAACTCCTCCAGGAAATGGGAAAGCAAAAGGACTTCCCGCCGTTATGGTCGAGGAAGCCCTAGAGGCACAGAGGGCAGTTGAGGCGTTCGCCATCCGGGAAACGACACGTGGGCGCGTAAATCGAAACCGTCTGCCCGAGAAAAGACGGTTCCCAGAAGGAACGATTCAGGCTTAGGAGAAGGAACCGTTGAGAGGGGCCCACTGCTTCGCCAAGCGCGATTTAGCCGGGGAACAAGCTCGTTCGGAGAAGGTTAATAGCTCGTTGGTCGCGGCGGTTGTCCGCTTGTGGCGGAACCAACAAGCTCGTTCCCGGAGAAGGTTAATAGCTCGTTGGTCGCGGCAGTTGTCCGCCGCGGCAGAACCGACATGCTCGTAGAACGGTAGGCCCAAGGGGAAGGCCTTCCTTAGACCTTTTCCCACTTGAACCTCGGGGGCTAGCTGTCGGGGGGTCGGGTAATTTCCATAAATTACCTCGGATGCCACCAACGACCAAGCTCGCTCCCGCCCGAGCCACCAGGAGGTCGTTACCCTGGCGGTCTACTCGAACCTGGAAGGCTACGCATTAGGCGATTCGAGTTCGGGCTGCAGTGGGACCTAGAATGCCACGTATTCGGTCGATTCGAGCTCGGGCTCGGTAAGATGTCCGAGCTCGGTGCGGCCATCGGCCGACCTTACGTGGTCTCGGGTCGGTGAGAATAACCACCCGAGCGTAACTTCCGTTAGCCCGCTACGTTTCCGTGGGAGCGTGGCGGAAAGATAGGATCCACCGGTTGCCACGCGTTTGGACGAGGTCCAAGCGTGCGGGTAGTGGGGTCATGGAGTTCGATCCTTTGTAAGCTATAAAAGCGTCCCCATCATGAGGGGACACACAACCTGACGCAGGCACGGGTTTGTAAGACAAGAGACATACGCCGAGATACATTGCAAGAACATACACTAGCCGGAGTAGGGCTATTATCTCTTTCTTGAGAGGCCCGAACCAGGGTAAGCTCGTGTCCACGCTCGTTGAAGTCCAGTGAGTCATCCCTTTGAGTAATCCCTCACGTGAGAAGGGGTCACAGTTGGTCCCTCCACCAACAAGTAAGCTCGGCGGGGGCCTGCTCCCCAATCGTCGACAGAACCTGTAAAAGATAAAATTGCACATGTAAATTAGGCACACAATGGCTTTGACCTCTTCATCCTGTATTTCTATTACATCAAATTGAGTCCAAATCAGTAATTCACAATTCACACTAATAAACTATTACTCATGCTTCTACTGGACAGTAATATCAAAACAAGTTGCATTAAATCAAAGCTTCTAAAATGTGCATCAATTGATCAATCATCAATATACATACTTCATACAGCCCTTTAAAATTGCAGGCATATGTTGAAATTTATAGTCTTGTGGAATTGAGCACCTTGTAATTCCTACAAGAGATTATATGTTTGCCATTTGCTCCATCACTTTTAATTGTTGATTTCATTCATAGTAACTAAGCTGTTGATTTCATTAAGCAAGCAATTGTTGATTACAAGCTGTTGATTTCATTCATAGTAAGTAAGCAACAGATTATGCCCAAAATGAACTTTTAACTGAACATATATCCACTGCAAAGCTGGAAGGGGATGGAGTACAAGTGTACAACAATTGTCTTGTGTTATCTCATTATCTGGTGAGAAGAACTGAAGAAGCTACCTCAATCCTCAAGCCTCAAGGCTTCGGGCACAGCCGTGCAGGCAAGCACTCCAGCCTCCAGGCAGCAACAGCCGAGCAACGGGCGGGCCGAGCGTGAGACGGCGCCGGGAAGTGGGAGCGAGCAAGAGACAACGTTGGGCAGGAGCGGGCGCCGGGAGATGGGAGCGGGAGACGACGCCGGGAAGCGGGAGCGAGCAGGAGACCTACGGCGCCGGGAGACAGGAGCGGGAGCGGGAGACGGCACCGGGAGGCGGGAACGAGCAGAAGACGGCGCATCGGCGCCGAAGAATGCATGAGTGGCTATTGGGTAGGGTTGGCCGTCTGGCAAGACTTTGTGAAGTCGGTTGGGCCAGTGGGCCAGAGATTGGAAGTGGCATTAGGCTCAATTAACAAGAAACCGGTATTTTACACTACTACTTGGGCTAGGCCTCAGGCCTAAGCTCCACTGCCCGAGGTCCAGCTCCGCCCCTGCATCCACATGTTTCAGCCAGATGGTACATTAACCGTGGAAAGGCAACTCCCAACTGTGTGTGGTTGGTGAGCAAAACTACGAGAGATATCAGGAGTCGGGAAAGATTAATCCTTTTCAAGAATTCCATGTAAAAGTAAGAACGGGGAAAAACTGGCTCCTTGATTTCTTCTCTACACGATCACTTCCTGAGCTAGTTCGGACTGGGAGGATCAGATGTGCCCCTGCAACATTGGAGATTTGGAGTGAAACTATTCCAGTAGATATCAAGACCCGGGTTCAATTGACTTCTCAATGACGACTATCCCTAGCCTTTTCAGCCTGCATACAAGTGCAATGGCCCGTAAGCTATTAGGTACACAACACCGCAAATGATTCGTTACATTGCTCGCCTATGTATGTGAATTGTGACGGATCGCCTTTCTAGGGGCCAGTCGAAAACTCACAACAGTTACCTAGGAAGACTAAGGGCATGTACAATGGTAGAGACAACTGCTATCTCTAACCATTGCCATGTCACCTATAGATAGCATTAGAGACAACTCCTACAATGTGTTGTTTATAGTGTTGTGTACATCATCATTTAATGCCAGCATAGAGTCAACAAAATATGGTGATCAAGTGTGCATGTTTATGTTTGTAGACTACATGATTATATATATTTTTTATTCAATGAACATCATCACATTTTAAAATAAAAGAAGTATATAAGTAATTCATAATTTATTTTTTTCGTTTATTTCATTAATACCTGGTAGAAGCTATCCTAATTGCACGTATCAAAAGAAAAAAATGATTAATTCAGATTTTGAATACATTAATAAGGAATTGAAATTATAAAAAGGTAGAACATATAGATAAAAAGTACAGTACAACTCATAAATAAGTAAATTGTTCAAGTACTGCTCCCATATCGTTGCCAAATATGTTCAACTAAATCCTTCTTTAGTTGGATATGTGTTGGTCGAGCACGAATATTGGAATTCCTCTGAAGTACATCCTCAAAACAAACATGTGGTCCATTGTTGACTTCCGGTGGTAGGACTAAAAATGTATCTGACGTCTCATTCAAATCTAAAGGTGTGGTGACCATTTCTTGTTCATCTTCAACAATCATATTATGAAGAATAATACAGGCGTTCATAATGTTTCCAATTCTATCTCGTGTCCATAATTGTGCTGGGCGACGAACAATGTTAAAGCGAGATTGCAATACACCAAACGCTCGCTCAACATCTTTCCTTGCTCCTGCTTGACGATCTGAAAATAATTTATCCTTATCTCGATCGAGGAGTGCTATCGGCTTGACGAATACAAAATGACCCATTCAGATATATACCATCGACAAGATAGTAAGCTCTATCATATTGCCTCCCATTAACAAAGATATTGTGTTTGTGGACTTTCTCCTTTCAATGCTTGAATGAACAGTGGTGATTGATTAAGCACATTGATGTCATTGTTAGACCCTGCAACACCAAAAAATGCATGCCATATTCGAAGATCTTGTGAAGCAACCGCTTCAAGTATCATAGTAGGCACACCCTGGTCACCACGAGTAAACTGGCCCTTCCAAGCAACTGGACAATTTTTCCATTGCCAGTGCATACAGTCAATGCTCCCTATCATACCGGGAAACCCACGAGATTCACCAACTCTAAGCAATTTCTCCAATTCATCACAATTGGGGGGTCGCAGGTACTCTACACCAAATTTTTCAATGACCCTTCAAAGAAACTTTCCCAAGCATTCCAATGAAGTGCTTGCACCAATCATTAGCACCTCATCTAGTTGATCAGCAGAGGTACCATAAGCTAACATACGAATTGCGGTCGTGCATTTTTGCAAAGGTGAGAGACCCGATCGACTAGTAGCATCCATCCTATTAGTAAAATAGGAATTCCATTCACCAAGTGCACTTACAATACGTAGGAAGAGGGGCCTTCTCATCCGAAATCTTCTACGGAACATCTCATCGGTGTAGATAGGATGCTCTGAAAAGTAGTTGGCCACGAGCCTTTCATGGGCGCCTTCACGATCCCTTGATATGTATCTCCTCGTACCACCCCGACGGCGACGACGACATGATGATTCTAGTCCTCCCTGTAACTTTTGCTTTAACTTGAGACCGATCCGATTGGCAATCGAGTCTAAGATATCTTGCTCGGCGATGAAATCTTCTATTGTATAGAAATCTGTTGGATCTATTTCGTCAACATCATCCGAGGAAGAATCAGAATGAGAAGACATAGCTAGATAAGGGAAGGATAACTGAAATGGTTGCGCTCCATTCATGGATTTATATGTGTAGATGCAATGTGAAATGGTTGCTACGGCATGTGAAATGGTTGCGCTCTGTTCTGTAATGTAGATGCATTACAGAACATGTGAAAGCAAATATAAGCAGTAATGAACATGTGAAAGCAAATAGAAAGCAGTAAATGGCAATGGAAGCAGTAATTAGAAGCAATAGACATCATGTGAAACCAAATACAAGTAGTAGAGAACATGGAAGTGAAAGCAAATAGAAGTCGCAAGGAACAAATGTAATATGCCTTCATGTGCAATATAACAAAAGGGACTTCAAGCAGTAGAGAACATGGCAGTGAAAGCAAATAGAAGTTGCAAGCAATCAGTGGGAGTATGAGTCGTGGAACATTATAAAAAAAGGGACTTCAATCTGTTCTATAATCAACAGATCAACAAGGACTTCAATCTACCAGCAAGAACATGGCAGTAGATCAACAAATTCAATACAGAACTCAATCACACCATCACACGCAAAATATAGAATTCAGTAGGCATCCAACAGCAAAATATTCATATAGAATTCAGTAGGCATCCATACATAGAATAAGGTAGCAGTACATATAGCATCCACCAGCAAAATATTCATATAGAATTCAGTAGACATCCATATATAGAATCTACCAGCAAAATATTCATCTACCATGTAACATTATAACAAAATGGGATCCTTTGACGAAGTAGGCATCCACCATTGTCTCCACATCCAAGCATCCATCTCACAAATCTCACATGCTGTAACAAAATAGATTTTCAATTAAATAGAGCATATGATTAACAAATGACATATTAGCAAGGAGATGTACATGATATGAACAAGTACCTAAGAATCATTGCCAAACAACTTCTTACTTAAACATTTTATTGCCTTCATGTGCTCAGCTCGGATGTCTTCAGCCATATCCCTAGTGTCACGGGCCATGAGAGACATGTATGTTTCTAGCATTTTGGCTTCCTTGTTCTCCTTAGAGGCTTGATGGTTTAGTTTTGCTGATTCAAGCCTTTCGGAAGAGACACGCTGTTGTACTTCCATCAAATCATTGCGACTTCTATTTGTTTCAACTTGCACCTTTAAGTACTTATCAAGCTCTTCTATATCTGAATCGTCGTCCTTCTCCTTGAGTTTGCTTTTCTTGGCATTACGTTCAGTCTTAGCTGCTTTACATCCCTTTGGGCGTGGGATATCATTAACATCTACTGTAGATTAGGGGTGCAATCGGATCGGATAATTTCCGACCGACCGACCGACCGGATGTATTCGGATCGGATTCGGATATTTTTTTCGGATATTTTTCGGATTCGGTACCGGTTTCGGATATTTTTTTTTGGATTCGGATTCGGATTCGGGAGGATACTATCCGTCGGATCGGAATATTTCGAAACTTTTTTCGGATATAGCCGGTGACTATTCATCGGATATCCGGATATAGCCACCAAGGCCCGAGCCAGTTGGCCCATATCCAAAGTTCCTACTTCCTAACCTAATCTCCAACCTGAGACATAGCAGCCGCCAGCCAGCCTCCCCAGACCCCCACTCGTTTGAGTCGTTTCCCCGAGCCGCCAGGCGCCATCCTCCCGTGAGGCCGGCCCGTGAGTCCGTGACCCGTCGGTCGTCGTCGCGCATCCCGGCGCCTGTCCCGGTGAGAAGCTCCCCCCTGCGCATCCCGGCGCCCGTCCGACCGTCCCCGCGCGAAGCTCTTCCCCTGCGCATCCTCCCGTGAGGCCATGAGTCCGTGACCCGTCGGTCGTCGCCGCGCATCCCGGCGCCCGTCCGACCGTCCCCGCGCGTAGCTCTTCCCCTGCGCATCCCGGCGCCCGTCTCGGCATGAAGCTCCTCGGCGCTTTGTCCGTGCCGAGCTCGCCCCGCTTCGTCGGCGTCGAGCTCGCCCCGCCCTGCCCATCCGGTGCCCTCGCCCCTGGTCCGGATCTGAGCCTACGAGGTAGGAAACTAGAACTGATGTTATTTGTTGATGAGGTAGGAATTAGGAACCGACTTGGTGTTCGAAAATTCCAAACAAGATTTGTGACTTGGTGATTCCATGGTTATTGATTAGTGGTGTGTGATATATGCGTATGTGTAATGACTAGTTTTTACCATTCAACATTTGTGATGCGATTTTGCGGTTCAATCTATATGCATTATTTAAGCTTTTTACATTAGCAGATCATGCCTTCTACAATGACCCCTTCAATCTCCATGCCTTTCTGTGTATCTGTGTGTGATCTAAATGCTATTTTGGGCAACTTGCATTCCTGACTGCATGTGAAGCTCCAGTAGTTGCACACTTGCATTCCTGACTGCATGTATGTATGTTGTGTGCTTGGCTATTCTGTTGCTTGGCTATATATCAAATGTATGCTTTGTGTATGCTGTGTGCATGATGTATGTATGTTGTGAGATCGCTATATGTATGTTGTGGGATGGATCATCTAATTAGTTAATTAATCCTAGAACTTTCTCACCATTGAGCCAATGATACTCAATAGAACTTACATATGATGTACAGTGGTAATGATTGTGTTTTTGTTGTGTTAAACCCGATTCTTTGCATTGTGATGGAGTGCAGCGGTGCTAGCGCAAATGTGTGCGCAACTACTGGAGCTTCACCTGCTGCCACAGTTGGTACGAGTCTATCTGCACCGAGTGATCATGCATTAGTAGTGCGAGAGGCTCATGCATCGGAAGCCGAAGGAACTCAAGCTGAACCTGATTGTGATATCACTGGAGAAAATGAGCCTCCTAGCAAGAAGCAAAAGAAGTCCATCTCTAAGGTATGGGAGCACTACACTAAGGATATGTGACGAAAACTGATTCAAATGGTGTAGTTACAAAGGAATATTGGGCAAAATGCAAGAAATGTACTTACAAAGCCCGATGTGAGACAACAAGGGGTACATCATGCTTTATAAATCATTTGAGAAACAAGCATTCTATAACTCCAGGACAGCAACTAATCAAACTAGAAAAGGGTGGAGATAGTACTACCAATGTTCAGACATATAGGTTCGATGCTGAAACTAGCCTTAAGAAGTGGCATTTAGCACTTGTTATGCATGAATATCCCTTTACTATGGTTGAACATGAGTTCTTTGTTGACTTCATCAAGTCTCTGCGACCTAGTTTTTCATTCAAGTGTCGCACAACAACAAGAAATGCTATAATGGAAATGTTCAATGAGGAAACAAAGAAGTTGTATGATCATTTCAAATCTATGTCGTTTTTCTGTAACCATGGATATGTGGATCTCAAATCAAAATAAAGGTTACATGTGTGTCACTGTTCACTGGATAGATGATAATTGGCAGATTCAGAAAAGAATAGCCAAATTTATGCATGTTAAAGGCAGCCACACTGGATCTAATCTAGCCATAGAGTTTATCAAGAGTGTGATGCATTGGAACCTTGAAAAGAAGTTATTTGCTCTTACTATGGACAATGCATCATCTAATGATAAGTGTGCTGCAGAAGTTGTTGCAAAACTAAATAAGAAAGCTCCCTTAGTATGTGATGGTGCTTTTTTTCATGTGAGATGCTTATGTCACATTTTAAACCTTGTTGCTCAAGATGGCTTGAAAGCAGTTGCATCCTCAGTGCAGAATATTAGAGCTACTGTTGTTATAGTCAAAAAATTCACCATTGCAATGGGAACATTTTCAAAAGTGTGCATCAGAATGTGACTTAGATATCAATGAGGGTCTTCCTTTGGATGTTTCAACTAGGTGGAACTCAACTTTTTTGATGTTAAAGCAAGCTATTTACTATAGGAAGGCTTTTGAAAGGCTAGTTGAATTGAATGAGAGTAAGTATAAGAAATGTGCTCCATCAGATGATGAATGGGATAATGCCATAGCTCTATGTAGGTGTTTGAAGAGACTTTATGAGGCTACTTTGCTTTTCTCTGGTACTACATATCCCACAACGAATCTATTTTGGTGGAAATTTTGTGAGATTAAGTTAGCTATTGCAGAGTGGTGTCATAGTTCTGATATAACCATTCATGCCTTAGCAATAGCAATGCAAGCTAAATATGACAAGTATTGGGAGAAGTCCAACGTAGCACTTGCTGTGGCATGCTTTCTTGATCCAAGGTACAAGAAAAGGTTAGTGGAGTATTTTATGAAAAAGATTTATGGTGAGGAGAGAGCTATTGTTGAACTTCATACATTCACGACTGTTGTCAACCAATTGTTCCAAGTATACATGTCTAGCACACCTCAAGTTGTAAAGCCTACAACTGTGGGATCTAGTGTGGCTACTCACCCACTTGGTGATGACTTGGGTGTTCTTGAAATTGAAGAGTTCTTGTATGAAAGCTGTGAATGTCACAAGACACAATGAGAAATCTGAATTGGACATATACATGAAAGAGCCAAATTTTC
This sequence comes from Rhipidocladum racemiflorum, assembly GCA_036346355.1. Taxonomy (NCBI): domain Eukaryota; kingdom Viridiplantae; phylum Streptophyta; class Magnoliopsida; order Poales; family Poaceae; genus Rhipidocladum; species Rhipidocladum racemiflorum. Next base: position 33,622,063 of record CM070570.1, read on the forward strand.
GATGGATTGAAAGTGAAGATGGGCCATTTGATATATTGTCATGGTGGAGGACTAAACAAGGGATCTTTCCCACTCTTTCACGATTAGCTCGTGATGTGTTAGCCATTCAAGTGTCAACCGTTGCTTCGGAGTCAGCATTCAGTGCGGGTGGTCGTGTTGTTGATCCTTTCTGTAGTCGATTAGATCCTGATGTGGTTGAAGCACTAATTTGTACCAAGGACTGGACAACATCATCTAGAAGAGGTAAAAATATATCATCCATTTCATATTTTCATGTCATACAATTTCCATTTTTTCCCTTTACTAACAACATTTTGTCACTATATAATTTCAGGTTCTAAGGAGAATATTGCAACACTGATGGATGAGATGGACATGGAGTATAAGGCCAACGTATGTGATTCACCTATAGATATGACTTCAGAGGTTTGTTCATGGAATTATCTTTGTTATCTTTGTCAAATATTTTACTTCATAGTAGTATAAAATAGAAACAACATTTCTTATTCATATTAAACATCCAAGACACTCTTTTCTTACCTATTAAAGCTATTATTTTGTAGGATGGTAATGACTAAGTGCTTGTCAAGGGACTTGAGGACAAGTAGGCGTAGCCATGGTCATGACTCATGAGCTCGTCTCCTTGTTATGTTGCCAAAATGCCGGCCTGCCTTAGCCACTTGTGTCTTTAAACTCTCATATAAGATTATGTCACTATTCAGACTTATGTTTGTATTTCTATGTGATATTGTGATGTAATCTAAATATTATCGACTTGTCTTATTGTCTCTGTCATGGACATGGAGTCATGGTCATGTTATCGTGATATTATTTATCGTTCTATGTTTCGCTACTCTTCGTATGCGTACCATTTAAATTGAATGTTCTTTTGCAACTTTGTTGGGCTATATATATCTTGTTGCATGTTAAACTCATATCATACGATTGGTTAATTAATGTTATATGTGTGCTTTATGTGGTCTCTGTTTTCATGCATTATCCGATAAAAATTATTCGATACCGTACCGATTTCGATCCGTATTCGATTCGAATCCGCGACCGATATTATCCGTGCCGTATTCGTATCCGGCACTATCCGAAACCGATTTCGAATCCGACAAAAAATATGGTTTAGGATATGGAAAGAGCGATATCCGACCGAATCCGATCCGATTGCACCCCTACTGTAGATGTTATGTCAATAGTCTCGGCTACCTCTGAAACTTTTCTTTTCTTGTTCTCACTGAGATTCTTGTTGTAAGACTGCCACTTAGGTTCTTTTCTCACGGCCTTCCAAGTACTTATTTGGACAAATTGTCCTCCATATTCTTTGGCATAGAACTCTTGCGCCTTTTCCATCAATTGATCATCAGACTGTCCACTTGGCCAAAGATGATAAGCCTTCATCCAACATGAGTGGTATTGATTGACTAATTTGTTTAATCTGTGCCAACGGTCCTTCGATTGTTTCCACTCTCTATGACGTTTTTTTTGGGTGGTGCTATTGTATGCAGCAGCAACATCCTTCCAATATTGATCATTTTTCTTGTTATTACCCATTATTGGATCATTTGAATTGTTCAACCATGCACTCATCTACATTGTGAAGGAAATTTGTTAGTGCCATGTCTATCATAAGTACCTATGAAAGTTAAATAGAACAAAATATAACGTACCAATCTTTGATCGTCCTCTACTGTCCAATTTAAGCGCTTCTCAGTCCTACGTTGTGCATCATCATCTGAATTGTCAACATTGATTGGCTTGGATTGGAAATTTGATGGACTGTCCAAATTATGTATTGATTATTTGCTCATAGGTGGTTGGGGCCGACGTTGGATGTGGTAGGTGGTGATGTCAGAGGAGTGTAATTCAATGTGCCACCGACAAAGTGAAAATTTTGAGCTCTGTTTTGCTCAGTTAAATCTTGTGAACATGGATTTCGAATAAAGTTTACAAAACCACCTTGAGGACGATACTCCTTTCCCTAAAAATTACAGCGAAGACTAAGTACAATCAAAGTTCTGATTCTGATTAAATTTTATTACACTTAACAAGTGGAATAAAGTAAACTAATGGATTCAAAGCTAACCTATTGCAGCATGCTCTCAAACGAATAACATCTAAGCAAAACATGGAGGGAAGGAACCTAGGCATCCCACAGAAAGTAGCTAGATTACAAATTGTTGCCATTAATCTCAATGTTCCAGCCAGCTTAGTATTGGTGTTTCACACTATCCCACCTTGTCATCACATAAGCAAAAGTATGATTCTGATCAACCATAATCTAAGATGACATAGATACAAAAAATATTTCTCATACACAAGTTACTGTTGGATATCAATCCACGAGCTCTGCACTGACTTGTGCTTCAAACTCTGAAGCTTTTCCTGATTAGCTACAGAACAACTACACAGGTGTGGGATGTCAGAGACAGGGGTCCCACAAGAGGGGCCTACACCCGACTGGGCCTGACAGGCGGAATAGAAAGCCCAAAGCCCAGAAGCACCACGACGGGCCCAGAGGAGACCTTCGACTTGCTCCCCAAGACAACTCCTGATCCTTCAAGGAAGCTTCGCGCCTCGCCCTAACAACCCGCCAGGAACAAAGCATGCGGTCTGACACCGCCGTAACTCTGCAGATCTTTGGAACCTGACAAGGCGGCAGGCGTGGGTCGGAGAAAGCATAACCACCTCTCCAGGACGTAGAGCGTGAAGGCGGATAAGAACAAGGGACATGTCGTCCAGGCCACCATGTTCAGGGCCCGGTGGCGCCCATCTATCATGTATTCCTCCCCCAGTATATAAGGGGAGGAGGGAGAAACAAGAAAGAGAGAACACACACAATATATCCAAGAACACAGGACTAGGGTATTATCTCCTCCGAGAGAGCCCGAACCTGTCTAAAACAGATTGCCCCCGCATCCTGTGTTACCATCAAGCTCCGATCCCGCACAAATCCCCTAGAATCACAAATCTTATTGCCGACGAAACAGATCGTCGACAACAGGCAACGAGAGAAAACAGAGAATGGTTTTGAGCTGCAACTGCTTACTTCCAACAGTTAAAAATGTAACTTGTTGCTTCCTGGATAAATCATTGGGATAAAAGAGTAGGGGAGCACAATAATACAATATTTTGTGACATTTTTCAGGCATTTGCGTAGTCTTAAACTCTTAATCTAGCAGCATCACGCACAAGCCTTATATATGTGTCAGTCAGGGAACACAAATCTTGATGTAAATTTAGAAAATCAATTGGAAGATGAAAAATGATAAATTGGTATTTTGAAACATTCTCTCATTTCAACCAACTACTAGTTAATCTTGATATATTTTCTCATTTCACGAAGCAAAAAAAAATTACCAGTTTTTGGGATCTGATGGAGATGGGTGCTCGGCCAATGGAATCGGTGGCGTGGACCGGCCCCTGGGCGACGATGGAGTCAATGGCGCGGCGTGGTGCAGCCCTTCCACGGCGGTGAGGCGGTGGCGCGGCCCGGCACCTCGACGAGGGTGGAGGCGGGCCCTTGACGAGGGTGGAGACGGCGGCGCGGGCGCAGTAGGAGGAGGCGGCGCGCCACGTGCAGGGTGGAGTCGGCGGCTGCGGCGCAGGGTGGAGGCGGCGACCGACTGGATGGGGAACGGAGAAATTTGGGGAGAGGAGGTGTTCGCCCGAGTGGATGGGGAACGGGCCGAACGGCGCGACTGGATGCTGAAAGGCGTAGCTAATCCCGTGAATTGATCCGCTGTAGTCGATTTCCTCTGCAAGCCGTCTGCAAGCTGTCTACAAGTCGTCTCTAAATATTGGTTTTCGTGCTAGCGTCGTCTGTTGCATGCGAGACGACTCTTTTCTCTTCCCTTATTTACTACTGTCCATGTCAGCAACAATCTGACGTGGCATTTCTTAGAGATAGCTTAGAGACTGCTGATGTGTACTGTTGTACATGCTCTAACAGTTGGAAAATAAGAGTATTTTTGCCTGACAAAAGCCGAATCAGATTTTTATTCAAATATTGGGCTTAACGGCCGAGTTTTTACAAAAGGGAAGCATCCAACTTCCAATAATACATTACCAAAAGAATGCCACAGGCAGGGCCTGAGCAGAAGACAAGAGACCTAAAACCACACTAAGTCATCATCTACGACTTCTTGGTACGCTCCAGCTTCTTCATACTCCGAAACGGGTCGGGGTTTGCAAGGGTGAGTACGGCAGTACTCAACAAGTCGTACGGAAAATACTGAATACTACATGTATGGGATAGTCAAAAGATGGCAATAGGGTTGTAAGTGTCTGGATGCAGTTTTATTTCTAACAACATTTTACATTTGAAACACAAACCATAATATAATGTAGGGGTTTCCAACGTTCAACATTACTGAACTATATTCACAAATTCAACAAAACAATTACTTGAGTGTAAGACCCTCACTTTTATGCTACAGTGCAAACATAAAAGCAAGGTTCTAATGTGCATACTGTACCATTCCCATGATCAGTGGCTGGCACGCACAAAACACAATTTGGAATCACAACCATACAAAAGTTTCATATTTTATTACAGCGGAAGTATTGATACAATATGACCGAGAAGGTCGACTAAACATAGCCAAAAGAATCAGATGTCTTGTAGTTTGCCACATAATCCACAGGCAACTGACAAGGTAAAGCCTAAGAAAGAACCGTCGTTAATAATCCCGCAATCCTGCGTCAGAGTAACTGTCGATGTTCCTGTCTAAAAACAACAGTAATAGCAAGGGTGAGTACGCTATGCACTCAAAGAAGACTTGTAGTGTTTGCAAAACCTGAAATATATGCAGTTGAATAGAAAGTGGGTTTCTACGGTTGTTTTGCATAAAGCGAAATTTTGAATTGTAAATACTGGATAATAGAGTGAAAGCGAAACTTGAAAAGGAAATGAAATAACAAGTATGTAAATACAAAAGTAATATGTAAGAATAACATATTCGGAATTAAGAGACTCACATCCCTTCGTGAGTAAAATAATAAAATGTCCATTCCCATCATAAATGTAATCAATTAGTTTTGCCAAGCACAAGGCACAACAGCTGAATTCAACCTTGCCAACGAAATGTCAAGTATTGAATCATCTGCAAGGGTAAGCTCACCAATTTCAAATTATCTTGTCCAGTTTTATAAAAGTATAGAAAATGTCTAGCTATGTGATGACTTTACCAAGTGCTCATGACCGAGAGCGCGGCTAATCGATTAGGTTTAGACTCTGCAGAGTTTGTACAGCTTTACCCACAAGAAATGTCCTCCCTTTGTGGCAACATGTATTAGACACACTTCCTTTGGTGTGCCGCCAGAGAGTTCATTACGAAACTGTTCGTTACTTGGACCTTAACTTTGCACTAGTCCAATGACGTTACCCCTGACTATGATGGAAGCTAAAAAGGTAAAAGGAATTCCGGAGTCAGTGACCCACCAGGAATAGAAATTCCGGAGTCAGTGACCCACCAGGAATAGAAATTCCGGAGTCAGTGACCCACCAGGAATAATAATAGCCCCAAATTCATAGCCAGACGTACACCGTTACAACGGCAGATGCCAACACCTCGGTGATGACACCTCCCTCGAGCAAACCTATATTCGGAATGCCCGTGCTACAACTGCCTACCAATGTGCAAAGCTAATTCCCAAATAATTTAATAAGTCAAGGTTGCCCCATCCCAGCACTTGTGGATGTACGGTTATCTTGGCCTGAAAACAACACATCAGCTCGGTTCTTATACGACACGGGCGATAGATCTCCCCCTATCTACGTGCATCATTAATTGCACTTCCGGCTATTGCCAATAATCACCCGCATCAAAATCATAGTTTTGTTTTCAGAAAAAGAAAGTTTCAATAATCACAATATTCCAACATGTTCAAGATTAATGTTCATCATGTCCAACAATTTTAGTTCATCACGAACAGTATAACCATCCGTTCGTGTTCCCAGTCTAAAGCAGGGCTAAGCATATGCAAGTAATAATCGAATATACCCATTTTGACATTAAGTGTCTATTTGCGAGCTAAGGTTATCAAGGTTCACATATCAATGTCAATTGAGGAAATTTATCAATGATAAGGTATATCTACCAGTACCCAAGTACAATTTTATGGAACATAGCATATGCAAGCAAGTGTTAATCAACATTTTAGTTAATTACGAAAAATTAGGATCAATATGATCAAGGGGGTGCTTGCCTTGCTATCCATTGTTTTCAGTGACGAAGTCGAAGACGTGATCTTGAAGTCGTCGACGACGAAGTCCGAGACGTTGGATTCTACACGTCGTATAATGGAAAAGATACAAATAGCAAATAACACTTTCAATAAGGGCAAAAAGAAATCAGATGGAAAATCAAATAAGCAATCATTATATAAAACAGGCATGGGTCGTGGTTTAGGGTTTCAAGATCGTATAAGTGAACGTGTTAATTCTACGCTATAGTCTTTACTATTGTTTAACGGTTTGGGGGTTGCATCGCACACGACATTTATTCCTTATGATTTATTCTATTTTATTTTACGAATTCAGGAAGCTAAGATTGTATATGTAATTATGAATCAATACATAAAACAACAGGGTTAGTGTAAGTATAACTTGCACTATTGAACATAAGTAATAACAGTCATCAACAATTAATCACTTGTGCATGCATGGTTCAATTTGAGCAAACATCAGGCATTCAACAATTAACTGCTAATGTAGAGTTTAACTTATAATACTAATTATTGAGCAAAGTTATTTACCTATATATATTATGGGCTTTTTAGGGTTCACAATGTGTATGACTATGTTTTGAATAGGATTCAGATGCAAAGCAAATTACAATGAAATTATTTCTACATAATGAAATAGTCTAGCTTTAGGAAGACATTCTAGAACTGGTTCTATAGATACTAGTACTTATCGGTGACATCTTAATCATTCTTTAAGTTATGGATAGCTATACCTTAAGTTTGCAACTAAACATGATAAGTAATCATTCTTACAGATTAATAGGGTCTTTGACCTTAAGAATATTTCAATAGTAGGTCTATAGCATTTGGATCATATTAGTTCGTCTATTAATTCATGTTACATCTATTATATGAAACATATGTTACCTAAGGACCAAAAGTTCATTAAGTTTAATTTATACATGAGATCTGACAAAGCTAGGGTTAAGTATAATCATTCTTGTAAGATTAAATGGTCCCGTATTGTGAATCATACTAAACAAGTTTTATATGCATTACTACTTATATTTAAACATCATATTCTAAGCTCATGTCATACAAGTATGATTATTTATTAACTTAATTCAATCTTAACTAATCATGATATATTCTTATATCCTAGAAATGTTTATATGACCCTAGGAACATTTTAGGATTCATTTTATGATTCCAGGGGCTATGTTTTTTATTAATTATAATCGAACATAAAGCAACATGATTGATTTCAATTAAATATTGCATGATGCACCCTAAATATTTTTGTAGAATCATATTATATATTGTTTAACTAGCATAACAGAACAAGTTTCAAATCATTTAGATGAAAATTAAACAAGTTATAGTAATTTGAATATGCCATGTATTGCAATCAAACTAAAAAGGAAAATAATACAAACTAACTCTAAATTCAAATCTAATTGCATAATCAGAGAGATCATGGAATAAGGATTTTAACAAAACTTGTTGTGATTAGTTTGGACATTATTTGCACAAAATTTACATGAAACATATTTAAATCCTATTCTTTAAATTCAAAAACTGATTTGAACTATTAATCAAATTTTGAATATTTTTACATATTATGAAACTGTGTGATTTATCATGAATTCATAAATTTGTCTCACTTGATTTGGACCTGTGGTTTAAAAGTTATAGTCATTTGAATTCATTCGGTTTATATAATTCAATTTAAATCAGAAAATACGTTTTCACTAGCTGAAGACGTATTCTGCCGTTTTGCGCGTGCTGGCTTGACTCGGTTTGAGTCACTGACGATCGGGGCCACTAGTCAGTCTCTGTATGGGGAGGCTGACATGCGGTTTCGGAACGGCAGAGGCTTAGGGCAGCAGGAGGAGACTGTCTAGTGGGCCCGGTTGGCAGGGAGATGGCTTGGCTCACGCGGCTGACCAGGGGGCCCCGCGGCTCAGCGAGACAAGGCAGGGGAGCTCGGCCTTGCGGCTCGCCAGCGGCGAAGAAGGTCGGCCGGAGCCGAGCGCTGGTACGGTGAGCTAAAAGAGGTTCTAGGGGTCTCACAGGTAGGCTCAGATAAGCTTCGACGAAAACCGAATGGGCTCGCGGCATGCAACAACGGCGGGCTACGGTCACGATTGTTGCGACGGCGAGCTTGGCTAATTCAACCTTAATTAGCGGTCATTAGAGTATCCAAGGAACAAAAGGGTTAAGTTTTGATATCTCACCGAGCGGCTAATACTCCAGATTGAGCTCTCGGCGAGTCACCGGAGATGAAGGAGGAGGAGCGCCGGTGCGGGGGAGCTACAGCGACGAATGGTTGGAATTTGTTGGGGGCTTTTGATCACGAGTGGTTGAGGATGCTTTGGCTGTTGTGAATTGGAACGAGAAGCCGAAGGGGAGAAATGGCGTTGAAAATTGGCTAGGATGGGTTTTGGCCGGAGTTAAGGAAGAAAGCCAAATTGAGGCTCGGTTTGGGGCTTGAAGCTTTCCGGCCGCGGTTGTGAAAGAGGTGAGGTTCTGTTGATGCTATTGCTGGGTTTAAATAGCCAAATGAGGCGGTTCCTACAGGGTTTGATCAAGCAAGAAGAACGGCGGCCGATTCGGGCATGCTCTGGAGTCTTCCTCGGTGACCCTCACCACGCAGGGTATGGCGAAGGCAGGAGCTGGCAGCATCTAGTCAGGGCAGTCTCGGGTGAATCACGAAGTTGCGGCTAGAAGCGACAAAAGGTGAGGCGGTGCAATGATATTTTTCCATGGCAATGACCGGCTGAGAACGAACAGAGGGCAGAACTAATGGCGTGAAAAGGGAGATGAGGGATGACAGGTGGGGCATCCGGCCCACATGACAGAGAGGATGAAGGAAACCGACAGGAGAGAAAGGAAAGAAATTGGGCTGCTACGTGGGGCAATTGGCATATGTAAAAAAAAGAAATGGGTCCTGCCGACAGAGACATGAGTCAAAAGTATCCTGGGTGGCGCATTGAATGAAGGAGGCCCACGTGGAAGTCTAATTTAGAAGAGAAGGAAATGAACTCATCGTGTTACCCTCTTCTGACAGCTGGTAACACGAATTAATCGTTGGGTCAAATCAACACTGGAATTTTCCAAACTTTTGGACAGAGTTTAGGGATAAGTTTACTACCTACAGTAAAATTTTGGAGTTAAAATGATCTACGGTTAAGTTATAAAAAATCTGACAATGCCGACTACACAGAAAAAGAATTTCAGTTTTCGAATTGATTAAGGGTCTAAATCAGCATATTTATTTTTGAAACTTTTGCGGAAGGTATGGATCTATATCAGGGATCTACCATAAAACTTTCAATGTCAAATTCCTAGTATTTATTTTCTAAGAATTATTTTACTATGTTTTGCAGATTTTAGGATTGGAAAGATTAAATAATAATAAATAGTAAATGCAGTTAATAATTTTTGTAAATTTTCGTGCACAAGTATAAGGTTACTGATATCACATGGTAAAAATCTTGAGTGTTGGAATGGTCTAGGATTCTCTACAAAATTCTGACAAGGGCTTTGGTCAAAGATAAGGTTTCCCATTTAATTTACCTTATCAACATGCAAATGGTTTCACATTTTCTTTTGACCAGCCAAGATGGTTTCTAGAGCACTCTAGGTTTATCCAAAAATTACTATGGTAACTTTCATCTTTTACCATTTTACAATTTCTCCTTTTCTTTCTTTTCTAAATTCCAACAATCATTTTCCATCAATCAACAATTCACTAAATGCACAAAAATCAAGAAATGCATCATGAAAGTAATTTCACATTTTAATATTTGATTTTTATCCTTTTATAAATTTTGAGGATGTTACAGACTAACCCCCTTAACAGGAATCTCGTCCCCGAGATTCGCAGGGTTAAAAGGGTGAATGGGAGTTGAATAATTAAGTGACATGTACGATTATTCTGGAAGAAAAGATTATCGAGTATAACTTTAGGTCTTACGAATGATCATGAAATTCAGTTATCGGTGCAAGGTAGATTCAAGGTAAATTTAAAGACAGGATGATTTAAACTGAGTTCTGGTAGAGACTGTATTTATGAGGAATGTACCTGGCATTCCATTAGGTATGCCACGGTTGATGTCTTGAGCTGAAGTAGATGCAGATCCAGGGACTTGCTGACCTTTAGGTCTTTGAAGTCGTACTAGTGGTACAGCTTCACAAGGTTGAGGATGAGGTGGGTTTTGCTTCCTTTTTGGGCACTTATTGGCATAGTGTCCACGTTCAAGACAACAAAAGCAGGTAACAATAGTTGCCTTATTTTGAGGATCAGGAAACTGGCCATTAATTTTGTTGGAGGGATGAATGAATGATGTTTGAGATTGAGGATAAGTTTGCACGGAATTTTTCTTAGAATTGACATCTTCGTTCAGACGCCTCTTCGTTCCATGTTTCTTTGGGGAGATAGCTTCAGATTTTGTTTTTCCTATTCTCGGGGTTATCATTTTGACTGAAGTGATTTCTGGCAGGGCTATGGTGTTAGAAGAGGTTTGGTTTCCTTGGGGGCATTGCTGAGCAATATGATCTGTTTTGCGACAAGTGAAGCACTTAAGTGCCTTTCGTGATGCTTTATTGGGTGTAAACGGGTGCTTTATATTGTTTTTCTGGATTTTAACTTGTCGTTGCTTAGGGCAATTTCTTGCCCAGTGGCCTTCTTTATCACATAAGAAACAGGCTGTTGGTGATTGCCAATTACTACTTTCTTGATGATGGCTGGTAGAGTAGGAATGCTGATTTTCCTTTTCTCCTTCCATCATTTCTTGTGCAGTTTCTTTTCTACATAAAAATTTTTGGGCAATTAAGGCTCGAAGATTTTCTTGTTGAAGTCGAACTACAGTGGTAACTATTGGATCAAGAGGACATTGAGGTGGGCAATGATCTTTACTTTCACAAAGGTAACAAGTAGTGTCATTCATGGGACATTTTCCCAGAGAATGGTTTCCTTCACAACTAGAACAATTTATTGCATGCTCATTAGCGGTATGACCTATTTCTCCACAGCGAATGCATGCGCGGTCTTCAATTTGATTTGGTTGGCAACATTTCAAAGAGCAGCTTTTAGGCTTTGAATAAGATGTAAGAGTGGCTTTTTGAGCTGAAAATTTTCTTTTTCTAGCGTGAGCTACGTCCATATTGGCGACGATTACGCCCCATTGGCTGACTAAGAGGGGTGGAATTTTGATAATGTTGTTCCATCATAGAGAGTGTTCGAATTCCGGTTTAGGATACTGGCAAAGATTTTTCTGGGTTGGTTTCTTGTGGTTTAAGGAGAGATTTTAAACTATGCCTGGTTTCTTCTTCAGGTATTTTACTGAGGGATCTTATCATAGGCATTCTGCAGTAATGACAATAAGACTGTTTAGATAAGATCTATCGGGTTACAAGGCAACATTTCGTTCCCTAAAAATTTTATTAAATAGAATTTCTATAATTTAGAAGAGATGAGGTAATTGATTTGGGCCTACTTTCCATTTGTTAACATTGTCATTATTTATTGAGATCGTCTCGTCGTGAATCTTCAACCCAAAGGTTTAATATTCGCGAGAGCAATCCTTACATTGATACACAAAATTTCATCACGATGAATAACAACACAAAAGTTTGTACTCAAAACATACAAAGAAACATTTAGATTGTCAATCATTATTCTATTTTTAAACTCTTTTATTTAACCAAACAATATTTAGTTCTATATGATGTGACTTAACATTGTGATTCCTTTCCGAAGTAAGGTGATAAGGTGGAGATTCTTTGGGTTTAGAGATTGGGGTTGTTACTTGTAGAAGTTGGTTAGTAACTGGCTTATAGTAGCTTAGGTATTTTCTACGGTTACCAGTATGGCGAGGTATTGATTTTGATTCTCCTATAAACAGCATAGGCTCAAGCATAGTTGGGATGATGACGAAGACCGTGGTATCAATTTTTTTCTACGGCTAGATTCTAAGAAGGCTTTTGCTGTCTTGCGTGAGTAGTATGGGAACAAAAGGTACTATTATTTATGCGGTGGAATAGTCTTTGACACACTCCTACGGCTATGGTATGTTTATAGAGGTCACAAAGCTTCTTGCTGGATATTGTCTTTGTCTAAAGGATTGTAAAAGATTAGTAACTAGAATAACATATAGGTGAGAAGCTCTATAGAAGGAAAAGGTAAGTTATGCTGGAAGGTTTTAAATTCCAATCTATCTTCTGTTTAAAAGTTGTCACATTACTTTAGACAGTAGTTCAATTAGTAAAGATTCCTACATATTAGAAGAGAAAAGATAGATATAGAAAAATGATTTAATTCTAAGTCTACTTTTTATTTGATACAAGATAACATTTCGTTTAAAATTTCTTATTTATCTTCTTGTTAGTTTGGGGGTTGCGACTTTGTGAAGTTTTAACTTTATGCCAAACATTCAGGAGTGCATCCCGAGGAGCAATACAAAAAGATTTCAACAAATTTCCATCAACAAAAGAACGCGCCCTTAAACTACAATACATAGAAGTTCTAAGATGTTCTAAGGTTTCTTCTTAACTTAGTAGTACACGGTCTTAAAACGAGTTTGGATGTATTGTCCAGGCTACTTATAACTTTAGGGGGGGGCACTGCCTCTCTACATAGGTTACTGATGACGAATCTCCTCGAATTCTTGCACAACTTGGTGATGATGGCGATCCAAAGCTTCGACGAAGTTGGAAGGATGGCGAAGTGTCGCATCCGTCTTCCTGAGATTGTCAACGTAGATGTTGTAGCTTCCTTGATTGAGCACGGAAGAGAATAATAATGACTACGGATATCCTAAAGCTGGTGACAAAGACGCATTGCGTGTTTTAGCAGTCGAGGAAGACTATTAAAATTATCTTCAAAAAGATTTGTTGGCAGTATTTAATAAGAATGTAGATAAGAGGAAGAACTCTTATAGAAAGAATAGGAAAGAAAGTTCTATTGAAAAAGAAAAGAATGAACATTCAGAATGTTCAATAAGAAGGAGAGTATTTAGGTAATATAATAAGGAAAGAATAATAACAGAGGTATGAGACAAGAGAAGGTTAATAACATATATAGCAAATTTTCATTCCTAAATATAAATTTGTCTATTTCAAACTTTAAGTTTCAACTAACGACCATTCTATCTAAGGTTTGCCTGCAGTCAGCATGGCTCTGATACCAAACTGTAAGACCCTCACTTTTATGCTACAGTGCAAACATAAAAGCAAGGTTCTAATGTGCATACTGTACCATTCCCATGATCAGTGGCTGGCACGCACAAAACACAATTTGGAATCACAACCATACAAAAGTTTCATATTTTATTACAGCGGAAGTATTGATACAATATGACCGAGAAGGTCGACTAAACATAGCCAAAAGAATCAGATGTCTTGTAGTTTGCCACATAATCCACAGGCAACTGACAAGGTAAAGCCTAAGAAAGAACCGTCGTTAATAATCCCGCAATCCTGCGTCAGAGTAGTAATCGATGTTCTGTCTAAAAACAACAAGAATAGCAAGGGTGAGTACGTTGCGTGCATCAAGAAGACTTGTAGTGTTTGCAAAACCTGAAATATATGCATTGAATAGAAAGTGGGTTTCTACGGTTGTTTTGCATAAAGCGAAATTTTGAATTGTAAATACTGGATAATAGAGTGAAAGCGAAACTTGAAAAGGAAATGAAATAACAAGTATGTAAATACAAAAGTAATATGTAAGAATAACATATTCGGAATTAAGAGACTCACATCCCTTCGTGAGTAAAATAATAAAATGTCCATTCCCATCATAAATGTAATCAATTAGTTTTGCCAAGCACAAGGCACAACAGCTGAATTCAACCTTGCCAACGAAATGTCAAGTATTGAATCATCTGCAAGGGTAAGCTCACCAATTTCAAATTATCTTGTCCAGTTTTATAAAAGTATAGAAAATGTCTAGCTATGTGATGACTTTACCAAGTGCTCATGACCGAGAGCGCGGCTAATCGATTAGGTTTAGACTCTGCAGAGTTTGTACTTTTTACCCACAAGAAATGTCCTCCCTTTGTGGCAACATGTATTAGACACACTTCCTTTGGTGTGCCGCCAGAGAGTTCATTACGAAACTGTTCGTTACTTGGACCTTAACTTTGCACTAGCCCAATGACGTTACCCCTGACTATGATGGAAGCTAAAAAGGTAAAAGGAATAGAAATTCCGGAGTCAGTGACCCACCAGGAATAGAAATTCCGGAGTCAGTGACCCACCAGGAATAATAACAGCCCCAAATTCATAGCCAGGCGTACACCGTTACAACGGCAGATGCCAACACCTCGGTGATGACACCTCCCTCGAGCAAACCTATATTCGGAATGCCCGTGCTACAACTGCCTACCAATGTGCAAAGCTAATTCCCAAATAATTTAATAAGTCAAGGCTGCCCCATCCCAGCACTTGTGGATGTACGGTTATCTTGGCCTGAAAACAACACATCAGCTCGGTTCTTATACGACACGGGCGATAGATCTCCCCCTATCTACGTGCATCATTAATTGCACTTCCGGCTATTGCCAATAATCACCCGCATCAAAATCATAGTTTTGTTTTCAGAAAAAGAAAGTTTCAATAATCACAATATTCCAACATGTTCAAGATTAATGTTCATCATGTCCAACAATTTTAGTTCATCACGAACAGTATAACCATCCGTTCGTGTTCCCAGTCTAAAGCAGGGCTAAGCATATGCAAGTAATAATCGAATATACCCATTTTGACATTAAGTGTCTATTTGCGAGCTAAGGTTATCAAGGTTCACATATCAATGTCAATTGAGGAAATTTATCAATGATAAGGTATATCTACCAGTACCCAAGTACAATTTTATGGAACATAGCATATGCAAGCAAGTGTTAATCAACATTTTAGTTAATTACGAAAAATTAGGATCAATATGATCAAGGGGGTGCTTGCCTTGCTATCCATTGTTTTCAGTGACGAAGTCGAAGACGTGATCTTGAAGTCGTCGACGACGAAGTCCGAGACGTTGGATTCTACACGTCGTATAATGGAAAAGATACAAATAGCAAATAACACTTTCAATAAGGGCAAAAAGAAATCAGATGGAAAATCAAATAAGCAATCATTATATAAAACAGGCATGGGTCGTGGTTTAGGGTTTCAAGATCGTATAAGTGAACGTGTTAATTCTACGCTATAGTCTTTACTATTGTTTAACGGTTTGGGGGTTGCATCGCACACGACATTTATTCCTTATGATTTATTCTATTTTATTTTACGAATTCAGAAGCTAAGATTGTATATGTAATTATGAATCAATACATAAAACAACAGGGTTAGTGTAAGTATAACTTGCACTATTGAACATAAGTAATACGATCATCAACAATTAATCACTTGTGCATGCATGGTTCAATTTGAGCAAACATCAGGCATTCAACAATTAATGGCTAATGTAGAGTTTAACTTATAATACTAATTATTGAGCAAAGTTATTTACCTATATATATTATGGGCTTTTTAGGGTTCACAATGTGTATGACTATGTTTTGAATAGGATTCAGATGCAAAGCAAATTACAATGAAATTATTTCTACATAATGAAATAGTCTAGCTTTAGGAAGACATTCTAGAACTGGTTCTATAGATACTAGTACTTATCGGTGACATCTTAATCATTCTTTAAGTTATGGATAGCTATACCTTAAGTTTGCAACTAAACATGATAAGTAATCATTCTTACAGATTAATAGGGTCTTTGACCTTAAGAATATTTCAATAGTAGGTCTATAGCATTTGGATCATATTAGTTCGTCTATTAATTCATGTTACATCTATTATATGAAACATATGTTACCTAAGGACCAAAAGTTCATTAAGTTTAATTTATACATGAGATCTGACAAAGCTAGGGTTAAGTATAATCATTCTTGTAAGATTAAATGGTCCCGTATTGTGAATCATACTAAACAAGTTTTATATGCATTACTACTTATATTTAAACATCATATTCTAAGCTCATGTCATACAAGTATGATTATTTATTAACTTAATTCAATCTTAACTAATCATGATATATTCTTATATCCTAGAAATGTTTATATGACCCTAGGAACATTTTAGGATTCATTTTATGATTCCAGGGGCTATGATTTTTATTAATTATAATCGAACATAAAGCAACATGATTGATTTCAATTAAATATTGCATGATGCACCCTAAATATTTTTGTAGAATCATATTATATATTGTTTAACTAGCATAACAGAACAAGTTTCAAATCATTTAGATGAAAATTAAACAAGTTATAGTAATTTGAATATGCCATGTATTGCAATCAAACTAAAAAGGAAAATAATACAAACTAACTCTAAATTCAAATCTAATTGCATAATCAGAGAGATCATGGAATAAGGATTTTAACAAAACTTGTTGTGATTAGTTTGGACATTATTTGCACAAAATTTACATGAAACATATTTAAATCCTATTCTTTAAATTCAAAAACTGATTTGAACTATTAATCAAATTTCGAATATTTTTACATATTATGAAACTGTGTGATTTATCATGAATTCATAAATTTGTCTCACTTGATTTGGACCTGTGGTTTAAAAGTTATAGTCATTTGAATTCATTCGGTTTATATAATTCAATTTAAATCAGAAAATACGTTTTCACTAGCTGAAGACGTATTCTGCCGTTTTGCGCGTGCTGGCTTGACTCGGTTTGAGTCACTGACGATCGGGGCCACTAGTCAGTCTCTGTATGGGGAGGCTGACATGCGGGCCCGGAACGGCAGAGGCTTAGGGCAGCAGGGGGAGACTGTCTAGTGGGCCCGGTTGGCAGGGAGATGGCTTGGCTCACGCGGCTGACCAGGGGGCCCCGCGGCTCAGCGAGACAAGGCAGGGGAGCTCGGCCTTGCGGCTCGTCAGCGGCGAAGAAGGTCGGCCGGAGCCGAGCGCTGGTACGGTGAGCTAAAAGAGGTTCTAGGGGTCTCACAGGTAGGCTCAGATAAGCTTCGACGAAAACCGAATGGGCTCGCGACATGCAACAACGGCGGGCTACGGTCACGATTGTTGCGACGGCGAGCTTGGCTAATTCAACCTTAATTAGCGGTCATTAGAGTATCCAAGGAACAAAAGGGTTAAGTTTTGATATCTCACCGAGCGGCTAATACTCCAGATTGAGCTCTCGGCGAGTCACCGGAGATGAAGGAGGAGGAGCGTCGGTGCGGGGAAGCTACAGCGACGAATGGTTGGAATTTGTTGGGGGCTTTTGATCACGAGTGGTTGAGGATGCTTTGGCTGCTGTGAATTGGAACGAGAAGCCGAAGGGGAGAAATGGCGTTGAAAATTGGCTAGGATGGGTTTTGGCCGGAGTTAAGGAAGAAAGCCAAATTGAGGCTCGGTTTGGGGCTTGAAGCTTTCCGGCCGCGGTTGTGAAAGAGGTGAGGTTCTGTTGATGCTATTGCTGGGTTTAAATAGCCAAATGAGGCGGTTCCTACAGGGTTTGATCAAGCAAGAAGAACGGCGGCCGATTCGGGCATGCTCTGGAGTCTTCCTCGGTGACCCTCACCACGCAGGGTATGGCGAAGGCAGGAGCTGGCAGCATCTAGTCAGGGCAGTCTCGGGTGAATCACGAAGTTGCGGCTAGAAGCGACAAAAGGTGAGGCGGTGCAATGATATTTTTCCATGGCAATGACCGGCTGAGAACGAACAGAGGGCAGAACTAATGGCGTGAAAAGGGAGATGAGGGATGACAGGTGGGGCATCCGGCCCACATGACAGAGAGGATGAAGGAAACCGACAGGAGAGAAAGGAAAGAAATTGGGCTGCTACGTGGGGCAATTGGCATATGTAAAAAAAAGAAATGGGTCCTGCCGACAGAGACATGAGTCAAAAGTATCCTGGGTGGCGCATTGAATGAAGGAGGCCCACGTGGAAGTCTAATTTAGAAGAGAAGGAAATGAACTCATCGTGTTACCCTCTTCTGACAGCTGGTAACACGAATTAATCGTTGGGTCAAATCAACACTGGAATTTTCCAAACTTTTGGACAGAGTTTAGGGATAAGTTTACTACCTACAGTAAAATTTTGGAGTTAAAATGATCTACGGTTAAGTTATAAAAAATCTGACAATGCCGACTACACAGAAAAAGAATTTCAGTTTTCGAATTGATTAAGGGTCTAAATCAGCATATTTATTTTTGAAACTTTTGCGGAAGGTATGGATCTATATCAGGGATCTACCATAAAACTTTCAATGTCAAATTCCTAGTATTTATTTTCTAAGAATTATTTTACTATGTTTTGCAGATTTTTAGGATTGGAAAGATTAAATAATAATAAATAGTAAATGCAGTTAATAATTTTTGTAAATTTTCGTGCACAAGTATAAGGTTACTGATATCACATGGTAAAAATCTTGAGTGTTGGAATGGTCTAGGATTCTCTACAAAATTCTGACAAGGGCTTTGGTCAAAGATAAGGTTTCCCATTTAATTTACCTTATCAACATGCAAATGGTTTCACATTTTCTTTTGACCAGCCAAGATGGTTTCTAGAGCACTCTAGGTTTATCCAAAAATTACTATGGTAACTTTTATCTTTTACCATTTTACAATTTCTCCTTTTCTTTCTTTTCTAAATTCCAACAATCATTTTCCATCAATCAACAATTCACTAAATGCACAAAAATCAAGAAATGCATCATGAAAGTAATTTCACATTTTAATATTTGATTTTTATCCTTTTATAAATTTTGAGGATGTTACATTGAGCTTAGTTACGGGTAATCACCCCAGTTCAAACTTAACTTCATTAACCGGAAGTACGGTGTATTCGAATACCATCGTGATTAGCTCTGCAGAGATGCTCAGCTTTACCCACAAGATATCAATAATCTTTAATGCCAATCGCGAATTTACATGCAACTTAAATGCATGCAGCCGGGTTGAGGTGATCACATCATTTTGTTAATCATTCCTGTGTTTAGTTGTTCCCGATAGGCCTGATACTAATCTGGACTCCAAGTCACTGTTAGCACCTACCGTTGTGAGAACAGCGAATGACACTCTGGTCCATTCCTGTTCCACCCTTTCGGTATACTCCCCTGCCAGGGAGGCCGATCCTTATTCTCCTCAGAGAATAGTACCACCAAATTAATCTAATTTTAAATTTAGGAATGATTAATTTACCGAGCTATGTTGGGTGCAGGCCTACTGACCATTCCAACTTGTGGTTGAGCGGGGACTTAAGTTATTTACCTTGCTCAAGGGGGTTATTATCCTTACATTGCCAAAGACCGAGCCTTCACCAATCCACAAACCCAATCCGGTACCCACTGTACCGGCCACCAGACAAACCAAGGCATTAATCATCAGTCGGGGATTGGGTTCTCATCCACTCCGGGGATTAACCCACTACTGTCCCCCAAACTGTAGCATTTTTCACAAACCAGTTGAGCCGGCGGCTCGACAACATTTTATTTCCATTTTAAACAGTTGGGCTAGCTACAATAATAATAACCGACTAATCATGGCAATAGTAATTACCTAGAGTTAACAAGGATTATTGGGGTTCAATGTTTTTCAAGGAAGTTCCATGAGCAATTCGGCATTATCTAAGCATCATGTCATTCTAAAATAGCGGATTTCAATACTTCAACATACAGAAAAATAATGCGATAGAAAATAGTTAATAACTATAGCATGGCATGATTCTGATCAACATGATCAAAGGTGTACGGCTTGCCTTGCTCGGCTATCGGGTTCGAAAGAATCGCAAGGGAAGTAGTCGTACTGGGCTCTTGTCTGGTCCAACGTCTGCTCCGGGAACTGCTCCTGCTCCATCGGCGGCTCGACAGTAGAATCTAGTGCGGAAGAGGCAAATAATATAAATAAACAGAAAATAATAACCGAAAAAGGAAAAGGAAAAAGAAACGAAAAATCGAAATTTGGGCCGGGAAGGAATGGAGGGTAATCTGGGTATTTCGGAGTATCGGATTGCAGAGCGGAGGGCATTTTTGGACTAAGGGGGTCGAAACGGTTCGGAAAATGCATTTGGGGCATTTCTGGAGTTTATGGAATTTTTCAGGAATTTTCTAGGCATTTTCTGGAGTTTAAAAATGATTTTTCGGAATTAATAATTGATTTATTAAATCCAAAATTGAAAATACTGTTTCAACAGTGTCAGGCCAGTTTTTGGCGAGCAATGGGCCGAACGGCCCACTTGGCCTAGTGGCCTTTCGGCGCGGGCGAGGGCGAGCGGTCTGCGAGGGCGAGCTGGGCCTCGGCCAGCCGAGCGGAGCGGATGGGATGGGGTAGGGTTTCGTGGGGTGGCGGCGGGCGGCGGGCGCGGACGACGCGGCGGCGGTCGGGGACGGGAGATGAGGAGGGGCTCACCGGCGAGTGAAGAGGCAGTCTTTGGAAATGAGGGCTCGGGGGCCGGTTTTTATAGGCGGGCGAGGCCGGCCATGACGCGGCGACGGCGGCGGCGGAGCCGGGACGTGCGGGCGACATGGCGACGGACAGCAGGGCGCGGGCAGCGACGCGGTAAGCGGCGGGCGGCATGGACGCGACGCGCGGCGGCGACAGGACGGCGCGGCAGTGCGAAGCGGGCGGCGCCGCCGGGCCGAGCCGGAGGTGGCGGGACGGGCTGGCTGGGCACGCGCGAAGACGAGCCGGAAGGGCATGCCGGGAGCAGGCCAAGGCTGGGCCGGGGAGGATGGGCCGAAGGCCCAAGAGCAAAGGAGAAATGGTCCAAACCAAAAAGAAAACAAAATTCAAATCCAACTCCAAATAAGATTCAAACAGAATCAAAACAACTCAAATGCATTTTGAAGTTTTAGGGTCATTTCATGAATTTCAAATGTAAGTGGTCCCAGATGTAGAGCAAACCATTATCTGCCAAATGCATTTGGTTCCAGGCCCAGGGTGGATGAGATGATCTTATCCATCTTTTTTCATTCATCCCATTGTTTGCTTGGATATATGGGTGGATGAGGTCATCCAACTCTTATCTCATCCAACTTTTATTCCACCAACCAAATTTGAATTTCCACCCCATCCACCATCCAACTCTCATCCCATCCAACTTTATACCACCAACCAAACAAATCCCATGCATCTCTCATCCCTCCAACCAAATATGAGCTTGGATGACTTCATTTGGATGGCCCCTATCCCATCCACTCTTTGCTCTTGAACCAAACGGATGAGAAAGAAAGAAATAGAACCAAGTAGATATTTCTGTACGAAATTTGTTTTCAATGCCTAAACCTCTATATTCGCCTAAATGTAGGTGTAAATAATATAGAGGTTTAGGTATAAATAATAACTACTACAGTAGGAAGTATAAATAAATACTAGCTAATATAATCTATTGGATCGAAAAGAATGATCAGTTCATATTGAATTTAGTGTACAGTAAAAGAGCTCATAGTATATAATGCTGTTATACTTGAGACTGTAAGAAAGGCGTACACATTATTGTACAGGAAGATTATAAAAAAATAAATGTACAAGCAGATTTGTGTTTACATATACTGTAATAATCTAGTTCCAAATTGATATCACTGAGGTTTGAAGCTCGGGGTTGGGTAGAAGTCCTGACAGGAGTAAGGAGCTCGAATGACCACCATTCGAGACTGAATAGAAATTTCATTAAACTGAGAAAAGGGGAAACAATTGAATTCCCTAGCAGAGACTGAAAATAGAAATTTCATTTGACAAAGAAGGGAAAAATTAAATTCGCTACTAGGTTATGGTGATTACCATATCATTAACGCAGAGTGCAAAGCTAGACGCAGGAACACATATATTCCCTTGAAGGTCTCGAATGTCGGGGGTGAGCGTGTTTCGCCACAAGGACTCGATAAATTTATGTACACTATATGGGAGCCATCAACTAACCTTAAGCGGTAAAATCTACAATGCATCAATGGCCAACCGAGCTTTCGGAAAGGAGTTAAAACCCTGATCATCCTAGCATGCTGGGAATGGTGGAAAGAGCGAAACAACATAATTTTTCAAAGAGGCTGAGCTACTAACGAGCAGATTCTGCAGGCATTCAAAGACGAGGCAAGAAATTGGACTCTAGCGGGGGCGTCTGACCTTAGAAAACTCCTACATCGCCTCTAATGAAGACCTTACCCTTTTTCTAAGTTTTTTGTTCTTTTTTCTTTTTTTCTTTCCCTCTTCCCTTGCTTGTTGGGTGCATTCTCTTGCACCTTGTATCTGGTTTCTCTAAAAACCTTGTAAACCTTGTTTTATCTTCTAATTATTCACAGCTTTTGCTGCTTTCAAAAAAAAAAAAAAAATTATGTACGCTACGAGCATAGAGGCTTTCAACCAATATGAAATGCTTGTTGACAAAGCAGCTCCAGTAGCCCAACCCAGTCTTGAACACCATCACCCAGCATAGCGGGATGTGGACTGTGGAGTGCCATTGTTGCAGCGGATGACAGAAGCAGAGAGGAATTATTAGGCTCTGGGACTGCAGGAACTTCGTAACAGGCTGGATTATTGTGTTCGCCAAGAGCCCTGGAATTAACCAGGCTAGGGTTAGGGTTAGGGCAAGACGGGGAGGCGGCGGCGCGGGGCGGCCGGAGCCGAAGACGGAGGCGGGGAGGGGAGGGGCTCACCCGGGACAAGCGAAGGGGAGCGGGGCGAGGAGAGGAGGATCTCGGGGCTCCCTTTTATAGGCGCGGGGTGAGGCGAGGTGAGGCGGCAAGGCACGGCGGCGGCGGGCGGCCGGCTTGGCCAAGGAAGGCGCGTGGCCAAGCTGGTCGGGTTGACCAAAAGCCGAGGCGGCAACGGTGATAGGAGGGAGCTCATGGCGGCGCAGACGGCCGCCGGACCGAGGCGGGGAGACGGTCCGGTTAAGGCTGGCCAGCGGCGGGCAAAGCCGAAGGGGACGGGCCGAACGGCCCAAGAAGCAAGGGAGATTTGGCCCAAAAACCAAAACGAAAAACCAAATCGAAACCAATTCAAATTTGAACCTGAAATTTGAATGAACTCCAAATTAAATTTATTTTGAATTTTTGGATTGTTTCAAGGAACTTCGTAACAGGCTGGATTATTGTGTTCGCCAAGAGCCCTGGAATTAACCAGACTGCGCATCTTCCGGCTCCCTGTGAGATTAAGGGGTCTTTCCCTACGAGGATCAAGATTTTACACATGAATACCCAGAGAAGTGAGATCGGAACACTCACGGCTAGGAGGGTGACTGTGGTGTTAGATCTAATGGATCTTAGTGCCTTAGATTAAACACCTAGATGAGGGTCTTCGCAGTACCTTCGGGATTAGTACTCGAGGAAGCCATTGCCGTTGTCGTGGAAGATGGAGCCGCGACGGCAGTGGTGAGGACGACGGTGGGGAAGAACGGCCTGGCCGTCCCGTTGCTCCACACGCACGAGTAGATCGGATCGCTTAGGGTTTGTGTGGGAATGTGTGCACAGAGAACGTTGGTCCTCTGGGCCGGTCTATCCCCTCTATTTATATAGCGCGTGTGCAACAGGGGGCCACAACCATAAAAAGTCGGTTGCGCCCCCGATCAGGGCGCGAGATCAACCAACATTCTCCCCCTTGATCTCGAATTCAACTTTGAAACTTTATATCTTGATCTATTAACCTTTTATATCTCACACTTTTAACTTAACATTCCACTCCTCCATAGATTAGTGTACCAAGACCAAGACGTCACTGATCGATTCACGTCTTCTTGAACTCAATGACTATAGCACACCTCTCTACTTCAAAGCGAGAATAACTTTGTCTTTGTGGGAGATGGTTGCTTTCAATGACCCCTATTATCCGTAATCATAGTCTTTCCTTTAAACCCATGCCGCCACGTGCTTCTCAAACACGTTGGGAGGAAGACCTTTGGTGAGCGGATCCGCTAACATGTCCTTTGTGCTTATATGCTCAAGCTCTATTGTTTGATCCTGGATTTTCTCCTTCACAACATAAAACTTGATCTCTATGTGTTTGGCACACCACTTGACTTGTTGTTGTGGGAGTAAAATCTTGGCTCATTGTCGCAAAGATAATTTGAGTGGTTTTTCTATGTCGCCCACCACTCTCAACCCGGTACAAACTTTTAAACCACATTGCCTCGCCAGGTTGCCTCATAGCATGCCACAAACTCAGCGTGCATTGTCGACGTTGCAACGATCGATTGTTTTATACTTTTCCATGATATAGCTCCTCCGGCAAGGGTGAACACATATCTGATGTGGACTTTCCGGTGTCTTTACACCCTGCCCAATCTGCATCTGCATAGCCCATAATTTCTAGGGCACTTGACTTTCTATATGTTAGCATGAGGCTCTTTGTCCCTTGCAAATACCGCAAGGCTTTCTTCTGACTTTTCCAGTTGATCAACTCCTGGATTAACTGATATCTTCCAAGCATCCCGGTTGTAAATGCTAAGTCGTATGAGTACATATTTGAGCATACATTATGCTTCCGACAATTTGAAGCATATGGTACCGATTTCATTTGATCGATCTCATACTTGTTCTTTGGACACTTTGAAAATTACCAAACTTATCGCCCTTGACTATTGGAGCAGGCGTGGCATTACACATATGCATACTATATCTTTTAAAACACTTTCTATGTATGCCTTCCGTGATAGCCCCAAAGATCCCTCTTTTTCTATCTCGGTGTATCTCAATTCCTAATACATAGGATGCTTCACCAAGATCTTTCATATCAAACTTTGAGGACAAGAACTTCTTTGTCTCTAGCAAGCATATCACGATCCTTTGCTTGCTAATAGGATATCATCCACATATAAAACTAGGAAAATATACTTCCCTCTACTAAACTTTGCATAAATGCGCTTGTCCTCCTCATTCTCTTTGAACCCAAAATTTCTTATGGTTTCATCAAACTTAATGTACCACTGTCTAGACGCTTGTTTTAATCCATAAATGGACTTCTTTAATCGACATCCCATATTTTCTTTTCCTTCCATGACAAAACCTTTGGGTTGCGCCATGTATACATTTTCATATAAATCCCCATTTAGGAATGCCGTCTTAACATCCATCTGATGTAATTCTAAATCATAATGAGCAACGAGTGCCATAATGATTCTAAAAGAATCCTTTGTCGAAACAGGTGAGAAGGTTTCGGTATAATCTATTCCTTCTCTCGAGTGAAGCCTTTGCGACAAGTCTAGCTTTAAATCTTTCAACATTCCCTTTGGAGTCACGTTTGGTTTTGTAGACCCATTTACGACCCTCTGTTTTGGCTCCTTTGGGAATTTCTTCTAAATCCCAGACTTTGTTTGTACTCATGGATCTCATTTCATCTTGCATGGCAGCAAGCCACTTCGATGAATTGGGACTTCGCATCGCTTCCTCATAAGAGGTGGGATCACCCTCTATCTCTATGTCTTCACTGACATAAACTTCATAATCAGCTGGAATAGCTGATCTCCTGTTTCTCTGTGATCTTCTAAGTGGTTCTTGAGCAGGTTCACTGCTCTCTACAGAGGTCGCTCGGGTTCCTCACTAGCAACAAGAGGGGCCTCGGGCTCCACAACAGTGCCTCCGCACACCGACCGTTGAACTCGGAGAAACACCTGCAGTGTCAGAATCTCAGTGATGCAAAGAACAACAGTGTATCGAAGTAAGGCTCTTGAATCATAGGAGTTGGGGCACAAACCCGCTTCTCATCAAGGCTAATTTCTCGGGGTACCATGCTCCCCCTGATCATATCTTCCTCTATAAACACAGCGTGTCTAGTTTCTACAAACTTGGTATGTCTGTCTGGACAGTAGAAACGATAACCCTTTGATCTTTCAGGATAGCCAATGAAATGGCAACTCACTGTCTTTGGATCTAACTTTCCTATGTTTGGGTTGAATACTTTTGCCTCAAAGGACAGCCCCACACATGTAGATAGTTTAGTGAAGGCTTCCTCGATCCATAACTCATACGGCGCTTTTAGGCACCGACTTACTGTGTACCCTATTAAGATTATGGTCAGATGTTTTTAAAGCCTCCATAGATAGAATAATCTTTATAGTGGAGTTACTTATCATAATTCTAAGAATATGAATTAAGGTAAGGTTACGCCTTTCACTACTCCATTTTGCTGAGGTTCGCCCGGCATAGAATACTGAGCTACTATGCCATTTTCCTGCAGGTACCTTGCAAAAGGTCCTGGAACTTGGCCATAAGGGGTGTGTTTACCGTAGTATTCACCTCCACGGTCTGATCTTACTACTTTAATCTTTAGATCATGTTGATTCTCTATTTCAGCTTTAAATATTTTAAACTTTTCTAATGCTTCTGATCTTTCTTTGATAGGATAAATGTAGCCATAGCGAGAATAGTCATCAGTGAATGTAATGAATGAATCAAAACCATCCACTGTCTTTACAGGAAAAGGACCACAAATGTCTGTGTGGATTATTTCCAAGATTCCTGTGCTACGCTTGGCGCCTTTCTTTATTTGTTTAACATACTTGCCTTTAATACAATCTATGCAATGATCTGTGTCTGAAAAGTCTAGGGGAGGAACAATTTCTTCTTTAATTAATCGTTCAATTCTCCCCCTCGAAATATGGCCTAAACGACAATGCCATAATTTCGATGACGATTCACTTTCTATTCTCTTTCGCTTTGTATTAACATTGCATACTTTCGCATTCGAGGAGGTACTTATGTCATTCACAATATCATAATGGGATAGCAAATAAAGCTTGTCTTGTCGGATGGCAAGACCAACATCTTTATTATTAAACTTTATTACACACTTTCCATTCCCAAAATGACACTGAATGTTCTCATCATCTAAGCAAGACACTGAAATCAAATTCCTTCTTAAAGAAGGCACTAATAAAACATCACGCAAATGGAGTATGAAGCCGCCATCCAACTCTAATGGAAGATCTCCAATGGCTTCCACATCAGCTTCAACTCCATTCGCCACTCTAATTCCTCTTTCTCCTCTTTGTAGGATCCTCCTCGTATGGAATCCCTGCATAGAATTAGCAACATGAACAGTTGCACCAGAATCTATCCACCAAGTGCTAGTTGGTGAATCTATATACAAGGATTCATCTATGAATGTAACTTGATCTTTACCTCTTTTGTTCAGCCACTTGAGGAAAAGAACACAATCCTTCATGCGGTGCCCTTTCTGATGGCAACGCCTGCAGGTATCTGGGTCTATGTGCTCCGGCGGAGGCCTAGGAGGCTGTCCACTGGAACCATGTCCTCCATTGGAGTTCTGTCCTCCATTTGAGTGTTCACCCTTCTCAAAATTGGTGAACCTTTTCTGCTGATAATTGCCCTTTTGGTAGTTGCCTTTCTTGAAATTTGGCTTGTTCTGAATCTGGAAATAATTCTTTTTCTTCTGAGGATGTTTAACCAGATTCAGTTCATCAGCCTTTTGTGCCTTTAATCTTTCTTCTTCTTGGACACACATGGCAATGCACTTTTCAATAGACCACTTTTCTTCACTAATGTTGTAATTTACAACAAAAGTCTCAAATTCTTTTGGTAATGAAACCAGTATAAGGTGGACTATGAAATCATTCTTTAAAGGCATGTCAAAAGACGTGAGAGAGTGAGCCATGTTAGACATCTTGAGAATATGTTCTCTAATGCCTGGTCCATTACGCAGCCCAGATCCATCATACTTGTCATTGACAAGTTTCTTGATTAATGTGCCTGCATAGGCCTTTGTGGATCCAGTAAACTGCTCTTCTATTTTCTTCAGATACTCAGTAGCATCTGTACATTCTGGGATTGCTCCCCTTATGGACTCAATGATGGTGCCTTTGATCACCATGAGGCACTTTCTATTTGAGTTGTCCCACTTTGCCTTCTCAATACTATACGACAATTACGCCAAGCATTATTTGTGGCTTCACGACTCCCAAAGAATGCCGTAACCGGTGCCACAGGCCTTGGATGAAGCAAAGCATAATCTATCTCAGCCATAGCCATGGCCAAGCTCAAATTCTCTCTCCATGAGGAGTAATTGTTGCCGTTCAACCTTTCGAGCCCTTGAAAGACACTCAAGGAATTGGCAATCTTGGTTGGAAAAGCTTCGGGAATGAAACAAGAATTGAATCAGTAAACTAAAAATTATAAACTTTGGCATGAATAAATTAACGTTGGTCAATTAAACATGCTCTCAACTATAATAAAGACTGATCTATTTCTAAAACACCGCTAAGCGATATTAGAATAGAGCAAACTTTATTCAAAAAACTTTCTATCATTCTTAACATGGTCATGGCAAAAATTATTTTCAACGTTGGTCAGAAAAATGAAATTACCATAACTATGTGAAATACTATAAAACTATTTTTTTTTTATTTACTATTTTCTCTAATTAAATATCCACGTTGGTTTCAATTTAATCAGAGAAAAAGAAAAACTTAAACTTGCAAATGGAAATATAGACTTAATTTAGTACTTAAGCTCATCATGCATAGCAAATATTAAACTTAGACTTGGAAATACAAAGAATTGACAAAACAGTGCTAATTGGTTTGGGCAAACGACCCAAAGCTATGCCCCAGCACTCTGTGCTTAAGCAGTACTAATCTTTGCCGTGGGCCTTTGAGGATTTTCGGCCCATGAAAACAGGGCTAAAGCTTCTTCATCAGCGCTGGTGCTCTGTGCCGTCCGATTGGATCGGATGCTCGGGATTGCTTTGGAATGCAATAAGAAACCGAAAAAATCGGCCAGACTTCCAAAACCCTAACCATATCCGAAAATACCGGATCTCGAGCAAAGACGTCCGCGCAGCGGGCAGCGCTCAGCTGGGCTCGGCAGCGCGTCATGGCGCGTGAAGGCGCACGGCAGAAGGCGCTTGGAGGTGCACGCGGTGCGCGCTGGTTGGCGCCAGGAGGCGCCGACGGCGCGGGAGGCACGCAGACGCTGGCTGGGGGCGGCGGCTTTCAGGACGACGCACGGCCGGCCACGGGGACGCGGCACGCCAGCGGCCGATTATTCTACCGTGGATCGAGTCCACGGTAAGGATTTCGTTCCTTCTTTCTTGATCCGGTTCTACGAATTTTGGGTTAGGGTTCTTAGGGATTTGGGATTCCTCTCCTTCTAATTTCTAAGCACATCAACCCGAAGGGATCTTCGTCTAGGGTCTAAAATCAGGCATCGCTATCGCAGCTCTGATACCATTGTTAGATCTAATGGATCTTAGTGCCTTAGATTAAACACCTAGATGAG
This sequence comes from Rhipidocladum racemiflorum, assembly GCA_036346355.1. Classification (NCBI taxonomy): domain Eukaryota; kingdom Viridiplantae; phylum Streptophyta; class Magnoliopsida; order Poales; family Poaceae; genus Rhipidocladum; species Rhipidocladum racemiflorum. Next base: position 33,651,491 of record CM070570.1, read on the forward strand.
GGTCTTCGCAGTACCTTCGGGATTAGTACTCGAGGAAGCCATTGCCGTTGTCGTGGAAGATGGAGCCGCGACGGCAGTGGTGAGGACGACGGTGGGGAAGAACAGCAGCGGCCTGGCCTTCCCGTTGCTCCACACGCACGAGTAGATCGGATCGCTTAGGGTTTGTGTGGGAATGTGTGCACAGAGAACGTTGGTCCTCTGGGCCGGTCTATCCCCTCTATTTATATAGCGCGTGTGCAACAGGGGGCCACAACCATAAAAAGTCGGTTGCGCCCCCGATCAGGGCGCGAGATCAACCAACATGTGGCTCTGTAGGAGTGTACGCCCAGCGTACGGCACTGTTTTGCCCCATAAGCTTGGCCACATAGAGTTACCAGTGCACTTGCCATTCCAATCTGCTTCACAAATTCAGCAGTTGATATTAGTGGGTAAACAATAGTCAATACAAGTGACAAGAAAACTCTTCCCGTTACCATTGAAGACTGAAGAGAGGAGTAAACCGAAGTTGCATAGTGACTTTTCAGCTTAGCTGTATCATACCACCATCTATCTGATGTATCTCCAATGGAAAATGACTCCTGGGAACTATCATAACCTTTTTATCAAGAAAGCAAACTTGAACACTTTAAGCAGTGTAGACAATTTACACTTTTAATTCAGTGTCAGTGTGCTACTGTCGCTAGCAGAGCAGTTGGACAAAATACAGCGCAAATTAGGATTCCCAGAGGGTTTGGAATCCCATAATTAATCACGTGTTCCAATCGACCCTTAGTTTTCTTCCTTATCCTTCCATGTCTTCTTGAACAAATCCGACGTGGCCGTACGCGTTCCGAAACTGGCTACGCGAACGAAGTCGGAGACGCGGACTCGATCGCTCGCTCGGCGTGCAATCTGGCACTCAGCATAAATTGTGGCTCACGCGGACTCCCGCCCGAGCGTGTGTGCTCCACGGCGAGGCCGACAACGACAAGCTAAGGCAGCCTACAGCATGGGCCACGTCACCTTGACCGTATATGACAATATTAAAGTTTCAGTAGCCGAGTAGGATTGCCGTTCGTGTTCGAGTACACATCAAAGACGGCCATGGTTGCCATGCATAGCCATAGGCCTATAAAAAGCATGCAGATGCGTACAATTGTTTTCCATCGAAGACGACTTCTGACGACGACGACACCGAACATGGGGCGCAATTTTGCGACGACACTTCTCCTGCTGGTTGGCGTGACCTATCTGGTTTCGTCGTGCGCGGCGGAGCAGATCAAGAGCACGGACACGAGGTGGACGTACCACCTTCCGCTGCCCAAGGGCGTCAGGGGCGCCGAAAGCCTTGCTTTCGACGGCAAGGATGGGCTCTACACCGGCGTCGACGACGGCCGTGTCCTCAAGTGGGGCGGCAGCGCCGTCGGCTGGAGCACCTTCGCATACAACGCCAACATCAGGTCGGTATAAATGTATAATCAACATAATATTAAATAGATCGCGCGATCAGTTGCCATGCATTAACCAGCGTGCTAGCTGCATGCCTATACGCGTGTGTAGGAAAATCCCCATGTGCAGGGAGTCGGATTCCAGGGTGCCGCCGGAAGAGAAAGAGAGCATATGCGGGCGGCCGTTGGGCGTTCGGTTCCACAGGAAAACCGGCGAGCTCTACATCGCTGACGCGTACTTGGGGCTCATGAAAGTAGGGCGGGACGGCGGCGAAACCCGTGTGCTAGCTACCGAGGCTGACGGCGTTCCCTTCCGCTTTCTCAACGGCCTCGCTGTCGATCAAGCTACCGGTGACGTATATTTCACCGATAGCAGCACTACCTACCCGAGGAGGTATCTAAGCTCTACAAAAACAATCTTAATTTACATGCAGCATGCATATCGATTTTATGTGCAGATCTAACACGGGGATTACGTACGTGTGCACCAATCTATGTGCAGATTTAACACGGAGATTATGTTGAACGCCGACGCGACCGGGAGGCTGCTCAAGTACGAAGCGCAGACGAGGCGCGTCACCGTGCTGAAGGCCGACCTGCCGTACCCCAACGGCGTCGAGCTCAGCCGCGACAGGACGCACCTCGTCGTGGCGCACACGGTGCCAAGCCAGGCGTTCAGGTACTGGCTCAAGGGGCCCAAGGCCGGCCAGTACGAGCTCCTCGCGGACTTGCCGGGCTACCCGGACAACGTGAGGCGTGACGGCAAGGGAGGATACTGGGTCGCGCTCAACCGGGAGAAGATGCGGCCCGTCATGATGGTGCCGAACGCGACGCCGGCTGGCTTGGCTCCGGTCAAGCATCTGGTCGGCGTACGCCTCAACGCCGACGGCGTGGAGATCGAGGAGCTGACGGCCGCGGAGGGCGTGACGCTCAGCGAGGTGGCTGAGCGGAACGGCAAGCTGTGGTTGGGTTCCGTCGAGCTCGATTACATCGGCGTGTATGCTTGATATATATATATATATATATATAGTCCTATTATTGGTCGAATTAGTACATGTTTTTTCAGGAGTTACTGTGTACCTACAATTATTGAACATGGTTAGTTATCCGTTCGAAATAACTTCGTATATGGTTAGTATTTTCAGAGGGAGTAAATGTGTACCTACAATTTCAGTTCAATCTGCTGTGTTTGCTTCTGTGGTATTTTTCTATTACTTCTGTGGTTAATTCTTGCAAGAAAAATCATCCGGCAAAACAAAATAAATGCTGGTATTCTCTCTCTCAAAGGAAAGGACAAAAACATGTTGATACTGCAGTACATGATGATAAGGAACTGCACTGCGGCTCAGGCCAGTTCTGTTAGGGTCAGCTCTTTCATCGGAAAGAGAGAACAATCTTAACGACAAGAGACGCTTGTTAGAAACAGCGTGGAGTTTCTGATATTGTACACATCCATATGTTTCAGCAAGATGGTAAATTTGTTATGAGATAACCTAACCGTATTCGGTTAGGAGTCTATCTCTTAATATGTGGGCGAATCCGAACTCTCCTTGAGAGGACTGCTATATATATACCGGGTGCCTCCCATTGTATTTACACACATTGATCAATAAAGAGAGAGAGCTCCACCCTATATCTTGTGTCTCTTGTTTTTGTGTTCTTGTGTTCTCATTGATTGCCGGTGTTCGACGTGGGTGAACTACTCGTTTTACAACACGTTATCAGCACGATCGTTCTACGTGATGGTCTACGGGATGTCGCTGATAATCCGGATGCCGGCCGGTTGCGTCCATCTTGGCCGCCGAAACAACTTCGGCATTTGCTCGGAGATGCATCCGTTTTCATCATTGAACGCAACAGAGAAGCAAAACAATTCCCCTTTACTGTTTTTAATTCTTCTACATCGTTAGTTCATGCCTTTGCTTCTTACAATTGATATTACTTGTCTCTTTTGCATGCTCCGATCACGTCTAATTGCTATCGAGTTTTGGCGCATGCATGTATCAGACAGGAGATGATCAGATGACATGAAGCTCTATAAGATCGAAGCCCTAGACCAATCAGAATCTGGACTATCAACTGCGTTTCGAATACAAGGGTGCCGAGGCCGCACCCGCCTTGATGGCCGACGTGAACATGCGGGATTAAGCACTGAAAGCTTGCTGCTATCATGGCCACTCGTGCAGATGCCAGCGGCTACTATGTTTCCATTGACCCAGCATGGAAGTCAGAGACCTTTGGCCAACTTAGCCTTCGTGTGCTTGTGCTTAGAGCCTTGCATGCCACGGCATGGTAGCATGCACTAGCACATGATGTCCAAGCAGTGGAATTCTCTGGAAGCACTAGCCGTGTGAACGAATTGATCCACTTCACATCATCAAAACCAATAAGTACGAGTCTCTACCGCAAGAAGCGAAGGATCGTCGACGACAACGAACGACTACTACCGGCGATTGATCGTCCGATCCGATCTGCAATCAACTCGTCATCAATCCGGCATCCACTCGGATCGCCGAAAAAGTCCTACGCGACTCTATCCTACGCGATAGTCCACATCCGGCTTCAAGAACGTAAGTCGAAAAATCCTGCAAATTGTTTCGCTAGATGTTAGATCTAATCTACTATTAGATCTAATCTACTGTTTAGATCTGTTATTGTTTAGATCTACTGTTAGATCTAATCTGCTGTTTAGATCTGTTATTGTTTAGATCTGTTTAGATCTGCCTCAACACGTGAGAACAAGAGGAAGGCAATCCTATCATAGGCTTGCGAATCCATGCAAACTAGAAGTTTTGCATGCATGTACCCCCTCTATAATCTGGCTTTATTTTTTTTCTTAGTATTATGACATGTTGATATTTGCTGAAATTAAATTTTTCTGTTGAAAAGTAATTCTGAAAATTGCTTGGAAATTAGCAGAAATTATGAAAAATGCTAGAAAAATTCTATTTTCTCATACAACAGTTTATGAGAACCTGTGTGGTTGGGATTTGATTTCGGTAATGAATAAACAGATATGAGACAATTGGTGTCTAGGAAAACACACATGAGGCTTGGTTATTTAATTGGCACCCGGAAACGGGAAGTGCTCCATCCCTCATGTGAGCCCTAGGGGTATGTTGACCTGGCCATGAGTCAAATTGACGGAGATATTCATTACTCGTTTTCGCTCCCAACCAATAAATAATTACATAAGTTGAAATTTAACCTTATGTCATGTTTAATTTATGTTGGAATTACATAATTAACAGAAAATGGATAATTGCTAAGGAAATTCTGGCAAATCGTGATAATTATCTACTGAATAGATATAGACCAAAACTTTATAAATTAAATGAAGATGCATGCAATACAATACTTTACCTGTAGTAAAATCTCGTATTGCTTGCATACAGGATATGTCTGACATTGCAAAAAGGGAATTTACTGTGCTTGCCCTGGATGGCAGCAATTACCTCACTTGGGCAATGGATGCCAAAATCAACCTAACAGCTAAAGGACTTGGAGCTGCTATTGTTCGGCCTGAAGCCGGTGCAATCGAAGTGCCTGAACCCGCAAAATGCGCTGCTTTACATTTCCTAAGGCACCATCTTCATTCGGACCTGAAGGCTGAATACTTGATGGAAGAGGACCCGCTGGTATTGTGGAATTCCCTGAAGGAACGCTACAACCAGCAAAGATCCATGTTGTTGCCAGAAGCACAACGCGAATGGACCCTCCTACGCTTTCAGGATTTCAAATCCGTGGCAGCTTATAATTCTGCAATGCACAAACTGGTCGCTAAATTGACTTTTTGTAACCAGAAAGTTACTGAAGCTGAGAAGATCGACAAAACCTTGTGCACTTTCCACCCCAACATGATGATACTACAACAACAGTACCGTCATGCAAAGTACAAGAAGTACTCTAAGCTTATTAGTGTTCTGCTAGAAGCAGAAAAACATGATGAACTCCTGATGAAGAATCATCATGCAAATACTAATGGAAGTCAAGCAGTGTCTGAAACACATGCTACCGCTCAGCAGGCTAGTAGTAGCCATGGCCGCGGAAAGGGCCAAATGTACAAGGGGAATGAATGGAAAAATGACAGAAATCAAAAGGGAAAAGGCAAATCCCAAATGGAAAAGTAAAGGAAAGGGTACAGGAACCTTCCAGAAGCAAGGTCCAACCAATAAAGCACCCGACTCTCAAACATGCTTTAGGTGTGGTTGCGTTGGCCACTGGTCACGCAATTGTCGCACCCCAAAGCATTTGGCAGAACTTTACATGAAATCCACTGGGAGATTCCAGAAGAATCAAGAAAAGAAGATTGAGGCACACTACACCGCTCTACCAGATGTTGAGCAAGACGGTGTAAAGAAAGAAGACAATGTCACTAACCTCACAATCGAGTTCAAGGAAAGCCTTCTCGGATATGGTGACTCGCCCATGGATGAGGATGACCTCCTCGGCATTGAGCTTATGGAGCTCCAGAAAGATACCAATGTTTCCCAGGAGATGGAACATGACTTGTATGGAGATTTGGAATAGTCTCCCTACACCCCTTTTGCTATATGTCGCATTTCCATTGGTTGAGCCTCCTTAAGAGCCTCATCAGTTTGAATAATTATGTTCCTGCATGAACATTTGGTCTATGCTCCTGCTGAGCAATTATCAGTGATAATTAAATAAATTATTTTCCAGAATATTTGATATTTTATGCTATGTTTTCCTATGCAATAAATGTTATTGGTATTCTATGCAACCTGAAGTTGGCATTGCAATAACCTTGAGTTAAATATTATGATAAAATAATTACTAATTCTGCTGGCCATAGCATAAAGACTTCCTTAGACCTGAAGATTTCTTATCGTCTAATTTATAGAAGAATCACTGAATTTCTTGAAGTAAATTCGAAGTGATATCTGTGGACCTTTTCGGCCCCTGTTGGAACCATGCTTCTACCTAAATTAATTGCCCAATTTTTGTGAGCCTCCTTTCCAGAAGAAAGAATCAAGTCCATTCAAATGGACAATGCTAACGAGTTTACCTCAAAAGCATTATATGGCTTTGGGAATTAATGTAGAGCTTTTAATACCTCATGTCCACATAATAGAATGGCCCTGCTGAGTCATTATTAAGGGAATAAAATTTATTGCTTGACCACTTTGCAGAATAGTAGGCTACCCACCAGTTGTTGGGGCCACGCTTGATCTTTGCTGTGATATTAATTCAACTCAAATCAACTGTATATAATGGAATTTCCCCGTTGTAGATAGTGCATGGAAGAGAATTAAGTATTTCCCATCTGCGAAAATTTTGGCTGTGTTGTATACATGCCAATCTCTCCACCACAGCGTACCACCATGGGACCTCACCAGAAGTTGGGGATCTGTACACAACGCGGTACACTGATTGTACTAAGGACATATTTCGGCATTAGGGGAAGATAAGTACCACATTAAAGAATGCCGAGTCCTTAGATCCACGCACTAAAGAGACCGAACTTGAAGTTCGAAATAAATCTACAACAAATAAGCTAATAATCTGCCAAATGCCTTCACTGATCATAAGGTAGTGGAAAGATCTCATATACCTACAGTATATGCACCTGAAAGAGTGAAAATATCCTAGAAGGATATTGAACCCACTCTTAACCCTCATGATAAAATGAGGGGGGGCCTCCAGGTGCACAGGACTCAATTCCGCGGAGACGTCCGCAGAAAAGGAGAACCAAATAAATGAGAACACTACCCATGATAGTGAAAGAAGCTCAACCTGATGTTGAGAAAATCCCTGAAGTGAGCCATCTAGAAGATGGTAACATCCCTGAAGTGATATATCCTGAAGATATAACCCCAGCGTATATTTGTGCGCACAATCCAACGCTGGGAAGTCGGAACACCCAGACTTTATCGTTGTGGGAAATCACGAGAAGCTGGAAGAAATTGATAAAGAGACATCCCTGGAGTGATGCAGGAGAATTATATATGAAGAAAGACTACAATTGTCGACATATTTTGCCTCTAAAAATTGCTAAAATCTGGATCCAGAACCAAAGTCCATGGCAGAGTGCCAGAAGCGCTCATCTAGGTTCACCTGAAAAAGCAATTGAGGTAGCTCACGCTTAATGAGAGGAAATTTATTGGTCCTGTTGACAGAACATTTCCTGAAATATTCACTGTAGGATCAAATGGATTTTTCATCCTGAAAAGATATGAAAATATCCGGGTGGTGAGATATAAAGCGAGGCTTGTAGCACAAGGGTTTTAGCAGAGACCCATCATCGATTACGATGAAATCTGTTCTCCTGAAATGAATGGACTGACGTTAGAAATTTAATATTGATGGCAGCAAGCTTAAACTTTTCAATACAGTTGATGATTGTAGTGACCGCATATGTATTTGGGTCACTGAATACGGATTAAAGACAGTCGATAAGGATGTGGTACAATCGACTAAGTAGATTCCTCCTGAAAAGGAAATATGATCCCTGAAGGAATAATGTTCCTGTGCATTCATGAGGAAATCCCAGAATGGATTTTTATTTTCCTCTGTGGTGGTACAGTCACTCAGAGATTATAAAGGAAGCCTCACGGGAATATGTTTGGCTAAGACGGGTAATCAACCATGTCCAGAAGTCATATGGTATGAATACCGTCAATACCCCTACTATTATCTATGAAGATAATACTGCTTGTGTTGCACAATTGCAATTGGGTTATGAAAAGAGCAATATCACGAAGCATATTGCTCCTAAGTTCTTTTATCCCCACAAACTCCAGAAAAATGGTGAGATAAAAATAATGCAAATTAAGTCGTGTGAAAATCTAGCAGATTTATTCACAAAATCCTTGCCAAATTCACCTTCCAAGGTATGTTAATGGCATTGGAATGAGGCGGCTTAGAGATTTGCATAGTTCAGGGGAAGCAAACCCCTGAACCATAATCCCTTTGCATGATCCTGAAGATCATAAGTTGTACTCTTTTTTCCTTTGTGAGTTTTCCTGATGTTTCTCACATAAAGGTTTTTAATGAGGCAACAAACGCAACATAGAGAGCGAGTGCGATGTACTCTTTTCTCCATCTCTTTTTTCCCACTAGGTTTTTGAGTGGAGTTTTTAATGAGACATATGCATTACGCGGAATTCGCCCAAGGGGAAGTGTTATGAGATAACCTAACCGTATTCGGTTAGGAGTCTATCTCTTAATATGTGGGCGAATCCGAACTCTCCTTGAGGGGACTGCTATATATATACCGGGTGCCTCCCATTGTATTTACACACATTGATCAATAAAGAGAGAGAGCTCCACCCTATATCTTGTGTCTCTTGTTCTTGTGTTCTTGTGTTGTCATTGATTGCCGGTGTTCGACGTGGGTGAACTACTCGTTTTACAACAAAATTAACCGTGGAATGGCAACTCCCAACTGTGTGTGGTTGGCGAGCAAAACTACGAGAGATACCAGGAGTCGGGAAAGATTAATCCTTTTCAAGAATTCCACGTAAAAGGACGGGAAAAACTGGCTCCTTGATTTCTTCTCTACACGATCACTTCCTGAGCTAGTTCGGACTGGGAGGATCGGATGTGCCCCTGCAACATTGGAGATTTGGAGTGAAACTATTCCAGTAGATATCAAGACTGTCCGTAGCATTTTCAGCCTCCATAAAAGTGCAATGGCCCGTAAGATATTAGGTACACAACACCGCAAATGATTCATTACATTGCTCGCCTGTGTATGTGAATTTCAAATGTAAGTGGTCTCAGATGTAGAGCAAACCATCCATCTCTCAACCCTCCCTGCCAGAATGGATGGCTCTATCCCATTCACTCTTTGCCTTTGAACCAAACGAATGAGAAAGAAAAAAATAGAACCAAAAGTAGATAGTTCTGTACTTCAGTAGGGAATTTGTTTTCAATGCCTAAACCTCTATATTCGCCTAAATGTAGGTATAAATAATATAGCGGTTTAGGTATAAATAATAACTACTACAGTAGGAACTATAAATAAACATTAGCTAATATAATCTATTGGATCGAAAAGAATGAATAATTCATATTGAATTTAGTGTACAATAAAAGAGCTCATAGTATATAGTGCTGTTATACTTGAGACTGTAAGAAAGGAGTACACATTATTGTGCAGGAAGATTATCAAAAAATAAATGTACAAGTAGATTTGTGTTTACATATACTGTGATAATCTAGTACCAAATTGATATCACTGAGGTTCGAAGCTCGGGGTTGGGTAGAAGTCCTGACAGGAGTAAGGAGCTCGAATGACCACCGTTCGAGACTGAATAGAAATTTCATTAAACAGAGATAAGGGGAAACAATTGAATTCCCTAGCAGAGACTGAAAATAGAAATTTCATTAGACAGAGAAGGGGGAAATTAAATTCGCTAGCTGGTTATGGTGATTACCATATCATTAACGCAGAGTGCAAAGCTAGACGCGGGAACACATATATTCCCTTGAAGGTCTCGAATGTCGGGGGTGAGCGTGTTTCGTCACAAAAACTCGATAAATTTATGTACGCTACGAGCATAGAGGCATTCAACCAATATGAAATGCTTGTTGACAAAGCAGCTCCAGTAGCCCAACCCAGTCTTGAACACCATCACCCAACATAGCGGGATGTGGAGTGCCGTTGTTGCAACGGATGACAGAAGCAGAGAGGAATTATTAGGCACTGGGACTGCAGGAACTTCGTAACAGGCTGGATTATTGTGTTCGCCAAGAGCCCTGGAATTAACCAGACTGTATCTTCCGGCTCCCCGTGAGATCAAGGGGTCTTTCCCTACGAGGATCAAGATTTTACACATGAATACCCATAGAAGTGAGATCGGAACACTCACGGGCTCACGGCTAGGAGGGTGACTGTGGCTCTGTAGGAGTGTACGCCCAGCGTACGGCACTGTTTTGCCCCATAAGCTTGGCCACATAGAGTTACCAGTGCACTTGCCATTCCAATCTGCTTCACAAATTCAGTAGTTGATATTAGTGGGTAAACAATAGTCAATACAAGTGACATGAAAACTCTTCCCGTTACTATTGAAGACTGAAGAGAGGAGTAAACTGAAGTTGTATAGTGACTTCAGCTTAGCTGTACCATACCACCATCTATCTGATGTATCTCCAATGGAAAATGACTCCTGGGAACTATCATAACCTTTTTATCAAGAAAGCAAACTTGAACACTTTAAGCAGTGGAGACAATTTACACTTTTAATTCAGTGTCAGTGTGCTACTGTCGCTAGCAGATCAGTTGGACAAAATACTGTACGCTAATGAGAACATACCCACTAATTCAGTGCTGTCCAAATTTTCACTCCCAAATAAACATTCAGTCACATAGCTGTAGCAGTAAGCCAGTAACACTCACGAGCCCGTGATTCTCGTTTTTTTTTTCGTTGTTTGTGTTTCAAGCGATCTCAAGGAACCAAGAAAACGGAAATGGCAGCAGGGATCTCACGGAAATGGCCCACAGCGGGTTCCTTACAGGCGCTGAAACAATACATACTTCCGCACACGATAGAAACGTTTTGAACCAAAATACAGAACTTGATATTAGTAAATCTGATGTCGAACAGAGAAAGAATTGGTTACAATACTACATTGCACGGCTCAAGGCATTACAGGGTCTCTAGTAGCATTGCTCTGATTTCAGCTCAGCTCATTTGGCAGCTCAGTTGTTGCCTAAGAAGATTGAGCAGTGTAACTAGGGGGCTTCTCCCATTCAACTTACGGCCTGATGTGCTCTGGGAGGCCTCTGGGCTACCTTGAGTTTGCTCATGTCGTCCTCATGTTTCTTCTTAGAACTGGAGCTGGTCCCTCCGATGCCTATGTGACCTCCTATGCTCATCATCTTCAGGGTAGTGATCGTCATCCTTATCCCGATGCCCCGACTTGGAAGTCCTGTGCTCACGCTCATCTTCTGAAGAGCTATGGCGGTGCCTATGATGCCTGGACTCCCGATCCCTGGAGTGCCTCCTGTGCTTATGTTTGTGTACATCCTTACTGTGGCCTCTTGAATGCTCTGAACGGTGCTTCTTCCTTGAGTGTTTATAGCTTTCCTCTAAATCGTTTTTCTCCTCCTCGGATTCTGAGTGGTGTTTCTTTCTATACTTACGCGCCCTGTTTTGTTCATCATCAGAGTCTTTCTCCTCCTTTGTCAGATACGAACCTTCACGTTCAAATGGCACAGAGCTACCTTCAAGTTCCTCAGCCGAAGGTTGTGGATCAGGCACAAACAAGTTCAACTCAGCAGGAGAGGCCTTAGCAGGTTCATTAGTTGGATCAGCTGTCGTAGCCAAATCAGTCATCTTGTTGCTTCCACTCTTAATAATTGCAGCAAACATCTTTGCACGTCGAAGCCTCTCGGCCTTCAGCTTCTGCTCCTTTGTCATGGAAGCTTCAGAAGAATCTGCCTCTTTAGAGGCTGCAACAGCAGCAGCTTTTGCAATAGTGTTCGCAATCCAACCATCATCAATAATTCCAATACCTTCCTTTTTCAGTTGACCACTACTGGTGAGTAATGTGCCTGCCTTGCTATTGGAAGCAGGTTTGGATGCTGCATTTGGGTCCTGTAAAGAAGAGAAACTTCCAAAACTGGAAGTATGACCGTTATTCCAATGGGTGTGACCAATGTCTCTTGTGTCTTTTAGTGTGTTAGGTGGAGAATTGGCAAGGCCCAGTCCACGAGTAGCCGCCATAACAATAGCAGCAGCTTCATCTGCAGTGACCTTCCGAGGAGGTTCCTTCTTGACCCCGCCTATGACCATGTGGAACTTCCCCTTCACTTGTTTGTCATAGAACTGCTTCTCTGATGGCTCTTCAGAGCTTCTATTGGAAGCACTGAAGTCCTTGCTAGTACTTGCCCGTGCCTTGCCTTTAGTTCCTTCCTTGCCATGATTACTGTTTTTGCGCTCTGAAGAACTTCTGTCGTTTCGCTCTGAAGAACTTCTATCTTTGTGTTCTGAAGAATTTCTTCTGTCTTTGCGCTCTGAAGAACCACCATGGGACTTGGACTGCAAAATCAATTCAGAAAACAAGGGAAAGCGCATTTACAATTTCCATTGGTGTACTAGCCAAGAGAGGGGCCGCAATACCCTAGAAACACCACATTCCAGCAGTATTCTCCAGGTCAACAAATAGAGGCATTAAAATTAGCAACCAAACATGCTCTGGATGTTCAGAATGTTCTTCACAAGAGTTCATGCAATGCAAGACAAATGTATTAATTAAGCCTAGATGATGTACATTTCAAAGAGCCAAGAAAAAATAGCACGTAGAAAGAAATAATCAAACCAAAGCAACCAATGATTTACATAGAACATGCCTGAGCAAATCAAATGCACAAGAAAACATTAGTATGATGTAATACAGTTAAACCAAAAAAGTTTAGTAGTAACTACGAATATCAACATCAAACATAGAAGGGGAAGTAGTGCATCAGCGGTTGGTACTGTCCACGTATTAACTAACCTGAAGTTCAGAGATCAAGCGTAAGACATCATGTCCACTTAAGAACCAAAAAACAGGCAATCTTGGCATCACAAGCCGTTATCATTCCAAACCAAGAACAGAGATGTATATCACTTTTCAATACTTCAATTTTTTAAGCAATCGCTGGACGAAAGGGGGTCCTCAAGAAAGATAAAAAAAGCTCACAGTAAATAGTAACTGCAGCAATCAAACAACTATTAAGTAAATGAATGAAGAACATTGGGCCAACATTTCTATTTCTTTCATTACAATATCGCCACAAATTTTATGCTAATGTGTCCAGTCGTTGAAGGCTCGCTGTGGTTTAAACAAAGCATGCTTGATGATATAAACAAATTGCGTGAAGATCTAACAAATGTTTTGGTGATAGTAAAGGTAAGAGTATATATTGCAAGATTGTGAATTTTGATAGACTCGTACATTTGATTTCTACCAAACAGGTAACAAAAAGGGGGACAATAATGCAAATATTACAATCTTAAAGCATAAATAAGTGCGTTTAAATTTACCTCTTGGGTTTCCTGGAGAATCTTGAGATAGTACGAGTGATATGGATTAGATGGCAGAAGAAATGGAAACCTCCCAGTTGTCCTGTCTTGCTCAATGAGTTTTTCTTCAAAGTCCTTCCCGTTCCTGATAATAAACTCAACTATTTTCTCCATTGTGCGCTTCATGAAGGATGGTGGTTCCAGGATCACTTCTTTTGTGTCAGACACACCTGATTTAGAGTTTTGTTCCTTGGCGGTAGTTGACTTCATCATGGAGTGTTTAATCTTTTCCTGGCGAGCAGCAACAATGCTGTTTGCAGTGAACATTGGGTTCTTCTTGGTGAAAATAGGTTTATCTTTAACTGCAGTGGCAGCTGCTGCTGTTACTGTCTGACCTTTCCCTACTTCTTTATTGTCATGTATAACAAATGATGAGCCTTCATGGCCCTGCCCATGCGCAACCAAGTTATTTCCAGGATCAATGCCTTTTGAACTAGCCGGAAGCATGCCTTCATCCTCATCTGCAGACTCGTAGACGGCCCCAAGCAATGATAAAGCCCCGCCGGATGAGGCAGCATGCTCACTCTCACTATTAACAGTTTTGTAGCCTTTATCGGAGTCACCAGCATCTGCACCATCTTTCAACAGCTGAGGATGATCAACAAGGTACCGAAAGTAGCTGTGGAGATGATGGTCAGGCATCAAGAATCCAAACGTTGGATTACTTCCCTGCTTCACCCTTAACACAATCTCTGACTGTCCCCCATGCTCACTGACAAATAAAGCAGTTCTTGCAATTATCTGATGCACCTTCTCAGAAGGGGGCTGCAAATTAAAATTTATAGAAGAAGAATTGCCTCAGTAATGGTCTGAGAGCACAAAAGCACAAGATTATGATCTAAGCACAAATGAATTAATATAGAGCTGATATATCACAAGAACAGCCATCCCGTTTCAGCACTTTTTTTGGGGTTATATGTAGCATTTACATCATTCTAATCCCACCTGCCTATTTCTTACGTCAAGATACATTGTAAGGAAACAATGTGCATCACTAGTAGGAACTTCATCTCTGCTCCAACCATCTGAAACAGACATTTAATCCTTAGAAGAACATATGCACCTTGGACAATTATTGCTGGATCAACTGGAGAAGATTAAGAAAAACAGTCGGACTTCCTATACTTACCAGCTTATTCAACAAGCTTTCTGGCACAGGGAATGATGGGTGATAATATGAGATCGAATTATTTGGATCATCTGCACCAGCAGAGCTGCCATATGAGAATGGGACAGCATTATAATCAGCCTGTTCTGTATTTGTCCCGTTTCCTGCATAAAGAAAAGATGTCAGCTTAAGTATTGTTATACTTATACAATAGGCAACACAAAAAAATAATAGAGTGGAGAAGAAAACATGCAGATGCAAAGATACATCTTAGGAGAAATAGAAGAAAGTCCCTTACTTGAACTGATTAAAGATGTTCATCAACTAAATCAAGCATCCTTCCTGCAAACTTACAAAAAATGCAATGGAAAAGGTATATGGCTTCAATTACACTGCTAGCTTTGCTACATGTGCCAATGTTTCTCTCTTTAGGTAGAACTGCATATTTTTGTAATTTCTTTTGCTAATTTGCATGCTAGAAAAAACAGTTGCTACAGGAACCCAACATATACAATCTTAACTTCACTACTAACAAGAAAATTTTCAAACAACTGAGATCCATCCAGGAGCTATGTTTCAGCATATTTTACTAATATAAAATTCTGACAAAACAGATCCAACATTTCTAGGTCATCTAAGAGAGCAATACTAAGAAATTCATTCGACAGTTCAACCATCAGGATTCATTTGGATGGACTCGGAACAATAGGATTTCAACATATTTCTTGGACAAACTTTGAAAATCTTATTGAGGTTTCATTTGGATAGGTTCGGAATGGTGGGATTCCAACCCATCCAAATGAAGCCTCGGTGAAATTCAAAACAAGTCCAAGTTGGTGATCTAATAACATAATTCACAGTTTCACACCAAAACAATATCAAGAGAACACTGAGTTATCTTAAGTTCTTAACATCACATTCCTGTGCACCGATCTCAACATCATAGTGTATAGTACCTTCACTCCAACTAGAATCAAAACATTTGTAATTTGAGCTTATACAGCATAATTCATTCTATCGCATCCCAAACATATGGCAAAAGGAGACCAAACAATAGGTCTCCGGCTTCTACACAGTGCGATAGCTTTATGCGTGTGATTCCTCAATCCCCTCTTTAAATGAATATACACTGCAGACATGAGCTCACATCGTCCAATTACACAACAAATGGTTAAAAAAAACCAGTTGATGGCTGCAGAGTAGTGACATACACAAGGAGGACAGATAGTAGAGGCAGGTTCAAAGGAGAAGAGACCTATACCTGTGGGGGACGTATCTCGGGGGCTCTCGCCGCTGCCGTCGTCGGCGGGGAGGTCGAGGAAGCGCTCGCGGTCAAGCTCGGCCTCGGAGACGCCGTCGGCGGAGGGGGCGGAGTAAGGGCGTCGGGGCCGGGGGGGCACGCGGTCGAGGAGGTGGCGGACGTCATGGCGGTCGAGGAGGAGGTTGGCCGCGCCAGCAGCGGCCCAGGGGACGAGGGAGCCGCCGGAGTTGACGACCTCCGCCGTCGCGTCGTCGTCAAAGAGCAGCGCGTGCCGCCCCACGATCTCCAGATCCATGGGTGAGGTGCGTGAGGTTTGCTTCTGCCTTCTCCTTCGCTTACATTCGGTTCCGCGAGGCGGCGGGGGCGCGTACGAGTTACGACTGATGGAGCTCTAGGGTTTCGATCAGCGAGAGGCGTCCAAGAGTTTGGGTATTTTTACCCGTTTAGGCCTTAACGCCTCTGCGGTTTTGCAGAATGCCCCCTACAACTTCTCATAAGTCATAAACATATATTCATCTTGCAATTGGAGTTGGACTTGCAATTTACAAATCTATTACAGACTGGCCCAGGCTACAGCCCCTAAGTAACGACGGATGAGGACCAGTACGCACATGGTCCAAGAACGACATAATTTTGTTCTAGTATTTGGTTCGTATGCAGTTTCCTTAAAATGTCTCAGCTTTGGTACGGATGAAAATAATAATATTTGGAATGTTAAATCGTTGTTGCTAAATTTAGCTTGTGTCATACTCTCAGGCCCCGTTTGGTAACTTACCGAGCTGATTCTACTAGAATCTGGGAGAACCCTGCCAAACAGGCTAAAACTCAGAACGATTCTCTTCGGAACGATTCTTCTTTTTCCACACCGTGGCTGAATCACTCTCAACCCCGTTTCTACTAGTTTATACTGGAATCCAGAACCGTACCAAACGGTTTGCAGAAAGTGATTCTGATTCTACCTGAAACATTTCTATTAAGAATCTGGAACCGTTTCCGTTTCTACTAGAATCTGGAACCGTACCAAACGGGCCCTCAGTTCTAACGCAATGTCTGATCGAGTTTTGCTTCAACCCACACTATATTTCTTCTATCAAGTTTGGGTTATACCATGCACTTGACTTCATTGTTGTTTGCATTGCACATCGACCCAACCCTATTAAGGGAGGCATCTCAAGGACAAGGGACTCACTCACCGATGAAAAATAGGGAGAAAAACCCACAGCCTAGACATCTAGTGATGGCGTAATTGATAGGTTCCTAGGAACTAGCTGATGAAATATGGCTAGATAGAGCTTGGTGTGGGATGTCCGAGATCGGGGTCCCGTAGGGAAGCTCATGCCCGACTGGGCTAGGGTGGTGCTCCGGGCCAAAAGTTCGAGAGCGCCACAAATAGCCCATAGCCACGGCCCAACTTCTTCTCCAAGGCAGTCGGTCGCCTCCTAGGCGAAGCTCCGCGCCGCGTCAGGACAATCCCGTCTAAAGTAAAGCATGCAATCTGGCGCCTGCAGCCTGCAGCCACCAGACCCTGGCGGATCGGCAGGCGCGGGTCGGGAAAGAGACGACCAAATCCCCTGGGCACAGTTGGGTTCGGCGGACAGGGACAAACAACTTACTCATGAGTCCCCCTAGTCCAAGGCCAGGTGGCACCCCTTTGTAACGTGCCCTCTCCCCGGTAACCCTGTAAAAAGGGAGAAAAACAGAAGAAAAAGAGAGGAACACGCTCATATATCCAAGAACACAGGACTAGGGTATTATCTCCTCCGTGAGAGCCCGAACTTGTCTAAAAAAGATTGCCCTCGCATCCTGTGTTACCATCTAGCTTCGATCACGCACGAGCCCTCCCCCCTCGAATCACAAATCTCATTGCCGGCGGAACCAATCGTCGACACTTGCTTATACCGTGTTTTTTTGTTTTTTTGTTCATCACTGTTGCTTGTATCGCATCTCTACCACACTCCATGAAAGGAGGTACACCCATCCCAGGGACAAGGAACTTACTCACCGATGAAGTACCGGGAGGAAAACCCAGAACCTAAACATCTAGCAATAGCATAATGGATAACTCCCTAGAAACTAGCTAATGAAATATGGCTAGATGGAGGGTGAACTTACGATTCGTATCAACGAAATGAGAGAAGTAGTTAGTAGTAAAGTATGTAATCTCTGTAGCGCAACATAGGATATCTATCTTGCAGTGTAGAAAGAAGTATAGATCGACAAGATATAATAGTAAAACTGGTATCATGAAGTAGTGGAACCTTCTTTCCGAATAAGGTTAAAAAAACTAGTTATCTCAACTTTGCTCCTAAATAAAGCCGGTTTAACAAGTAAGAGAAATAGAAGAAAGATTGACTCTAATCCGTTTTTATCCTCGGGAAAGGGGGTATGGATACAAGCAGTACAAGGGAGGGAATGGATGTTGTTGGTATAAATATTGCATTTTTAGTAGTTAATTTGTTTGTTATAGAATAATTTTTTGTTTTTTATTAGATATTTTTTAGAGGTGGAAGAGGGTTCGAGAAAAGGTGGGTGAATGTTAAAAAGTTGAGAAGCACATCATTCATTGTCACTAGGTTTTTAAATGAATAAAGATATTGCACGTTTTTGCATAACATGTCGCATTCAAAACTATCAAGATCTCAATAGGATCATTTTTGTGTTGTTAGGATTGACATAATAGGATTGGATCATAAGACTACGGTTGGGGTTACTGTGAATATATAGCCCCCTGTATATTTTTTTTTTGGAAATTCAACTCCTCAATATTTTTTTAGCAAAAATGCCCTCCTTCCCCACCATAGAAGGCGCGATAGGCGACATGCGTCCCTACCGCATCTGGGGAGCACGAGAGGAGGCCAGCCATGTGGCTACATGTGTGAGTGTGGAGGACATGCAACCATGCCTGGGAGCACAAAAGGCATCCTCCTATGCTACCCAACGCCAAAGCAAACAGGTGAACAGTGCACTGCGTAGTGAATAGTGAACATGCTACCGTGAACACTGTGCTGCACAGTGCACTGCAGCATCCCCTCGCGCACTGTCGTGCTCATGTGCGCAGTCGCCGGGCCGGCCTCCTCCCACTCTCCCGGGGCGCGGCAGGGGACACGTGCCGCCTGCCACGTCTTTCGTGGTGTGGGAGGGAGCTATAAAAATGATGTACAGAGGGCTAGATATGCACAGTGTTATACAATGGGATCTTGCTTTCAAAATTCATGTTTATAAAGATTATAACAAATTAGCTATATTCATACGCCTGGAACAATAGGATGCCTTCAGCTGATCATTGAGCTTCTCTGCTTTGGTAAAAAAGAGATACCCTTTGATAATACAATCGGAAAACATTTTGTCCAACATGAGCAACTGTGCTGGTTATTGCACATATAAACTCAATCCATTACCCTGATGATCTGACTGATATATCATTCATTTCCTCTAGTCTAGATTGTTGTCATACATGCAGATGCCATACTTTTTTTTAGTCTAGATTGGTTCAAGTTGAGTTTTATCCTATATAATGCATTCATTTCGCTGTTATCGATCCTGACTATGCACATTTCCCTTTTTCATTTGTAATCAATTTCACAAATGCGTGATTTCTATGATTGCTATTTGCTTGTCACCATTACTACTTAAAACCAAATGTACTGCTCTCATTCCTGAAGTTCAGATTACATGAACACATTTGGCACAAATAAATGAGAGTTATTGGTGGCTATGTTTTTTTTCATGATATTTGGCATTAACCAATTTTCCTATAGAACATACTAGACTTGGCACTGTATCTACCGACTAAACATTATGGTGTTATTCTATGTTAAACCACTTGTCTATTGAGTTTTTTTTGTCTAAATTTCAATGCATGGTGTGTCACCAGTCACTTTATATCCCTCTTTTTTTTTCCTGGATAATTTGTTTGCTCAATTGTTTTTATTATTGGTATTTGTTTGCTAATGTCCCTAAAGATGATTTCTTGGAATGAGTAAGCTAGGAATCCAAATGATGACTTGGGATTGAGAGATGACTTGTGTGATGTTTTGAATGTAAATGATGTGTTATTAATTATTAGATGATATGCATGGTAAAAAGCTAATTTTTTTTTTGGATGGTAGCAGTGTCATATATGTAGAGTTCTTGGGTCTATCATTTTACCTGGGCTATCTATGTTTGTATTTCATATCTTAACTATTATAAGAATGAGTTGGTGGTGATGGTGAGTCTGCCAGGCCGTTCTTGAACCAGAATAGTAGAGGCCCAAGACCCAGTAGGTGAGCCACTGTTGCTTTACTAACCTATAGTTGTAAATCTGCAGGACAACTCAATATAGATGATTTGATTTATTTACTAGCTTACAAAGATATGTTTTGCTTGATATGTGTATTACAGAAAATTAATTTATTGTATGATTTAGGATCATGCATTATAATTATGTATTATTCTCTTTTGAAATTCCGTTGCAACGCACGAGCATCTTACTAGTAATAGTTTATATAGGGGTTATTGTGCTTACGTTGATTTCTTATGTGCAATCTAAGGGGTTATCGTGTTCTGATAAATATTCGTGATCGTATCCGATTCGATTTGTATTCGCTCCGTATTCGTGTTTGATATTTTTTGTATTCGTATCCAGACTATTGTATCCATATCTGAATCTGAACAAAAAAAAAAAAAAAACAAATATGGTAAATCCAATCCGTTTTCAACCTGTTCATTTCCCTCTTGCCCGGGCACCAACTTCCACAACACGGAAGATCTACCACACACACTGACACCGGGACCCACGACACCGCCGTCGCCGTCACGCACGCCCGTTACAGCTGTAAGAGCAACTGACAAGTGCGGTCACCGCGCAACACCCAATTAGTAGCCCCACACATCATAGGGTCAAAGCGCGATCTCCCACCCAGATAATTCTGCGCCGCTGAACCCCGCATCAAAGCACGATCTCCCACCCAGATAATTCTGTGCCCCTCAATCCCGCATAGTGCGGGGATCACAAAGACAAGGGAAAGACGCATGCCCTTTTCCATAGCCTTTCCTACCCCGCCTCCTCATCACGCACAGAAACCACACTCCAAAACCCACCGATTCCCAATGGAGAACGGCGACGAAACCCTCGCCTCCCCCATCGCCGCTGCCGCCACCGAGACCGCGCTCAGCGGCGGCATCGCGGAAGAGGAGGTCACCGTCACCGCCGTCCACCCCGCCAAGTCCTACGCCGCCGTCGCCGCCAGCGCCGAGATCGAGGACCTCCGCGCCGCCAAGCTCGACCTGGAGGAGAAGCTTGCCTCTGCCGATCGGGAGAACAAGGCCCTCTCCTCAGAGGTCCACCGCCTCGAGGGGCTCTTCTCGCAGGCCCGGGACGACGTCGCCACCGCTGATCACGCCGCCGCTACTTTTGAGGGGGAGGTGGCCTCGTTCCGCGCGGAGGTCGAGCGCCTCCGGGACCTTCTCAAGTTCGAGAAGGGCGAGCGCGAGGAGGATAAGCGCAACTTCGAGCTGCTCGCCGCGGAAGTGAAGGCCGTACGCCAGGTGAAGCTTAAGCTCGAGAAGGGGATCGATGCTCTGAAGGCTTCAACCCCCGCCGTCACTGCGGGGGAGAGGGAGGCTGCTCCGACGGCTGAGGTCCCGAAGGAAGCGGAGGTCGCGTGGCAGGGGATGGCGGCGGCCGCGGCCGCCGGCGCCGCCGCCGCGGCTGCCTTCGTGCTGGTCTACCTCCGCCTCAAGAGGTAATCTGTCGCTCTGATGCGCAGGAAGTTTTTGCTCTGCTGCTACAGCTAATGGAAGAGTTTATGATTTCTTCGTGGTGATGCTGGGAGTACTGAACTGAGAGTAATGTGATTTCTATGAGTTAGTTGCTTAATAGCCTACAGAAGCATAGGGATCTGGAGACTCGTTATGTTTTATCGCGCTTAATAGCCTTTGTCATTCTACGTGCTTTTGATGGCGACCATAAATACGTGGACAATTCGTATGATGCGCAACTGAGGAACACTGTATGGTTGTCATGTTCTCGTTATGGTTACTGCTGCGGCTCTGCACTTTATCTCTATTTCCGATCTACTTATCAACCGTTATTGATGGTTTGTGGTTTTCATCTCTGGATGAGTGTGCTTACTTATACTAAAGATTGCTTCATGGTTTGGAGATGTCCCTTTTAAATCAATTGATGAAATGAGCTCAATTTTAGACATGTGTTGCAACTGATTAGTATTATGTTATTCTGCTGTTCTCTTTAGGCATATTCTGCTGCTTGATTCTTATTGGAGGTAGTACTAGTGGATTGTAGCTATGGTTCTAGTATCTGTTTTGAATTGCTTGAGTTGCTTTAGAGTGAGTATCACTGTCTTTTTATCTTCTCCTGGCTGCTGATTTACCATTTCTAATCATCATTGAATTCGTCTTACAGTGTGTCGCTAGAGACAAATAGATCCATTTCTTGTTGTTACTATTTCATCATTTCTGAGGAGGGTCCAGACTATAGAGTTCAGAATACCTATCTTTAGCTTTTTATCTCTCCTGGCTGCTAATTTACCGTTTCTAATCATCATGAATTCATCTTTAAGCCATTGTATATGGCAAGAGGGGTTTGATTCTGGTTGTCTCTTTTCTGTAGATAGGAATGAAGTGCTCGTAAAAATTTAATACATGTCAATTCAGATTTATAGGTTTTGAGGAGTTGCGTTTGTGAGAATGTTTGGCAGAACTCTGTTCTGATCCATGCTAAATTCTACTTTATTCGTAATTGGTTGAATGTAATAAACTTCCAAGGCTCATAACAGTGTTTGTTTGTCCAATCATTTCTTTTTCCATGTTCATATTGATGGGCATATGGTAATCCACATGTAGATGCCTGATACGTTATTTAAAGGGTTTTTTCGAATTTTGCTAGGAGTATCTAGTTGCCATAAACTTCACTCTGAATCCAAGACCAAGAGTAGTTAATGTATTTGTTGGTTGGTAATATCCTTTCTAACAGCTCCTGATCTGATTGGTTATGGCGGTACTGCTCCTTGTGGAAATAAACTAATTGCTTATACAGTTATATTGGTACAGTATCATCACGTCAGGTCAAAAAAAAAAAAAGATTGTACACATCACATGCTTTCATTCGTTTGATGAAAGTTTTTGATGTTTGCTCAGAAGTTTGGACTCTTACGTAGCTAGTACAATACTAGTACTTCGTAGCTGATAAGTAGTTTTTCTGGCATACTGGGCTGAGTTAATGACGGCTGCCAATTACTATTTTTGACTTATGGCTTGGCAATGGGGATGATCTTTATAACCTGAGCAGGAGTGAAGCTTGATATGGCTGGTTATCAATTAGGGCGACGATTTGTAGGATATAATGGACATGTGTTATATGATTCTTACGAGGTTTCTTTCATTTGCTCGAACTTCTTTGCATTACCTGTCCTGTTGATTTTCGCTGCAGAAGCTTTGTTAATCTCTCTGTTTTTGAGCTAGGTGTTGCCGTGTTAATTTGCCTCTAGTATTTCTGCAGCCTTCGTATTTTGATCCGCTGATGGTTTCGGCACCAGAAAACGGCAAAAGGACAACAAGGCGTCCGTCCTCGCACCCATACACCTAGACCTAGGAAATTGGGCCGTGCACATAAAGAGCCGGCACAAATGTAGCGGGTTGGACTTGGCACGTATAGGGCTGGAAATTAAGCTCGAGGCTCAAGGCTCGGCTCGAGCTTAGCTCGGCGTGGCTCGAAGCGGGAGTGAGCCGAGCCCGAGCCTACTCGGCTCGCTTAGCTAACGAGCCGAGCCCGAGCCGGCTCGCGAGCGGCTCGTTGGCTCGTTAGGCTCGTTACCGGCCATTCTCTATGGCATCAGTTCACTAGTGCATCACAATCAACAATCATCTCAATTCTCAGACCAACGTAACAAAACAATTTAACAGCTATACACGCAAGAACATAACACTAAACCTTACTAGTAAGAAGCTACAGGCGGCATTTCATCGAAAAAAAACAGCATGCGCAGTATACACAATACATTACAAAGGATAGAGGCTAAAGCTCTACGGGCAAAGCCAAACGTAAGGGGGGAAATGTAAGGGCAAATAGCAGATAGAGAGAAACGCTAGAATCAGGAGGGATGGGGTGGAGCCGCAGGGCATGACTCGAGAGAAGCCAGGCTCTATACCGGGGGGAGCGTGCCGGGTGAGGAGTCGCGCGACAGCGAGAGGGGAGGAGCCTGCCGCGACAGTGCCCCCAGGAAACGGCGCAGGCGGCATCCCCGGCAGGTGCTGGAACGGCGGCATCGGCATCGGCATCGGCGGTGGGGGCCCTAGGGCGCATGTTCGGCATAGGCATCGACCCCGACGGCGGGCGCACGACCTGCGGATACGCCACCGGCGGCTGGGCCTGGAGCATCGGGCCCGTGGGAACCCAGATCCGTGGCGGCCGATGCCCGACTGCGGAAGCGCCACCGGCAGCGGCCTTGGCCCTCGACGATCATAGAGACGACCTCCTCGCCGCGGAGTACCAGAGTCGGGGAGGCGCCGAACGGCCGAAGCCCCGAACCCTAGATTGGGGATTTGGGGGAGCTTTGGTTCGAGAGGAGACTGGAGAAGTGGAGTGAAGACTCGATGATTGGGGGCCAGACCGGGTGGACCGTGGACCTTGTGGCTGGCTCACGAGCCGAAACGAGCCGGCTCGAGGCTCGACCGAGCCCGAGCCAAGCTCAGTTTTCAGCTCGGTAAAGACAACGAGCTGAGCCTGGCTCGGCTCGCAAACTAACGAGCTCAGACGAGCCGAGCCGAGCTCGCTCGGCTCGGCTCGATTCCACCCCTAGGCACGTACGGTGGACCTTGCTAGGCCTGGAAATCAAGCTCGACGGCACGGTAGCTTGGGCCGTAATGAGCTGGCCAACATGGAAAAGAATGTTTCAGCTATAAGTCTATCCTATTAAACTTAATAACCATCTTATATATCTTCCCCCTTTCACTCCTCTTCACCTCTCTCTCTCTCTCTCTCTCTCTCTCTCTCTCTCTCTCTCTCTCTAACGCCTGTGCTGCTGTCTCCATGGACGCTCGCCACCATTGATATTGTGTCCCTCTTCTGTGTTCGCGCCGCTGTCTCCACCGACGCTGTCTTCAACTTTCCCGCGCTCGCGCCGCCTTCCGTACCCGCTGTCTTTACCTCTCCTACGTACGCGTCACTGACCCCTCTTTCATGCTCGGTCTCCATTGATAACCATCCGTCGCCGCTCACAGTTCCATCATCAGCGTACCATGGTCATGCCAGCCCGCCACGAAGGCTGGTCGTACTGTGCATGGGCCTCACCGGTGGCTAGTCGTGTCAATAAGACAAATATTTATATGGAGCCCCCATCCATCTCCTCATATATATGTGAAGAAATTAATATTCGATACACAAAAATTACTTTTATAGAACACTTTAAAGTTTGTGAAATGACAAATGTAAATTGTAATCATAAACACTTACTTGGCACTTGTCCGGGTGATCGCTCTTTTTTTTCTCTCTATGCGTCGGCGCGTCGTCACGTCCAGACGATCAGCCGCCCGTCGCCCGCCGCCCCTCCTGTTTTTCCACTATTTTCCTAGATGAAGCCCCTAGCCGCCGAAGCATTCTTTTGGTGGAAAGAAGTTTATAGGCATTCTGTTATGCCGGTGGCCCGTCATGACCCGGCGCATGTTGGCCCAACACCTGGCACTATCTGTACCGTCGTCGTAACCTCCCCACAAGACATGCCGGCCAAGATATACTGACATGCGGGCCCTCCCCTGACCCGTGTGGGCCCAACTCCAAAGTGGCCCCGCAAGTCCGCGCATATGTCCAAAACTCCTAACCACTCCGCGTCCTCGTCCCTCCCTCTTGCGGTCTTGCCCAAGGGCCAAGGCACACCGAAACCCTGACGCCTGAACCCCCACACCGGCGGCACCAAAGCGCGGCGCCTGAGCAGCTCCAATGGCGAACGGCGAGGCGTGGTTCCGCGACCTCCTCGAGCTCACCGGCGACGTAGATCGCGTCGAGGCCCTCCTCTGCGACGCCTACGTCGAGCTCGACCTGACTGCTGGCCTCCTCGCCCTGGCGATGCGCGAGATCGACCGCATCCAGCTCTACGCGCATTTCGTCTGCACCACCCCCATGCTCCTGGAGGACCAGCAGGCCGCGTGCGCCTACATCGCGGAGATCATGCGCCGCGTCACCGCCGCCGTCGATGACCTCGTGGAGAGCCGGCGGAGGCTGCTCAGCATCGTCAGGTGGCTCCTCGTGGCCCGGGCCCTCGCGCTCGCCAGGAGCCGCGCCCGCCGCCTCTGCCCCGCAGTCCTCCTCGCGGCCGCCGCCGCCGCCCTGGTCGTGTACGCCGCGTCGGGGGGAAGCGCGGCTCCTGGGTCCAGGACCGCCGTGAGGCTCTCCGTTCTGATGCTGCATTTTCTCTTCGTGCGCTTATGATATCAGTTCGTCAAGGAGCGGGGGCCTATTGCTGGTGTGGTGGTGGATTTGGGGTCATAGCTTAGAGAGATTAACAAAGGGGATTTGAGAAATGTAGTTGATTAACTTCTTTTGAGTTCTGATCGGTGTTTGTTGATTAACTTCTTTTGAGTTCTGATCGGTGTTTGTTGATTAAGGTTTGCTCCTTCCTTCTCGCACGGTATGCTGCTATATCAGTGATAGATGATTTTAACTTTCAAGATGATCTGTTCAGTTCAGACTTCAGATATGTATGCATCAATGCATGTAGTCTTCGACTTCTCAAAACTTATGGCTGTTTGTGCTGTTTCGCTTCGTAATTAACCAAGCCTCCTAATTTCACTATATATGCGCTAAGGCTGCTGTGCCTGCTTCATCAGTTCTGTTGGTGTGAGGCTTTTGGATGATTGAACTGCGGAGGGGAAACTAATTTCGAGTACAATGAATGCAGATGCATGCTAGTAGTACTGAGCACGCGGGGTATATACCGCCGTACGTATGATCTCTGTGTTCATCAAATTTTTGTACTTGACAATTGTTGAAAAGAACGACAAACTGGTCCCTTCATATAGTACCGAGTGCTACTGTGAATTTGATCATGCAGGAATTTCAACAGATTTGCTTCTGCTTCTCCGCTTAAATTATTCCAAGATTTACAGAACAGTACGATTAACGAATCTGGGCTGTTGATACCATGCATTTTTTTTTGGTTTGTTTTTCAATCCTCTTCTGGGAGATTTACTGATTTTGGATGGTTGAAGAGAAGCTCCATTAATTCTGAGGGATGATTTCGCGGAGATGTCAGTACCATGCATGAATTCACATTTAAGTGAAGCCTCGCACCACATTCCCCGCCTGCCTATACATACATGTCCAAATGAACCCATCATCCTCCATCTCCAATTCAAAAAATTCCAACACCCCGCTTCCCGAAGCGACACCTCTGAATCGCAAGCCGTTCCAATGGAGAACGACGCGGAGACGGAGGCGCTCGCCCACCTCGAGCTCGAAGAGGCTGACGGCGACAAGGAGACGGAGGCGGTTGACCACCAGGAGCCCGAAGTTGTCGACGACGACGGCGTGGAGGTGCAGGCGTTCGGCTGTCTCGACGACCTCCTCGACGACGTCGGCCGGGTCGACGACGAGGAGGAGCTCGAAGTTGTCGACGACGGCGACGTGGAGGCGGAGGCGGTCGACCGCCAGGAGCTCGAAGTTGTGGACGACGACGACGTGGAGGTGCATGCGTTCCGCCGTCTCGACGAGCTCCTCGCCGACGTCGGCCGCGTCGACGCCCTCCTCGGCGCCACCGTTGCCGAGCTCAACGCGATCGCCGCCCAGCTCCTCGCGGCGAGGGCCGATATCGAGGACACGACCGTCGTCGACGCCGCGCCCGTGCTCCCGGAGGCCCTCCAGGATCTCGTGGAGGAGCGGCGGCGCCTGGTCTGCATCGCCGTGTGGCTCGTCCTTGTCCGGGCCGTCGCGGTCGCCCACGGCCGCGTGCACCTCCTGCCCGGCGTGGGACTCGCCATCGTTGCCGCCCAGGCAATCGTGCGCGCCGCGTCGAGGGGCGCCGTGGTGGTCGGGGGCATGAGCTACGGGAGGATCGCCCTTCTAATTCTGTGCTGGTTTTTCGGATACTGATGCGTTCCTGATCGGCCCCATTCCGAGGAAAATCTCGTCGAAACGGTGGTGTTTTTGTGAAGTTTTCTCGTCTTCTTGCACGCTCAAGCCGGCTGGTGCTGATGATTGAACAGAACAGAGCAAGCGATACGTACATACATACAGTAGCACAATTCTGCATGGGTTTAAGAAGATCTTGTTCTGTACTGCTACTTTCTGTATGCGATACTTCCTTTCAATTTGTATGCTTCCTGCTTCTGAGTATGTGTGATCTGTTCGGTGGTGTTTGCAAAGTTGCAATACAACTGTCTGGATATATACAGCCATGCAGAATACATATGGATTTGCTGCTGATTTGCACTTGTGCAGTTTGCCGATGGCCATTTTACTGTAAAAGCTCGTACTGGCTTGCATCGCATTTGCGTAATTTCTCATCGGATTGGATGATTTGGACAAGCTGGTGAGAGTGGAGATGCATGTATCCTTGAACGTGTATATGCGCGCCAGCCAGTGCTGGCAAGGAGATTTGCTAGTCCTGCTAATGCACAAGCACTAACGAGTCCGGCTCTGGTGCGGGGCACCCTGCGTATATTATTTGCAGGGCCAATAGGCTTGCGACACATGGTATCTGGGTTAACCAATTGATTTGGGAGGTTATCTCATTCGTGCGAAAGGGTTTCACGTCTGCGCCAAATCCTCATCCAGTTCAATATAAACAGGGGGTGGACTTAGGATAGGGATATGGGCAAGGATTCAAATTCCGTTCTCGAATTCTATCTCGCAGGTGGTCGAAATCCGAAATCTCAGCGAGATCTCGGAATTTCAAACAAAACTTGGGCGAAATCCAAAAACTAAATTTCAAATCCCGTCATTTTTTAACCGAGAAATCCGAGATTTCGGCCGAAATCACTGAAATTTTGGTCCAATTAAACCGCCGAAAAATGATCCAAAACACATCAAAAAAATTTTAAATTTTTTTGTGGATGATCTTGACTCTAAATCCAATCAAATTCGGCCAACAAAATTAAAAAAATTCGTATGAAAGTTAAATGACTGATTTCCTTTTATTTTTATTCCAAATTTCTTTTATTTATTTTATTGAGGTTGGTATGGACTCTTTCTCCTAATCTAAGATGTTAATTTTATTTTTACTTTTTATTTAATCTTGAATATTAGCTTTAGGCTAGAATTCATATACAAATTCAACTTCTAATTTTTATTTCGAATTTAGCTATGTACTTGTTTTAATTTGGAGTTAGTATGAAAATCAAATAGCTAATTTATTTTTGTTTTTGTTTTGAATTAATATTATTTTTTATTGTATTTGGCATGAACTCATTCTTTAAATCTAAGCCATTATAATTCAAGTCTAGAGGGTTAGATATTTTTCGTTACATAATAACATCAATGGCTATTATAGTTTTCTTTTACTTTTGTATTCCGAGTCTCTGTTATTTTTTATTGTACTTGGTATAGACTCTTTCTTCTATTCTAAGATGTTAATTATATTTTATTTTTATTTGATTTTGAATATTAGTTTTAGGTTATTTTTTATACAAATCCAACTGATAATTTTGATCTAATTTTTACTCCAAATTTTAGCTATGTACGGGTTTTAATTTGGAGTTGGAATGAAAGTAAATTTCTTTTTTATTTTTTATTCTGAATTTCTAATTTTTATTGTAATTGGTATGGACTATTTCTTTTAATCTGAGTCGTTATAAATCGGGTATGCTAGATAGACAATTAGATGTTTTTCTTTAAATAATAACATTAAACTTAGTAAGGTTCCACCAGATTAAAGTCTAGATGTTTTACTTTTTATGAGAATTTGTAGTCTATCTCTCTCTTTTTTTAGCAACTCTGAAAACAGGACATGCTATGAGATTTTACTATATAATATATACAAGTTTCCTATATTGTTTATTGTCTTTGTTTAACTGTATACAATTGTATATTGGCACGCACGACACTTTATAACACAAAAATACTAGGGAGCGTCACACCGTTCCCAAGCTTTCCAATAGTACAGCCACTGCGTTCCTATATGCAAGTAAGTATATTATGCAACAATACACCCTTGTTGGCATTATGTTCAGAGGTGCTTCATTGAGAGGAACTGGCTAATGGGCTCCTTTCTTTGTGTTGAGCATATCATATCATCACCGACGAGTTCTCCGCTGAGCTGGCCGATGGCATGACATACATCATTGGCCACGATGATGAGGCTCGGCCTGTTGTGATATGCTTACACAGACATAGCTACTAGCTAGTACTGTGTAGATGTACACGTGAGCTTAGCTCTAACTGAGAGGTTTCTCTTTGCAGGTCTTTCAAATCAACCAAGATTACCCAAAAGAACACTCCTAGAAATCGTAAGAACTAGTTGAAAACCGTCCTAACTAGTTGAAGCTACTGTTGACGGAGATGCTTGGGCTGGGAGCGAAGAAGGTGAACGGTGACTAGCCCTAGTCTCCGTAGCTATACCTGCCCACCAGAGGCGACGCCATAGTGTCATTGACGGACACGAGCACGAGCACGCCAGCGGTGAGCGCGAACATCTGAAGGATCGAGGATGGGAGTCTAGAGGGGGGAGGGGGGTGAATAGGCGATTTACAATTTTCTAGAACAACGCATCGGAAAATATATCGGAACTTCCGATTTGGAGTAGAAGGTTCCGATGTTCAATCGGAATATCCGATACTAAGTTGGATTATCCAATTAGAAAAGAGTCTAAAGAATTACAAAATGAATTATGCCTAAACACACATTAATTTCTACTCAATGCTAGCACAAGCAAATATTAACAACTTGAAGTAAAGCTAGCTAGCGAAATAATCAACCCTAGATAGATCAATTCAATACAAGTTAGCAAAGTAAAGCAATGAGCAAATGTAAAGGATTGACACGATGATTTGTTTACCGAAGTTCGTACTTCCTCCACTGAGGTGCCTACATCTTCGTTGAGGAGGCTCGGTCACACTTGAGCCAGGTCTTTTCCAACCCTATTCCTCGCCAATCTCGGCCACTCTTGAGATGTGGCTTCACTTCTTGATTTCTTCCCTCTCGAAGGCGAAATCGGACCTTCACAAACTTCTCACGGCACACCACACTCGTTGGTTGCTCGTGAGCGACGCCTAGCCGTCTAAGAGTCTTCAAACTCCAAGAGTAACAAATCCAACGAATGGATGATCTTGGAAATGAACTTTAGTGCTCAAGATATATCTCACTCAATCTCACTCTTAGCACTAACTCTCACTTCCCACACCTCACTCAAAGAGGGATCACAAAGATCAAAGGGAAGGAGCCAAGGTGGACACTCAATCCACTCCTAATCACAACACATGTGATTTGAGCTCTCTCTAGCTAAAGAGATGACCAAGGAGCAACAAATGCATCCCAAGGTGTTCTCTCTACTCAACTAGCTCAATCTCTTGCTCAACCCTTCAACAATAGCGTCAATCTATTCTCCAACCGGCCAAGGGGGTATTTATACCCCACACCCAAAAACTGGCCGTTTGAGCAGGAAAACTAGCCGTTTTTACACACATCGGAACTCCCGATCCCAACATCGGAATATCTGATCTAGCTAAACTTCCAGAAAACAGCACACCCTAAAGGCTGAAGTAGCACGCATCGGAACATCCGATTTTTACTATCGGAACATCCGATCCACTTATCGGAACATCCGATCTAGACTATTGGAACTTTCAATTTTTCCAGAGAGCACACTTTTAGTCTAGTACACTGATCGGAACATCCGATCCTACAGATCGGATCTTCCGATTTACAAGATCGGAACATCCGATTTTCAATATTGGAACATCCAATCTATCCAGAGGGTACCCTTTTTAGATTTTGCCCTGATTGGAACATCCGATCCAAAGATCAGAACATCCGATCCTCACAAAGAGGCACTCTTACTAGAACCAGCTCGAAAAGTTTCCAAGTCCTGATCGGACTATCCAATCACACAGAGGAACACTTGAGACTTAGACAACTTAACACCAGACCTTACGATGGATCGGACCTTTCGATCCCCAGATCGAAACTTCCGACCAATACAGAGAGGTCCTAGACTCTTACCACCAAACCACCGGACTTACCGATGGATTGGAACATCCGATCCAGACAGAATGACAAACATTCCCGGTGTTCGTGATGTGTTTTGTGTCTCTCATCTATTTAAGGATAGATAATACTTGAGCACAGAGACATTTCTAAATCATCTACGTTGCATCCCTCTTAATAGTACGGCAACCCTATAACTAGACACTCTATCTAGTTACCTTTAACGCCGCATGTGATCAATACCCTTTGGGGTCTTTATGATCTCCAATCATACCTCTTTTCCCGGGATTGTCACCCTTCTTTTCTTCTTGTTCATCAACTCATGATGAACAATCTCTTTAGCATCACTTCTTCAACGCCCATCTTCACTTGATAGCGTTCTTGTCCCGTTTCCATCAACTCAACCATCTTGACTCAACCTTGAGCCGTCACACCCAAGCAATCCTCTTTGGGGTCTTCATGATCTTCAATCATTTGTTCCCCTTAGGATCTTCACTTGGCTCACTCTTGTCTTGTTCATCCACTCTTGATGAACCTTATCTTCGGGGTCTCTTCTTGACGCCCATCACCACATGATGTCGTCCTTGTCCCGTTTTCATCATTTTAACTATCTTTGGACCTAACATGGCTCAATCATTACTTATGAAAATAGTTAGTCCAAGATGCATAGTTGTCTCAATCATCCTTGCACTCCATTAACACATAATGGATGACTCCATAACGATTGAGCACAACCTATATCAATTTAACGAATAATATTTGTGTGTTAAGTATATTGATGCAACTAATGCTTCGTTGTACTTAAGAACTATCGATTATCCTTAATCGATCACAAGAATACCATCAACACATGATGAAATATTCTTTGATGATTAAGAGATAAACGACCTCAATTTAAATATTTATCTAAATTGATATGATTATATAATAACTACACAGGTTTTCATATACTCGTGTTGATGGAAAGTAATGATCTATAATATGTGGAATGTATGAAAATGATCATTACTCTAAGCCATCAACTATAGAATAAACTCCATAAAGATATGTGCATACATATAATTGACCTTGAATCAATATGCACATATTCAATTTTATTTCTTTGGAGCATATCCTATGATATCATGAGTATACTACAACTATGCATGTTAAATGTATACTCAAAGATCTAGTTTCAAAGTCTTGATCCTTTATATGTGGTAATGAGAAATAGATCAATAGAATGAAACATTAAGTTAGAGTGTGAACTCCCCCTAAATGTGTCCATCTATGTAATATATGGATTGGGAAACATGATACACATTTTGTGGTTAAAGCAGTAGAGAAATTCATACTTCAACTTAAATCCTAAGCATGCAATAAAATAATGAACATTGATACAATGCATACCTTGGGTTTTTCATTTTCCATCGAAATATGAAGCTACTAAACATAAGCTCAATAAATATGTTTATGATTGGATTTGTCATAAACAATGATTAAGCATTAATCATAAACCAATCATTGAAACCAACAGAGGTTGAACTTACAACATCGCCAGCTTCCCAAACTTTACCTCAAGATTTCCCCATGATGGAGGCATGTCCTTCTCATCCGTGGCCTTGCATGAAAGCCTTGACGGACTTGTCCTCATGAGTTGTGGTTTGTGGGACTGTGACTATGCGAAGGGGCCTTCCTGTAAGGAATCACCAGAGAGATGTGGGAGCTAGAGTCATGGTCACTCTTCTTAGCTTGCTTGCTTGCTCTCTCTGTTCTTGTTTGTCTAATTCTTGGGTTGCTGCGGTTTCGTAGTTAGAAGGAGAAGGGTTAGTAGAAGAAGCTAGGTTTATCTTGAGATGAGAAAGCAGTAGGAGACTAGGAGTTTCTACATCTATTTGTCAGAAGGTTTCAATAGGTTTCCTTTGCTAAGTTTCATCAAGTTTTCAAAAGTTTCACGAGGTTCATGTTTCATATATAAGTTTCATTAGGTTTCGTAGTGTTTCATCAACATAATTTTAGTTTTCTTAGCTCTTAATAGCTTCTACGACTAAGTTTCAATAGATTTCATTCAGGTTTTACTAGGTTTCATGATAAAGTTTCACATGGTTTCGTGAGTTTCAGGAGGTTATGGACAAGTTACATGACGTTCTCAAATAAGTTTTGTCGACGATTGGGGAGCAGGCCCCCGCCGAGCTTACTTGTTGGTGGAGGGACCAACTGCGACCCCATCTCAGGTGATGGGATACTCAGAGGAGTGACTCACTGGACTTCAACGGGCAGGGACACTGTAGTTTACCCTGGTTCGGGCCTCTCAAGAAGGAGATAATAGCCCTACTCCAGCTCGTGTATATCTTTGTGCGGCAAAAGTTGTCCTTCCCCTTCATGGTGGGGATGCTTTTATAGCTTACAAAGGGGTGTGCTTGTTCAAACCCACTAACTTCACGTCCGACCAGGTCCAACGTGGTAACTAACGGGTCCTACATTCCTGCCACGTTCCCGCGGAGATCGCAACGAACTAGCGGAGGTTACGCAGCGGGTGGTTACCGACCTCGGGATCACGTCAGGTCGTCTACCGTCTAACTCCGAACTCGGCCACTTCGGCCCGAGCACGAGCTATCGGTCCACCAGGTCATGCGACCTCCCAAAAGGTCCTGGCTAGGCCGTTCCTTGGAACAACCTCCTCGTGACCAGGCCAGGAATGACCTCGTGCTGCTCGTGGCGCCTGGCTAGGTCGTCCTGGGGGACGGCCTTCCGGTGGTTCGGGCAGCAGTGAGCCCGCGCCCCTCGTGGCACCCGAGGTAATTTCGTGGGGTCTACCCGACCCCCCGACAGCTAGCCCCCGAGGTTCGAGTGGAAGAAGGCCTTAGGAAAAGACCTTCCTCTCGGGCCTACCGTCTCCCGAGCCAGCCAGGTTGGTCGCGGCGAACAGCTGCCCCGACCTCCGAGCTATTAGTCCGCCCCGGGAGACGAGCTCGGTCCCGCCGTGCCTTGGGCGTGCGAACTAGTTCCCATCCTACCGACGGTTCCTTCCCTTGGAAGCTTCATTCGGTCAGTACGAACCGCTCCCCCTCGGGAACCGTCGCCTGGCCAGACAGCTTCGGTTTGCGTGTCCACGCGTCGCTCCCTGTGTGGTGGACGTCTCAACTGCCCCTGCGCCTTTAGGGCTTCCTCGACCACAACGGCGGGAACCTCTTCGTTCTCTCGTTTGGTTTTTAAACCCCAGAAGAGGAGCCCTAGATTCACTTGTCCTTTCAATCGATTAGCGCGCCCCATACTTCTTCACTTCAGCACTCGTCTTTCTCCTTGATCGCCTTCTCTATTCCCATGGCAAAGTTCGGCGTGAGCAAGCTTGATAGGCGCAAGCTGGAGATCCTTGAGCGGGCGAAATACCTCGACGTCGGCTCATGGAGAGCCGCCGGTGCCGAGGAGAGCCCTGGAGGAGGAAGGAGAGATCGTCTCCACCGAGCTCTATGCCATGAACGGGCTTCGAACGCCCGAAAGTGAGTTCGTCGAGGCCGTACTCGCCTTCTGCGAGTGCGAGATCGTGCACCTCCACCCAAATTCTATCCTCATCATGGCCATCTTCGCCCATCTCTGTGAAGGGTTCATGGGCGTCGAGCCTACTCCTAGCCTCTTTCTTCACTTCTACACCCTCTCGCGCACCGGCACCCCCTCGCAGGCCGGCTGCCTTTACTTCCGCCTCCGACCTACCGCGTGCAGTGCAGAGCTTCACGCTCAAGGACTCCGTGTCGGGGTGGGCCGACTCTTGGTTCTATCTGAGGAAGGCCGAGGGCGGCTCGCTTTCCTACTCCGGCGCCAAGGGTCGTGCCGTTGAGACCCCCCGTCCCCCCCGTACAGCCCGAGGAGGAGAAGGTGCTCATGCTGATCAATGAGCTTACTTGCTCCGAGCTGTCCGTAGGGATGTTGCCGGGACTACGTCGAGGCAGGGTGTCGCCCCTCGGTGAGGGTGCATCCCTTCTTCAAGGTTGAAGGGTGGCAGGACATCACCCGGGAATCATGCTCAGGTACATTACCGCCTTGGATTTTTACTTTAAAATAAGGGGCATTCGAGCTCACCGTCCTTCCTTGTGCAGTAGCGACTCACGAGGACTGGGTGGATATGAGGGTGTCCGAGATGTTCGGCACTCCCAAGGCCAAGGAAATCCTAGAGGGCCGCGGATCGAACAACGTCCTTAACAGGACCGAGGCGGTAAGTCCTATCCGGACCCTTTCCGAAGGTCTGTTCAGCCGGGTTTCTTCGAAATTTCCGACTTATTCGAATCCACTGCGCGGAGAAGGTCGCCCTTGAGGTCGCTGTGGCCCAAGCGGCGTCGCGGCGTGGGCGGTCAAAAGACCAAAGAACAGGCGGGTCGTAAGCGCCGCGCCCGATCTCCGTCGGCCACGCCGTCCCCGCCTAGGCGCACACGCAGGCACCCCGGTCCGGGCGACCGCTCACCCCGCCGTCACTTGGAGTATGCCGATCGGCAGGAGGTGAGCGAACTGAAACTGTGGATGGATGAGTACACCAGGGATAACCCCGAGCTGATGGCTCGTTTGCGTCAGCTTGCCGCGCGGGCGAAGAAGGAGGCCGCGGCTGGTCCAGCGCGGAAGGAGGCACTGGAGAGCCAGATCGCGGTTCTTCAGGCAGAGCTCGCGCGGGTGAGCTCGAGCTCGGCCCCTCTGGATGACGAGGAGGAGAAGGACGAGCTGGACCCCGTCCCCCTGGTCCCGAGGTCCCGCAGGTCGTCCGCTGCGCCCCAACCACGCCCAACGCCGACCATCACCGAGGCCGACTTGGGAGAGGTCGACCCTTCCGTTGCCAGGGCCGACAAGGCACGTGAGGACATGGCTGCCCTCCTCGATCGCGCTCGAGGCCAGCTGAAAGATGCCGAACGAGGTCAGCCTCTTATCCCTATCTCGTTCGTCTCACTCCCCCTCCGGCACCACACTAACCCCACATCGTCTGTAGTGGGTGTGGCAGCTGGTGCGGAGTTATGGGATTTTGGAGCAATGGCTGACGATATTCTTGACCTCGTGCTAGAGAGGGAGCTTGCCCGTGCTGCCGAGGCCGTTGTGGGCGACGAGGCCAAGGTGGGAACTGAGGCCATGGAGGCCCATCTCCCACGGGCCGCTGGTGGTGCGGATGCCGAGGTAGAGGAGCCTGCTGCCCCGGAGACCCGGGCCCCAAAGCTTGTCTCTCCTGAGGAGGAGACGCGGAGGAAGATTGCGGCTGCCGACGCTCGGGCCGCGGCGGAGGGCATCCCCCACATCATAATTCAAGACGACGACGAGGAGGAGGACGATGGTGCCGAGCATGCCGCTGAAGCTCCTCGCGAGGACTCCGCTGGTGCGAGCGACATCATCAGCGCCACGCTCCAAGAGATCGCCGAGACCTCTCCCCAATCCCGCGATGCTCCGTCGGACATCAACGTCGGCCCGGGATCAGGGAACCCTAACCCGAACGGGGGCTCGCCGGGCGAGGAAGAGCCGGCCACCCCGTTCGCCATGGGGATGAGCCCGATCACGTCAGGTGGCCCGGGCCAACTTCTAGCCCGAGGGAAGCTGCTGTGCGCCGAGGCCGCTTTGGCCGAGATCGACCTCACGGCTGCCGACCCGGCGACTCCGGTCGATCTCGTGCCCGAAGACGCCGCCACGGCCCAACTTCAGGCACCTGACCTCCCGGCCGCCGACCCGGCGCCTCCAGTCGATCTCATGCCGGAAGACGTCGCCATGGTCCAGGCTTGCGAGGAGGCAGGGCCTACCGGGGAGGGAGCTCCTCCGGCCGTAGACCTCGTGCTCCGGGCGGAGGACCCCATGAGCCCGGATCTTGGGGAGGAGGAGCCCCGAGCGCAACTCCCGCTCGGGAGGAAGAGGCGGGAGGTGATCCTTGCTCTCGAGGCCGTCCCTCTGCAGGAGATGGGGGTCGATCCTCAGGGGCAAGGTCTCCCGCCCCCAGGGGACGGGGGAGCTCGAGCTCAAGACCCTGCGCTCGACCAAGGAGAAGGAGCTCAAGCCCCCGCCCAGGGAGTAAAAAGCGGGACGGAGGACCCCGCCGAGCTATTCCAGGAGGGGCTGGAGGCTCGGCTTTGTTGGGTAAGTCTTCTAACACTTATGTGTTTTTGTCCCAAAAATCCGACTGCGACCCGAGATGCCTTGTTGCGTAGGTGTTGGAGACCACCATGAAGGACTTCCACGCCGCGACCGTGCCGCCAGAAGTTGTCGCAAAGCACCAGGCCGAGCAAGACGCTAGGATCGCGGAGCTCGAGCGCCTGGTCGCCGAGCTGAGGTCTTCTGAGGCCGAGATCCGGCAGAAGATGGAGGAGTCCGCGCTCTTCCTCAAGGAGCGCCTCGAACAGAGTGAGCAGGCGAGGTCGGGGCTCGAGGCGACGGTGGTGTCCCTGCGTGACTCCGCGCGAAGCGCGAGCGAACGATCGACCCGACAGCGGGAGGAGTCCAAACGGCAAATCAGCGGCAAGCGAGGGTCGTGGAAGCTTCGTCGGCGGGTGCTTGACCTCGAGTCCGAGCTTGAGTCCGTGCGGGACGAGCTCGTCACTCTGCAGGGCGAAGCGTGCGGCCTCCTGTAACTTCGTTCATACGTAATTCATTCCTGCAAAAGACTTTAGCGAAAAAGCTGCCAAGTTGGGCACAATATGATCGTGTTTGATAGATGTCTTTTATTTTTCTCTGTTTTGTCTCCCTCGGAACGACAACGATATGCCCTATCCCGTTGCTTCCTATTCGACGGAGTTCGATAGTCACGCGATCTAGCGAATGATCGTACTAGGGAGTGACTACCTCGTGCGAAAGCTCCTCTAGGTCGTAGCCACGCGGTATCCCTATAGCCCCCGCCGCCAACGGAGGTCGTGGGCGTAGGCTGCAAACACGACCTTGTTGACGGAATAGAGCCCTGCGGGGACCGTG
This sequence comes from Rhipidocladum racemiflorum, assembly GCA_036346355.1. Classification (NCBI taxonomy): domain Eukaryota; kingdom Viridiplantae; phylum Streptophyta; class Magnoliopsida; order Poales; family Poaceae; genus Rhipidocladum; species Rhipidocladum racemiflorum. The sequence goes on from CM070570.1 coordinate 33,690,357, forward strand.
TGACTTTATACGGTGCGTCTACGCCGCTCACCGGCCGACCTGAGCTAGGAACCGTCCGAGGGGTGTTCATGCGACCCTTTGTCTGCGGCAGAGGCCTGCCGTGAAAAGATGGTCGTCTTACGAGAAGAAAGCCCTCGGGGTCGAGCTCTGGTGGTCCGATGTTAGGCGGTAGGATGCTCGTCCGTTTGCGCCCTGACGTCCGAGCCCGCTCTTTGATACCGGATCGAGTTTGATCACGGCACTTCGCGGGAGGTTTAAAGAGAGAAAGAGAAAGCGAGAGAGAACGAGGGAGACCGGGAGGCCAAGTGTCGAATTTTTATTTAAAGGAGTAAAGTTGGTTTAGTTAGATATGGAACTTACGCAGTTGGTCGATGTTCCAAGTGCTAGCTAGTTCTCGACCATCTTCCATCGCGAGGCGGACAGCCCCCGGGCGTGCTGTTGAGACGACCGTGTAAGGACCTTCCCATCTTGGCGTTAGCTTGTTGGCTTTTGACAGGTCTTGGACCCGTCGCAGAACGAGATCGCCAACGTGCAAGGTCCTTGGTCGTATCGATTTAGCGGCGTGCCTGCGGAGAGCTTGCAGGTAAACTGCGGATCGCAACAGAACCCGTTCACGAGTTGCTTCCGCGAGGTCGAGGTCGAGGAGGCGCTCGCTTACGTGTCGATGCTATCGGCTAGGTTCACCCTTGGGGATCCTAGGACAACCTCGGCGGGTAGGGCGGCTTCCGCGCCATATCTGAGTGAAAGGGGTCTCACCCATAGCTCGGCTCGTCGTGGTGCGGACCGACCGGAAGGGCGGAGGTAGCTCGTCCACCCAGGCTGACCATGCCGTCGAGGCTCTTGAAGACTCTCTTCTTGATTCCTTGGGCGATCTGCCCGTTCGCGCTCGGCCGCCCCATTGCTCTGGGTGGGCCACGGATGCAAAGCATATCTTGGTCCCGACCTCCTCGCAATAAGCCCGAAACACCTCGCTTGTGAGCGAGTGCCGTTGTCCGTGATGAGGCGACTCGAACGCCGGCGGGTTACTACATTATGCGGAAGAACCTTTTAGCCGCTTTGTGCGAGATGGTTGATATAGGTTCGGCCTCGATCCATTTAGTGAAGGTGTCGATTGCGACGAACAGGTATTTACAACCCCTCCTTCCCCTGGGAAATGGACCGAGTATGTCGATGCCCCAAACCGAGAACGGCCAGGTTAGGGGCATGGTCTGCGATGCGTATCTTGCGGTGATGGACTTTCCGGGCATGGAAGCGGCAAGGTCGGCAAGCGGTCACTATTGAGCGCGTCGGCCAGGGCCGTCGGCCAAGAGTAACCCAACCGGAAGGCTTTGCTCACCAAGGTCCTAAGGGACGAGTGAGCTCCACACATCCGTCATGGATATCTTTGAGGAGATATTTGCCTTCCTCTTGGGTGATGCACTTGGAGAGGACGCCAAGCGCGCCTTTGCGGTATAAGAGGCCCTCGACCATTTTATAGGCTGAGGAGCGTCTTACTAGCCGGGATTTCTCGGCTTCCTCCTCGGGCAGTGTCCCGTGCACGAGGTATTGGATGAATGGCGTCATCCAACTCGCACCCTGCTCGAGGAAGGAGACGGTACCACCCGTCTCGGTTGCCTCCTCTTCGGTGGGTATGGAGGGCTTATAGAGGTGCTCGGCGAGCACCCCCAGCGGGCGAAGCTGGCGGAACCGACCTTCGATAAATGGTCGGCCAGGGTATTGTCCTTCCTGGGGATGTATAGTACTTCGAAGTTTCTGAAGTACTTTTCCATCTTCCTTACTTCAACCAGGTAAAGCGCCATTGAGTCATCGAACGCGATACTCCTTGTTAACCTGGTTGACAACCAGCTGCGAGTCGCCCTTCGCAGTTAGTTGTTGGACTCCGAGCGTCCTGCACGCCCGAAGTCCGGCTAGCAGACCCTCATATTCTGCTGCGTTGTTCGTTGCGCCGAAATGTAGTTGGAGGGCGTACTGGATCCGCTCCCCCTGGGGGGATTCGAGGACCACTCCAGCCCCCGAGCAATTGTAAGCTCGGGATCCGTCGAAGTGCATGACCCAGCGACCGTGCTCGGTCTGGTCGGGTTCGGACTTAGAAGGGGTCGGATTTGTCCATTCGGCTAGGAAGTCCGCTAGGACCTGGGATTTGATCGCCGTCCTGGCCGAGAATTCGATCTCGAATTCGGCGAGCTCCATGGCCCACTTCGCGATCCGTCCGCTTGCGTCCTGATTCCCTAGAATCTCTCTAAGCGGGAAGTTGGTCGGGACTCGAATTTTGTAGGCCTGGAAGTAGTGTCTTAACTTCTTCGAGGCCACGAGAAGCGCATAAAGGAGCTTCTGGACCTCGGGGTAACGCTCCTTTGGTCCGTGTAGGACTTCGCTGATGTAGTAGATCGGGCGCTGCACCCCATCCCGTTCTCTGATTATGACGGCGCGTCTGCTTTGGGGTGTGGCGGCCAGGTAGAGCAAGAGAACCTCTCCCATTCTCGGCGTGGTCAAGACCGGGGGTCTTGACAAATATAGCTTTAATTCTTCGAAAGAGCGGTCTGCTTCCTCTGTCCAAGCGAAACTGTCATGCTTCCGAAGCGCCTTGAAGAAAGGCAGGCCGCGTTCCCCGAGCCGCGAGATGAAGCGACTTAGGGCTGCCATCCTTCCGGTCAGGGACTGAACCTCCCGCGTGCAATCGGGTGGCCGCATGTTCTCGATGGCCTCTATCTTCTCAGGGTTGGCCCCAATTCCTTGTGGACCGATCGGTAGCCGAGTACTTTGCCAGCCTTGACCCCGAACACACATTTTTCAGGGTTCAACTTTATTCGATGCTTATTGAGGTTATGAAAGGTCTCCTCTAGATCGGGTACATGACCCGAGGCCATCTTGCTCTTGACGACTATGTCATCTACATATACTTTCAGGTTCCGACCTATTTGGTCCGAGAAGGTTTTCTGCATGAGGCGCTGGAAGGTCGCTCCAGCGTTCCTTAGACCGAAGGACATGGTCGTGTAGCAGAATGTGCCAAACGGCGTAATGAAGGAAGTTTTCTCCTCGTCGTCGGGCGATATGCCGATCTGGTGATAGCCTGAGTAGGCGTCCAGAAAGCTCATCGCCTCGGAGCCGGCCGTTGCGTCGACCAACTGGTCTATCCGAGGTAGCGGGAAATTGTCTTTTGGGCATGCGGCATTCAGTCCTGTGTGATCGACACACATGCGCCACTTGCCCCCCTTTTTCTTCACGATAACTGGGTTGGCCAACCAATCGAGAATGGTCGACCTCCGTATGAAACCGGCTTTGAGGAGCTTGTCGGTTCCTCTCGATGATGGCTTGCTTCTCCGGGGAGAAGCGCTGAGCTTCTGCCGCCGCAGGCTTTTGTCGAGCCGAGCGCTAGCTTTGTGCTCGACGACCTCCCTTGGGACTCCGGGCATGTCGGACGGTTCCCAGGCGAACGTGTCCGCGCTTCTCCGGAGGAAGGTCACGAGCTCGAGTTCCTATTTAGGGTCCAGGGAAGCCCCCACGTGTACGACCTTGCCTGGCTCTGCGTCGTACAGCGGGATGGCCTTAGTTTCTCCCCCGGCCTGGAGGGTAGCCCTGGGTCGGGAACTCCTCGGCTCTTGGTCGGGTCCGCGCTGGGGCAGCTGCCCGACCATGTCTAGAGCCTTCTCGTCGCAGTTTAGGGCCGCCTTCGGACTTCCCTTCACTGAGATCACGCCGCCGGGGCCGGGAACCTTCAGGCATTGGTACCCGTGATGCGTGGCGGCCATGAATTTGGCGAGCGCTGGTCGGCCCAGGATGGCGTTGTAGGCCGACTCGAAATCGACCACCTCGAAGGTGATTAATTCCGTTCGGAAGTTGCTCGGGCTTCCGAAGGTTACGGGCAGGACGACCGCCCGAGCGGCTTGGCCGAGGTGCCGGGGACTATCCCGTAGAAAGGGACTACGACGCTCTTGATCTTGGACCGAGGAATTTGCATCTCGTCCAGGACCCTGGCCGATATCAGGTCCAGGGAACTCCCGCAATCCACAAGCACTCGTCCTACCGCGGTATTGCAGATCGTCGGGCTAACGACCATCGGGAGCCTCTGAGGTTTCGTCATCCCCAGGGGGGAGTCGTCTTTGGAGAAGGTGATGGGCAGCTCGGACCACTTGAGCTGTTGAACGGGAGGCTTCCCCTGGGTGACACGGAGTACCTCGCGTGCGGCCTCCTTCAGCTCCCGTCGAGACCCATAGGCGGCGGAGCCCCCGAATATCACGGCGATGTGGTTTCTCGGCTCCTGGTACTTCATGTCTCAGATCTTCCTCCTCGGCGGGCTTCTTGCCCTTGATGTCTCCTTCTTGCTCGGGAGCGTGGGCATGGGACCCTTGCCGCCAGAGAATTGCTCCAAAGGGAGGCCCATGTTACGCAATTCCGCAGTCGTGCCTGCGGCGCTGGTGGAGCGGCAAAAATAGGCGCTTAGCCCGGCCGCTGGTCGCCGCGGTCTTGGTCGTCCCGGTTTTGCTCGCTGTTCCGCTGAACCGGTCGGCCTTTTCCTTTCGCGGCTCCTCCTTTATACGATTGCGAGGTCGGCCGTTGTCGTTGTCGTTCGATGGCCGCCACCATGTCGGAGACGGAGGGTTTTTTCTTCTTTTTGATTTTTTTCTCGATCGAGCTCACGCTCTTTCGGTTTGACGCCCCTTCGAGTCCGGGCTGAGGGGGCAGCTTTCCTTCGTCCAGCAGCTTCTTCCATTGGACTGCCTCGTCCGCGTTGGCATAACGGTCGGCCATGCGGAACAGCTCGTTGGCCGTGATGTCCGGGTGAATTTCGAGGTCCTGAGTAAAGCGGACGTCTCGGACCCCAAACTTGAAAGCCCGGACAACCGCCTCATCCGAGATGCTCGGGATGGAATTGCGTATTTGCATGAAGCGCTGGACGAACTGGCGCAAGGTTCGCCCGTCTCAGATCGACGCCGAGGTCGCGCTCCTTCCCGGCGGACGTAGCGACTCCGGAAGTTGGCCGGAGGGTGCCGCCACCGTATGCTCAGGACCGGATCGAGTTTTCCTTACGGTTGAATCGCCACGTCCGAGCCGGCCCGTCGGCCCAAAGATCAGGCGAAAGTTGGCCATGACCCTTTCATCACCTCCGGCTAGAATGGCCGTGGTGTAGATCGAGAGAAACTTCGTCGGGGTTACGAGTCCCATCGAATCTCGATGTGACCCGGCTTGAATCTTATTGGCCAGGTCACACGTCGTAGCGACGTCGCGAACGCCCTGCACCCGAAAACGGGACTGTCGGGACGGTCATTGCGAGCGCGGCGGTCGGGGCGATGCCCACCGGCCGAGCCCGAGGTTAGTGGGCCCAGCGAGAGAATATCTCCTATGCTGTAGGATGGAGAGTGGCAGAAGAGGAATGTTCGGCCGGTTCGCCCGTGACTCGCATTCCGTTGGTCGAGGAGCCCCCGAATTGCTCCGGTGCCCTCCGAGCCCGGCCGCGTTCGCGCCGGTCACTCGGCACGATCGCACGCAGTCGTCGGGTGGAGGCGCTCGACGCGCTGGCAGCGTTCGAGGAATTGCTCGGGCGTCCCTTTCTCGGGAGGCTTCCGCCGCTTTTATGTCTGTGGCAATTTCCTCGAGGTCATCGGCCACGGCCGCACCATGGCTTCTAGGTCGACACCGCCAGGAAACTCTCGAGGTTGCGCACCACCGTGGCCAAGGCTTGAAGGCGTTCCCGCCGGGGAACGCAGCGGGTGACGAGCTCGTTAAATGCGTCGCCGACGGGCTCCGGAGTCCGTCACGGCGTGGAAATTCTCACGAACTTCGGCCCTGGTCTTGTTGGCCGGGCCACCACGGACTTGCCGGCGTAAGCTGGCCAGTGTCCGATTCAGAGATGCTTGCAGGTGCTCCTTGGCCGCTTCGTAGCGGTGAAGACGCGTTTCGGCCGGGGATTTGCTCCCGACATTTCCATCCTCCTCCGCAACGAAGATGTTACGGGATTGGACGGATCGCGAGGGTGACATCACGGTGTCTCCCCGTGACGCGGTCCCCTGGTCGAGCTCAAAAAGTTCGGGGATGCCCAGACCATCGTAGAGCCCGTCATACTCGTCGTCCGAGAGGGCGTCGAGCTGGGAGCGAAAGAACTGCTCCGGTGCGGCGGTTTCCATGGAGAAGCTCCGGGAACCGTCATGATTCTCAAGGCCAGCAACGTCTGCTTGTCTTCTTCCTCGATTCCGGGGGCGCCGAGGCCCTGGCGATTTTAGGAACTTGTCATCCTCCGGGATTCCTCACGAAAGGGAAAGTCGGTCCCCACGGACGGCGCCAGCTGTCGACGATTGGGGAGCAGGCCCCCGCCGAGCTTACTTGGTGGAGGGACCAACTGCGACCCCTTCTCAGGTGATGGGATACTCAGAGGAGTGACTCACTGGACTTCAACGGGCAGGGACACTGTAGTTTACCCTGGTTTGGGCCTCTCAAGAAGGAGATAATAGCCCTACTCCAGCTCGTGTATATCTTTGTGCGGCAAAAGTTGTCCTTCCCCTTCATGGTGGGGATGCTTTTATAGCTTACAAAGGGGTGTGCTTGTTCAAACCCACTAACTTCACGTCCGACCAGGTCCAACGTGGTAACTAACGGGTCCTACATTCCTGCCACGTTCCCGCGGAGATCGCAATGAACTAGCGGAGGTTACGCAGCGGGTGGTTACCGACCTCGGGATCACGTCAGGTCGTCTACCGTCTAACTCCGAACTCGGCCACTTCGGCCCGAGCACGAGCTATCGGTCCACCAGGTCATGCGACCTCCCAAAAGGTCCTGGCTAGGCCGTTCCTTGGAACAACCTCCTCGTGACCAGGCCGGGAACGACCTCGTGCTGCTCGTGGCGCCTGGCTAGGTCGTCCCGGGGGACGGCCTTCCGGTGGTTCGGGCAGCAGTGAGCCCGCGCCCCTCGTGGCACCCGAGGTAATTTCGTGGGGTCTACCCGACCCCCCGACAAGTTTCATGATTAAGTTTTATCAGGTTTCTTGAGATTCAGGAGGTTCACATATATGTTTCACGAAAAAGTTTCATGACATTTCACAGATAAGTTTTGACGATGATTACTATACCCTATTCTATTTTTTGGGCTTATAAATCTCATAAAAAGGCCCATAAATAAAGATAAGGCCCATTATCTGGTTATGACTTCAACCAGATTAAATTCAGTCATATGGAAACACTCCTGACCAGTGTGCATAATACTTGTTGAAGATAAAAAATATCCTAACTACCCCGACCAGTTATACCCATACTAATCGAGGACGATCCATTTGACCAACTCGACCATCATATAGGTCAAAGGTTAGTTAGCCTTCACCCTGACCTGGTACAGGTCAGAAAAGAAGTTACCTCCACATAAGACTGGCGTGTGGAAGACACTTTCTTTGACAGGTACAGACAACCGTTTGGAAGTTATTTCCTACGAAGAGATGCCTCTTTATCAAAAGACTCCTTTTGACGGGAAGACACCTTTTCGTAGAAAGATATTTCTTAGAAGATGACAACTACCACCTCTTCGCATGCTATAAATAGAAGGTTTCTGCAAGGACTCAGGGGATGGAACCGAAGATTAAGAATAGAGATTAGCATTAGTTTTCTTGTTTACTCAAAAAGTCTGTACTCTGTAAAACACGTGCGACTTAATATAATCCCCATTTTTCTACTCCTCTCAATCTTGTTTTCTAGACAAAGGCAACCTAAATTATATTCGTAAGTTTGATCTAGGGAGCCCCGGGTCTTGAACATCGACAAGTTTTATTAGGCTTAGTGTTCCATTAACATAATTTAGTTTTATCAGTTCTTAATAGCTCTCACGACTGAGTTTCAATAGATTTCTTTTAGTTTTTAAACTCGTTGGATCTCTCTGAAACTTTTGAAGTTGATTTTTTGAAACACGGTTGAAATTCTTCTTAAACTCATCTTTAATCAGGCTTTAGATTTGAAACTTGACATAAATTATATTTTTAGATTGAAACCCATTGATTTTTTTTGGAAATGTGTTGAAATCATTTGAAACCTATGAAACATGCTATGCAATTGTAGAGTTTGATTTTTTTTTTTTAAAAGTTAGTTGAAATTATTCTAAAACTTATTTTTAGTAAAGCTTCAAATGTTATGAAACCTATCAAAATTTGTTTAAACTTTGGAGTTAAGGCTCTTGAATCTTAGTTAAAATTATTTTGAATCTCGTTTAAATTAAGTTTCATATTGGAAACTAGACAAAACTTGTAGTTTCATATTAAAAACTCATTGAAATTTGTTGAGTCATGTAGAAACATTTATTAAACCCATGTGGAACTCTTATGAAAACGAATGAAACTCACGAAACGTGAATGGATGTGCTTGAAACCTAGTGAACATGCTACACCATTGGAAGTGATTCTAACGGTATAGTGTTGGATAGTAGTGTAGTAGCCTGAAATAAAAAGGGAAAATGAAAATTAAAAATTTAAAACTAAAAATTTGTCTTGAAATGGATTTGCTTTGTTTATTGAATTTCTGGGATATTACCATGTAGGGAAACGTTTTTAATCATCAAACAAGAGAATTTGTTTCTGTAATTGCATTTCAAAATTTGTATTGTTTGACCTTTTTACTTCTTTTGCTATTGTCTTGTGATGAACGCCGTGTAGACTCCGACGTTCCAGAGTCTGTGACAGTTGACCCTGACTTCACAACTGAAATCAACGAGTAAAGCAAGCACCCCCTTTGATCATATTAATCCTATTATTTTACGATGTTTATGTTGTGTCATCAAAACTATTATGCATGCGCTATGTCCAGTAAACTTTGCTATACTATGGATTATGGTAGACATATTTCTCAACTTGTGGGATTTCCTTAAAAAATGTTGATATGTGAACCTTGGCAACCCTAAGATGAAGTTAGGCATCATAGAGATGTCCATTGGGTATAATCGAATATAATTGCATCTGCTTAGCTATGCTTTGACTGAGTGAACAAATGGATGGATATGCTATTTGTTCGAGGAACCATGATTTTGGACATTTTGGCAAAATGTGGCTCAGTTATTTTGGTACGAGAGTAAAAAAAATAAAACTATGGTTTGGCGTGGGTGAGTTATGGCAATAGCTGGATGTGCATGTGACTTGCACATAGTGTAGGGGGAGTTCTCACCCAGGTCGATTAAAGATGAATTGAGTGTTGCAAAATCCAAGAATGATTAGTGCAACCACAAGTGCTGATATGGGACAGTCTTAACCTATTAAGTTTCTTAGAACTAGCTTTGCATATTGGAAGGCCGAAGTAGTACGGGCTTTATGAGTTGGATTGCTCGAAGGGGCGCCCTCACCGAGGTGTTGGGAATAACGTCTGCCGATACAACGGTGTACGCCTTACTATAGGGAGAAGTGAGACATGGGGTGTATAACCATTTATCGTAAAATGATTGTACAAATATCTTCTACCGCCATAGTAAGGGTTTGACGTCACCGGGCTGGTGCAAATTTAGAACTAGGTAATGTAACGGTTATGTCATGATCTCTCTGCAACACACCAAATGAAGTGTGCTAATATCGATTGCATAAAGAGTTGGTCATGATTTGTGGGTAAAGTTGTACACCTCTGCAGAGTGAAAAACTTTTTGAAAAACCGTTCTCGCAGTCATGGGAGTCTTGGTGCACTAACACTAGTTAGAGTTTTGATATTTTTATAAAATGGGTTGGAATTGGAAACATGTGTTGGAAAGTTCACCCTTCGGATGATTCAATGCCTTGCCATGTATTGGCAAGGGTTAGTTTCAACTGTTATATCATGTGTTGGCAAAAATTTATTTTAGAAATCATGCCATGTGTTGGCAAGAACCGGTATGAAGCTCACATTCATGGAGGATTGTGAGTTATTACATTTATGCTACTCTTACTAGTTATTTATATACCTGTCAAATTGTTTTTACTAAATTCCGTTTGCAATCTACTATTCAATATTTATAGTTCAATTTAGCTTTCAGCAAATAAACTTAGTAGCCTTTTTCGTTGTCATAGCCTGCATTTTTATTATTTTTGCAAACACTACAAGTGCTGAGTACGAAAGTACTTAACCTTGCTATCGTTGGCATTCAGTTGATGATGAATTTGCACTCACCGATGAGGAGTACTCTGCCGTAGGAAATGGGGAATATGACAATGAGTTCTTTTAGAGTTAAACCTTGTAAGTTGCTTGTGGGATAAATGGGTAGGACCTACTGATAAGCATCTATATCTTCCGCTGTTTTTGGTTAAGCCTTCGTGGCTTTATGTATGAACCAAGCATTATTAATAAAGTTGAGAACTTGTGTATGGATACGGTAACAAAGTTGTAAGTGTGCATACCAGTACAATATGCATATGGGTGGGAGGGTTCCAACGTAGCACTCTTATAACACGAAAGCAGAGGAATTTAAATATAATTCTCTCGTGGAAACACACCGGAGGTCAGGCAATAGTAGCCCGAAGTACCGAAGCTTTAAATATAATTCTCACGTGGAAACAAACAGGGCCTAAGTACCGAAGCTTTAGCAAGAGAGGAGCGAACTGAACATATTATTTAGACCGAAGGCGGCTTCTTTCTCCTCCCGGTTCTGCTCTTCCCCAGCCTCCGCCGCTTCTTCCCAGCTTCCGTTTCTTCCAATGCCCAGTATCAAATTCTCTACTCCCAGTCCAAATTAATTCTCCCCAAATTACTTGTATCCTGTAAGTCACGAGTCATAATTTGGAGACGTGACGTACGGAACCTGACGTGGACCCTCCGGATCGAAGAAATTTCTAAAAGTAGAACCCATGTACGTAGGACGCATGCATATGCAATACGTCCTACGGTAGTCGGTAGGTTGGGAAAACCAGGCTTGCTTATCCATTGTTCCTTCGATCTCACAGTCTTAACAAAGGTGTTAGTTGGGTCTGCACGACTGTAGAAGAACAGACGTACCTCGCAAAACCTCCATGGGTCTTGTCGAATATATCTCGACTACTGCTAAATTGACAAAACCTCCATGGGTTTTATCAATTTTTCCGCTAAATGGCGTCAACTCGTCAAGTCTTTTGTCCCGCTCAGCACTAAATTGCGTGGAAGTTTGCAACGACCTGCTGTAGCCGCAAATAATAGTGCAATACTGGAATGAAAGTATGGAACCCCACGCCTCCTCTCCTCCTATATAGACGACCCAACTCTCCATTCGTTCGTTCAGCATCCAACCATGCATTGCATGTGCCACGCTTCAAGCAGCAGCAGCAGCATGGCCACCAAATTGCTTGTGCTCGCGTTCGCTCTTCTCCTTGCCGCTCCGGCAGCCTACTCCGGCAGCACGAGCTTCCAAGCCGCCCTGGTCCGCATCGAACCGGGCCTCAACCTCACGCGAGCCGTGCAGCGCTCCCGCTCTCGCCTGTCCATGCTCGCCTCCAGAGCGGCGTCCGGCGCCGGCGGTGCGGCGAGCGCGCAAACCCCGCTGCGGCAAGAGCCCGGCGACTACATCATGGCGTTCGGCATCGGCACGCCGGCGGTGGAGCTATGGGCTGAGGCGGACACCGGGAGCGACCTCATATGGGCCAAGTGCGGCGCCTGCACGAAGTGCACGCCTGAGGGCTCCAAGTCGTACGTCCCCACCAGCAGCAGCTCCTCCTCGTCCGTCGCGTGCGGCGACCCCGCTTGCGGGGACGTGCCGAGAGGGAATCGCGGGTGCGACGACGCCAACCGCTGCTCATACCGCTACGCCTACGGCGACGTCGCCGACTCCCACCACTACACCGAGGGCATCCTCATGACCGAGACCTTCGCCTTCGGCGACGCCGCGTTCAAGGGCATCGAGTTCGGGTGCACGCTTCGTTCCGAGGGCGATTACGGGCAGGGCTCCGGCCTCGTCGGGCTCGGCCGAGGGAAGCTGTCATTGGTCACGCAGCTCCATGTTGAGGCCTTCTCCTACCGCCTCTCCTCTGACGTGAGCTCGATCTCGTTTGGCTCTCTCGCCGGCTTGACGAAGGGAAGCAGCAGCTTCCTGTCCACTCCATTACTTGGAACTTCGGATCTTCCATTCTACTACGTGGGTCTAAGTGGTATCTCGATCGGCGGGAAGCTCGTGCAGATACCGCCGGGAACTTTCGCCATGGACCCGAACAGCCACAGTGGCGGCGTCATCTTCGACTCCGGCAGCACACTGACATCGCTCGTGGACCCTGCGTACACGCCGGTGAGGAACGAGCTGCTAGCTCAGATGGCTGAGATGGGCGTGCAGGCATCACCAGCAGAAAACGACGACGTCTGTTTCCCGGGAGATACGAGCACGACGACCTTCCCGTCCATGGTGCTGCACTTCGACGGCGGCGCCGATATGGACCTGCCGATCGGCAACTACTTCCCGCTGATGGAAGGGCAGAACGGTGTGCGTAGGTACTGCTGGTCCGTGATAAGATCGCAAGATATGACGATCATCGGCAACGTCATGCAGATGGACTTCCTCGTGCTGTATGACCTGACCAAGAACTCGAGGATGATGTTCCAGCCGCCCGCCGCCTGATTGCACAAGCCGTTGGTATGCGCCGCTTATAGTTATGGCCACCTATTTACGGGGAAGATATCCGGTGCACAAACACCATTACGCAGCGTATATGATGTCGCTACTGTGTCACAGCGAATGTGTACAACATGATTTAATTTCCCGGCCATGTATTATTGTATACGTATGTGCAATCCTATTCAGGTGTATCCTATCCCGTCGAGTCGGAGGGAGCAGAATTTGTAACAGGGAAATTGCAGTGCGTTTTACTATGAAAATAAAATCCTATTTCAGCTACGTGCATATTTGTGCCAAGTCTTCAATTGAAACATCATGTCGCTGTGGAGAGATTTACAGAAAACTGGCAAGGTGGTCCGCGCATTTGTGCGGCTACATTTATTTTAACGTTGGTAATATCAAATAATATAACTTAAATGTTTGAGAATATATGTACATATCTTGTAGGTTGTTTAGACTTTTAAGAAATCATAAACATTAAAAATGATAATAGAAGATTGAAGGAAAAATATAACTTAAAGAACGTAATTGTAGTATGAGCTTTGCTGGAAGAAAATCACTGAGCATAATAAGTTATGGGTGACAACTATTAATATGTCCATCTTAGTTTTAGACCCACATGCTCACTAATAAAAAAGCCCACAAGAAAAGATAAAGTCCAAAACCCATTACATGATTAAAATAATACTGATTGGAGATAAAAGACTTTATTCATCCCGACCAGCTATGTAAGTTGGTCGGGGATAGTTTGTCCAGTTATCCCGACCAGCTATACATATGCTGGTCGGGGATAACTTATTCAATTGTTCTGACCAGCATACCGGTCGAGAATTTAATAACTTCCGCCCCAACCTGAAACTGGTCGGAAAGAAAGTTGCCTCCACATAAGACTAGCGTGCGAATGATACTTTCTCTGACAAGTACATATAACTGATTGGAGATTACTTCCAACGAAAAGACACCTCTTTATCAAAAAACACCACCCAACAGGAAGACACCTTTTGGCAAGAAGACACCTCTTAGAAGAGAACAACTGCCATCTCTTCGGCCAATATAAGTAGGAAGCTTGTGCAAGGAATCAGAGACATGGACACAACAGAACAAATGAGAAGAACATGATCAACATTAGTATTTCACTCCCAATTCATAAGCATGTACTTTGTTAAGACACGTAACTGAATAAAGAGCACTCCCTTTCATCCTACCTTCATAATCTTGATTGACTTTATGCAAAGGCAACCTCAATTACGTTTGTAAGCTCAATCTAGGGACCCCTAGGTCTTAAACATCGACAGATGGGATCTTAGAAACGTAACCACTATCCATCATATATGGATCATGTAATTGCATACCCCAATTCTTCCTTATGTATCTCAAGCAATACATACATTGATTACATCTGCATTCACCATGGGTGACTTACCTTAGACTTATCTTTCCTTAAACATTGACTACCCCACCCAATCGTGCATCTTCTATCTCTCCTAGTGCGGGGGAGAATGTTGGCAAGGCTGGAAAAAAAAAAACTCGTTAGGGCTCGAATCAAAATTTCTTCACTTACGGTAGGTAATAGGTTGAAAATTGAAATGAGTCCATTTTGAGTGAAAAAAGTTAATGAGGCTCGGTTTGATAGTGGCTCGTTAGCTCCAATTTGAAATAACCATTTACACGGTAAATAAAATAAATTTATATTGAACTATGTCAATTTTGAAAGAAGCTTGATAGCATGCTCTAGCTGTTGGAGGCGAATCCTCGCAACTTTTTTTTTTTCAAGCCTAGCCTCTTCCAAATGAATTTTAAAAAGTAGTCATTTTTTTACCGCGAAGAGCATGTGTCACATGTCATGTCCATAAAACTTGGTATCTTTTCGAGCCCACGGCAGCACTCTCCTAGCTCAGAAGGAGCTCGTGTGCTTGGCTCCATACTCGACAACCCTCCTAATAAGCTCCCGATGCTTAGTAGCAAAAGGGATATGATGTGCATGTGAAAGGACCTGAACACAATTTCTAATTTTTTGGGGGGTTCTTTTCATGAAGAAGTTATGAATTTATAGAACAAGGAGGTCCTTTCTATAAAAAAACCGATGAAAGAACATCAACATAAATATGAATTTCTTTAGGGGCATTTTCGCGGAGAGGACCATGTGGGGCGTTGGCTGGGTGGGGATCCCGTGGAATAATAAAGACTAGGCTCACAGCACTGACTCGCTGACATGTGAGCCCCACATGTCATTGACATGGCTCACGGTGGACCAAGCCCACGCATGGATCCAACGCTTATGTGGCACACCACATGGCATCAACGTCATCAGTCACATCAGCACAAGCAGGCATGAGACCTATGGTGACCAGTGGCGAGCTCCGGCGACTTCGGGTGATCCCTCAGGAAGCGCACAACTCGACGAACCTTTTGACACAAGCAGTGCGGCCAACGGCGATCGGCTGCAAATATGGAAGGCGGTGGCGGCGCGGCTTCAACGACAACGGTGATCTCAAAGCTTTCTTCCGACGAGATAGCACGGGCACTGAGTAGAACATGGCACGATGAACACAACGTTAGACCAAGGGCTTGGGAACTCACCGACGATGGCGAATTGAACGTTTTCCTTTCACAACAGCAATGGACGGTTCAATTAGTGAGTATGAGAAGCTTTAATCACATTAAATCCTTTTTGAATTAGGAAAATTCTAAATTGATCTTTAATTAGCAATAAATTATGAACATTTTTGAAAAGGCTAAAAAACTTAAAACAAAATCAAAGATGCAAAAATTAAGATGTTCCATGTGTGCACAAGTAACTAGGGTTAAGTTCTTTGAGAGGCTATGCAAGAAAAGCGCAAGCGACCGCAGAACAGAAGAACCACAGAAAAGCGTGAGGTGACGGCACACAAAAAAAGAAGGCGCAGGTCCTGCAGCAGCTCTGGGTGGCGCATAAGGGCATGTACAATGGTACATACTAGCTGTCTATAAGAGTATGCCAATAGAATTTTGGATGATGTGGAGGAGAGAAAAGGAAGAGAAAGAAAGATGTTGTTTACTATTTAACAGATGGTCTTATAGACAGTTTTATACTATGTATACAATTGTACATACATTCTATTAATTATATGAGAGATCATTACAGATAGCTATATAGACAGTTTCTTGTATAAATTATCTCTAATTCTATCTATAGATAATATAAAAATATATTATAGACAACCACATCTATACGCTGTACATGCAAAGCAGTGCGCAGCCGAGGCAGCTGTCTTCCGGTGCGACAAGCAGAAGTTAAGCTTCACGGTGCGGGTGGAAGTCTACTGCGAGCAGGGTTAACAAAACCGAAACCGAAAAAACCGATGGAAAACCGAAATTGGAAATTCGAAAATATCGAGCTAAAAATCGCTGGAAAATCGTTAGAAACCGAAGAGTTTCAAAACCGAGCATTTGAACAAAAAACATTCAAAACAAATTTAAAAAAAAACGAAAACCATTCGGTTTTCTCGAAAAACCGCTCGGCGAGTTGAACCTTTTGGACGATCGGTTTCTTGAGCGGTTTTCATCGGTTTTCTCGAAAAACCGCTCGGTTTTCATAGCATAAATTTTTTTAATTCTTTTTAATTTTTTGATTTTTTTTTGAACTGGACCGGTTTACCGGTCGGTTTTATATTTCGGTGGGACTCGAAATCTCGAAAACCGAACGAAAATCGCGAATTTCGTTCCGTTTTGTTAACCCTGATTGCGAGTGCGTGGTGATCAAGGAGCAGCATTTCGGTACAGGAGCAAACAAAGCGACGGTGACTGCTGTATACGAAAGAGAGCGAACAAAAGGGGAAAGAAAGAGAAGAGAAAAATGAGAAAAATGAGAGATTATACGAGGGTTATACTTTTATGTAAAGGAATACTTGTATGTATTATGTATTTCTAATTTAAGGGGAAAAATTAATGGGTATAAATTCTAATCTACTAGTTCTCGTACTTAAGTCACGTACAATTGTTTTCTAGCTTGCTAGTTTAATCAAGTTTTCTTTTATGATCCTAGATTATTTATTCTAGATTAATTCTTTTAGTTTGATTATTATTTTATTAACTTCCATAACTAATAAAAATAGAAGTAAAAAATAGATTCAAGTGTTAGTTTGCACCAACTCACCTATTTCGTGGTGTGCATTGATCCTTCACGCTCTTGCCACTTGTTGGCGCTGGTCTTGGTGGATTTCCCTCCTTGCATGAACAGTAGGGCTGGAAAAAAAAGCTCGTTGAGCTGACTCGGTGGCTCGTTTCAAAATTGCTCTGATTACATTCATTTTTCTTTTAAAATAAAGATCAGTTGATTTGGAACCAGAGTCAACTTCGGCTCTGCTCGTTAGGCTCGGCTCGTTAAGCTCGGTTCGAAGTTGGGTCTCAAACAATACAGGAGACTATAATAAATAAGAATAAATCAGTGTTGAAGAAAGCTCGAAAAAAAGTTCAACTGGCTCGTTATCCACCCCTAATGAACAGGCAGTAGTCCAATAGTTTTGCATTCTGACTAGCTGATAATTCAATCCATATGAGTTTGGCCTCTCACTGTCCAGTAAGGTTGCATCATGAGTTCGTGAAGCAGTAGCCTAGTAGGAGACCTGGAATTGCTGGAGTATCCTAACCTGTTCGTTCAACCATGCGCACCTCGAACGTGTGTCTTTCCTTCTTGCATTCTATGGAAAAACTGCACAATGACAACCTTGGGCCGTGCCGCTGATGCCGAAGGGAAGACGCTGGCCGCAGCACGCGGCGGACTTCCTATGCTTATTCTAATCACGGTTCAGTTGGAATCAGTGTGCCCTTCACTGGACTTATAATTACGTAAGTCAAGGCATAAAGTCGAAATCAGTGTAGCATTCACTTGAGTCCATGGAAAAACTACACAACGACAACCTAACCCCGTGGGGATCGCCGGATCGAGTTGACATACATGGCAGTATGGCACACGACCGAGAGGTTTGGGAACCTCTCAGAGCAAGTACAATAAGACCACGTCAGTTGGCTCTTAACTTGTACATGTCAGCATTAGTCTATATGGAAGAGTGAGAAACGATGAGAGAGAAGATAGATGGTTTTTATTTAGTAGCCAGCTTTTTACGGATGCATAGGTAAATCATTTATGTACAAGAGAGAATAGATAGTTATTGCACAACATCTAGAGACAACTTTTAGAGACAGTTATTGTATAAGTTGATTTTTAGCTTACTATTAGCCTGCAGTGAGCTTTACTATTGTACTTGCTCCGAGACGTATTCAAAGTTAGGAGCTTGACCGGGAAGTTTCTCATCGAGTCTTTGGAGGCATGGAGCAACCGTTTACCGTTTTGTTCTTCTTCTTTGAGTTGGCATGAGCAGTGAAATCCAACTTAATTGACACTTTTTAATGTGTCTTTCACTTGTCCTTCCTACTTCCTAGCACGACAAGAGGACCTTGACCGAAGGAAGAAATTTACCAGGAACACGTTCCCGACAGTGACATTCAAATGGAAAGGCCTATAACCCCGCATTGAACAAGCCTTGATCAATCGTCTTTTCCCCACAACCTCAGAGGAACGACCGAAAGATGCATGCCCTCTTGTCCCCTGATTATCAAGTCTCTAGCCGCCGCCACCGTATCAATTTGAAGCAATCATTCTGACAGGAAATCGGAGTCATCTGAAAGACCGGAACGGTGATCAGAGAGGTAAATGATTTCAAAATAAAATTTTCTTCACCTACTGGACAAATAGTATCCAAATAAAACCTCTCTTGCAAAGTATAAAAGATCCTGGAGCAAGAACAGGGCACAAGAACAGCCCGAACATAAAACCAAAATGATGAATCTTTTGATCCAATGATTCAAAGTTCATGAAACTTGGTAGATAACCTCTTTAGGATGTTAAGAACTTGTTCGAACAATCAATCACAATAATTGGCGTCAAAGTTCCGACCTTTAACTATTTGAAGAGGAAATATGCCAAGAACATGAAAAAAAAGAAAATCTGTGATCTATGATTGCTCGTGGAATTTTGAAGATCAAGATGGACTTGAATACCTTCCCACAAATCACAACAAGCTAGAGGTCACAAAGAAATTCATCAAAACACGATTAATCAAGAATTCATCAATGGAGGCATAAAAGATCGGTTTCTCGCAAAACTCGAAACAAGGATTGCCTAGGGGATTGGGATGTGATCTAAGTGAAGACTCATCCAATCAATCTCTCATCCTTGGCAATAAAACCCAGAAGCAAGTAGAAGGAGGGGAGGTAAATCCAACTTGCAGAATTTAATGCGAGAATGTAAATACTGAATTTAAATTGCGTAAAGACATAATGTAAATGCGGAATTTAAATTCAGAATTGAGAGAATGGATCTTTGTATTTTCTTTGAAAGATTTTATAAAACATCACTTCATGTGGGCAAAGCTCAAAGGAGCCACACAAATCTTCTCAGGAACTTCTCTCAAAAACCTTACCAAGGAAGGCTACCCCTCTATTTA
The DNA here is from genome assembly GCA_036346355.1 of Rhipidocladum racemiflorum. Lineage (NCBI taxonomy): Eukaryota > Viridiplantae > Streptophyta > Magnoliopsida > Poales > Poaceae > Rhipidocladum > Rhipidocladum racemiflorum. The sequence continues at coordinate 33,709,338 of CM070570.1, forward strand.
TAGTGTTCTAGGATCAATTCCCACCCTCGGATGTGTTGCCTAAACCCTAAGCTAACATCAAGAGCCAGGATTTGATTCCACACTTTTACTCACATGGGTTACATTGATCCACTCTTACCCATGCTTTCTCAAAGCATTTTTAAGTAACCTGTTCAACAATCCTCTCAAAAGCTAACTTGACCACTACTTTAGCTCTAAAGACCAACTGAAAGGACCGGAGATGTAGCCTAGAGGGGGGGGGGGTGAATAGGCGAATAAAAACTTTTCAGCGGAAACAATTTTTCCCAAGGGAGTAAACCCGGATTATCCGAGTAGAGTCTGGATACTCCGAGTTGTTCGGACTATCCAGAGTTTAGAGGCGGATACTCCAAGCTTGGCTACTCGAGATGAGATTTCAAATCTCCTCAAATTTTGAACAAACTACTTGAATACAAAGTAGCTAAACACTACCAGGTAAATTAAGCAAGCATAGATCTAGAGCCAACTGTAACACCCCAGCTTTTACTAAGCCCAGATTGTCACCAAACATAGATCATGACACATTTAATACCATAATTTAAGGTAAATTACAGCAAGTAATCATTTGGAATAATTGGAAATTTTGACAGCATCTCCTTTGTTTTTGCATGAAACTTAACAACATAGCATCATATCAATATGTAAGACAAACGAGATATCCATACGCAGCGATAAGGATAGCTAATCATCAACTAAAACATCAATAAGCATCGATAGCAAAATAATAAGCATCAATTTAACTCTAGGAAGTTAAAACAACTCCCTCCATAGCCCCACATGATATACATGAGGGAAACAACCAAACATACAGACCATACACTAATGATTATTGTAATACTTAATGTCGTGTCTCCAAAACAGGTGAATTAGCTAGATTATGATACTACGTGGAGGAGTGTAGCTAGATCCCTTTCCCGCACGCCGATTTCATTGTACCTAAACAAACAAACAACATAAAACACAAGCGTGAGTTCGAAAACTCAGCAAGCATATTGTAATGGACAACAAGATCATTGACAAGACAATAATACCTCACGTCACATATAACATTTCAAACTTGAACACATAACAACATCCTCATCATTTAATATGTATTGTAATGCAATGCAATGCAATGCTATGCTCATATCTCCTTGGAAACTCATACCGGTATGGTTGAGTACACACCCGTCGGTGTGCACCCTCTCCCCCCTTCCATCCCGAAGATGGAGGGTGCCTACTCCTCGTTTCCACCACCCACGGTAGATGGAATCACGATGTAGGACTTACTCTAATGGCTCTCCGGATTAGTCATAACTTTCTCACCGACCTTCCCGGATTAGTTAATGACTTTCTCACCGCCCGGGCCATGTAACATGTCATGTATGCAAGCATGCCAACAATATAAAACTCATATATTAACACATGGCATCATAACATCTTAAACATGCTCATCATATCATAGCAATCATTAAAACATGGCAAGTGGACATCATATCAATTATAACATGTAGTTCATGGCAAGACAGCATGTTATCTATCCCAAACACTATCAAGCAATTCTAGCAACACGTATAATGTTCAATCCACACAACACACTTGCCTTCAACCACAAGGCAACGGAGTGACGAGAGGTTGAGGGCACTCGAAGGCACACCACCTGCAAACACGTGCCACACACTTAATTCGACTCCTCAAAACAGTACCCACTACACCTAATACGCTAAATACTCCAAAACCCGAAATCACAGATTTTGCCCCGTTCTGGACAGCGGCTTCGAAAAAACATAACTTGAGTTCTAGAACTCCAAATTGAATAAACGAGTACATCCTCGCGTAGCTTAGGAAATTTCCCAACTTTTTCTAGTTATAGGTAAAGACTGATTCGAACTCTAATGTTGTTTAATCTAACGTTGAACACGAACTGTCTCAATCTCGTCACAGATTTGACAGCGCTCGGTAAAACAGGCATAACTTCCAAACGGCTGGGCGGAATTTCAATTTCTTTATATGCACTGAAAGATATTGAAATTATCTACAACTTCCTAGAAGTCCGTACGGTCAGATTCGAACTCTAAATTAGTTTAATCTAATGTTGAACACAGACTGTCCCAACCTCGACACAGATTGGACAGCGCCCACCAAAACGGCCATAACTTTCAGACCGTAACTCCAAAAATTCTCAAAAAAAAAACACCAAAACGGCCTCGGTTGACCGTTTTAATACTAATGATGAAAAAGTGATGTGTTTCAAGGTGATTGTGTCATTCGGAGTTTATGAATCATGATAGAGATTGAAGTAAATGAGGAATCATGTCAAGTTGTGCTTAGTTAAGCTAAGCCAAGTCACTCTTGTTAATAGATGGATTTGGAGAATGGAGTTGTCATTGCTATTGTTTGAGTCTTTGCGTGGGTGTGTTGAGTTCGCAAAGAAGATGAGTCTCTAGTGGACATTGTTTTAGAGTTGACGTGTAAGATTCGAGGTCGAATCCAGTTAAGGGGGGTAGAATGTGATACTACGGAATGACGGTATGAGTCATTTTCGATCTCGGCCATAAGGTACGACTCTTGTAACATGTTTTTGCGCTGTTTCTGCAAGTGTGGGCCTTTCCGGGGGATTTTGGGCCTTTCCGGAGGGGAATTGGGCCTTCCGGGGGAGTTCGGGCCTTGGGGGGTCCATGTGGGCCGAAGGTGGGACATATTTGGGCCTTTTGGAGGTGGTCTAGGACAGCAAAACTGCTGCCCTAGCCCTACCTGCGCCCCAAACAAGTCCCCTCCCTAGCCCTAGCCCCCACTTGTCTCCCCTCCACCCCATTGCCTCCTCCTCCCTAGCCGCCACCCCTCCCTCACCCTTGCGCCTACTCCCCCACCCTTGCTGCGTTCCCCTCGCTGCCACGCCACGCCATGGTGCTGCCCTCGCCGGTGGGAGGATCCGCGATGAGGAGAACCGGTGGCAACGTCGCGTGGGAGCGAGATCGGGCGATCGAGAGGCATTCTTCGTGTTCGTCGTTCGTCGGACTAAGGTATGTCCATGGGGAAACCTTGGGGAAGGTCTAGGTGCTGTTCTCATGGTAGATTTGGAGTTGTTAGATCAAGAGGACGTGCTGCCATGGAGTAGATCTGAAAAGAACTAGAGTTCGTATTGTACTCAGTTTCGGGCAGATTTGGAGTCCGTTTTAGGAGAGATGCTGTCGAATTTTTCTTGTACGACAGTTTAGATTTGTAGGGTGTTACACCAACCACAAGAGAGAAGTAGATCGGAGCTTCTAAATGGCTCAATACCAAACAACTTTCACCAAAAGAGAGCAAACGCACGGAGACAATGATTTTTACCTGAAGTTCGGATTCTTGAAGGGAATCCTACGTCTCCGTTGTGGAAGCACAAAGCCTTGGTCTCTCTTGACCAGTATCCACCCGGTGTTGCACCAAGCACTCGCCGGTTTCTCTTTTGAATCCTTTCCTTGCGGAGGTGGATCCTACCTTCACAAACTTCTGGGGCTCTCCACAAGCTTTATTGAAGGCTCCCGACGACTCCTAGCAGTCTAGGCGCCCTTCAAACTCCAAGGGTAATGAACACCCTGCAAAATCATCTTGAAGGATGAACTTGTGCTCAAGAATGAGAAATGCAAGAGCAAAGCACTCAAATCCCCTTCTCACTATCAAAGATTTGAATCAATCTTTTGCTTTTAGTGGAGAAGGAGCTAGAGCTTCAAAGTGGATGAGAATGAATGCTTGAGAGCTAGGCAGGTTGGAATGGAGCCGTGCTTAATGTTGGAGTGAAGTGAAGGCTTATATATGGAGCTCCAAAATCCAACCGTTGTGAGAGGCTGCGCACAACCCGGAGTATCCGGACATTAACCTAGATAATCCGGATTGATAAAAGTTGCAACCCTAGCAGAGAGACTTAACCCGGAGTGTCTGGACTCAAACCCGGATACTCCAGACTTAACCCGGATACTCCGGACCAAGTGTCCGGATACTCCGAGTTGACTAGCTCGGCCAACCGAGAGACAAACTGGGAAATGCAAGTGTATTTGAGGTTTTCGCTATGCAATTTTGATATGCTTGAGCACGAAGCTATCCTACGAGCAATTTCCCATCGTATCCCCCTTAATAGTACTGCCATCCTTGGACTCAAAAACAAATAGAAACAATATATCTATAGTCATGATGCCATCTCCATAAATAAAATATACTTGGGGGTGTCTCATTGCCTTCTTATCTTGTTAAATCCTCGATCCCTCCACAACATCTTACTTAAACTATTAGTCCTCTCTAATTGTGTTTTCATTAATCACCAAAACTATCATAGGGGCCTAGATGCACTTTCACCAACAACCCACTGGTCTTCTAGACCCAAACAGCTTGAAGCTTAGTAGCCACTTTGTCCCCTTGCCTCCTTGGACTGCACCGTCTTCATCTCCCGCCATCTTCCGGTGATCTCCGACCATCTTGAACCTCCAGCAACCCTTGCGTAATCTCGGCCATCTCTCGCCTCACCATAGCCACCAAACAGAGTCCTGCATCTATCACAGACAAAGAAAACACATTATATAGCATTGCTCAAAAATAATATGCCTTAATCATCAAAGAACAAAGCTCAACAGAGCACAGAACATCTACGACGGACTTACTTTAGAACTGCCCTGTTTCCAACACAGCAGATTTCTTCCTGATTTTTTATGATTTTTTCTGTTGTTCAAATAAAAAAATTATCAACATAAAAAATATGCATATCAAAATTCTCTACAACTTTCATGTAGACCAAATAATTGTTTGAGCAAACTAAGACCTCCAAAAATGTGAATTACTGCAAGGTCCGACGCGAACAATTCTGGGTCCGGCGCAGTTCTTTCTTAGTCCGGTGTGAATGCACCTATGTTCCCAATTTTTTATGATTTTTTCTGTTGCTCAAATGAAAAAAATTGTCAACATGAAAAATATGCGTCTCGAAATTCTCTACAACTTTCATGTATACCAAATAATTTTTCAAGCATAGGAAAACCTCCAAAAACATGAATTATTGCAGGGTGTCGAAGTCGGTCCAGCACGAAAAGAAATGGTCGGGCGCAAACGTGAAACTCTCTGTTTTCAACACCCCTTAGCCCAGCGCTAAAGGAAAACACTCTGTTCCAAAATTTTCTTGCTCCAAACCGGTCCGGTGCAAACACGAAACCAATTACACTTGGTCCGGCGCATACACAAGTCATTTATAACTCGGTCCGGCGCAAATGTGAACTTCACAACATTTGGTCAGGCGCAAAGATGAGTCATTCCTGACTTGGTTCGGCGCAAAATGAAAACTGTCTGTTACTTGGTTCCCTTGGTCTGGTGCAAACACTAAGCACTAGACCTAAGGTCCGCCGCAACCTAACAAGGCGACAGAAATTAAAATGCTTTCAATTCGAAATCCATTTCAAATCCAAATTCAAATCTGAGCAAACCTAGCTCAAATGAAGTCAAATACTCATCACAAACAAAGATAGACCTCTACACGATCCTTCACAATCGAAGCACGACTCCTAGTTGCAATAATTGCCCAAAACGGTATGAACATGCTGAGCGCACAAGTCAATCCTTGTGTAACAGCCTCCTCCATGTTTCTTGTGTTGCTTCTCCTCTATAGCTTGTTTTCGTTAATCCCCGCCAGTTCTCTCCAATCCAATCCCTCCGAGGCTCCGAGTGCCCCAGAAGCTCCATCACCATCCCAAATCCTTTCTACATCCCCAAGAACTCAAGCATCTTGAGGCATACAGGCTTCGAGATATCATGCAACTCTACCGACCCAATGCTATTTCTAGATGACAAGCTGTACACGGTCCTTGACATCTCACTGCTCCAGGGCCATGTAGGTGTAATGTTGAGAAACGGGGTATGCTACTCTAGCAGAAATTAAAATTTCTACCGCAAAACCAGAAAAACTACTCGCAAGAAGGTGATCATAGATCAATTACCACTAGACGCGCAGTTGCGGAATCCTTCGCGCGTTGATGTAGTGGATCGTTCTCGGTGTGGATCGTCCTCGCCGCGGATTGTCCTCGCCGCCGATCGTCTTCTCCACGCCGCAGTAGCAGCAACGTCACCACAGCAGTCCACACATCCGGGGATGGAACGCCGTGCGTCGGCGTGCAAGCACCGTGTCGCTTGGCAGGAGCAACGAGAGGTGGAGGCTAGGGTTCTGGACGAAAGATATGTGTGACGCCCACCCTTCTCCTCTCCTTATATAGCCACGTGACGGAACCCTAAGCCAGGGCCCATCAGTGCGTTAAGCCCACGAGGTCCATTAATTACAGATCCAATCCGAATTAATGCGTCCCAACCCGTTAAGTGTGTGACCATGTAGGTTCATGCGCATTTGGACATAGATTCGAAAAACCCTTTTCTAATTCAATAGTTGGTAGCGGCTCCTTGCACATATGATCAAAGTACCGATGTAATAATCCCTTTGTCAAACTCAAGGCGAGAAGCATGTCATCCTCTGACAGTTCAATCCATCTCTCGTATCCGTGATATATTAATAAGTTGTGATTGACTTCTCAATCACGGCATGACCATGCACTTCCTTAATCATATCACACGAGTGGCCTAGACCACTACTACAATTAAGAGTATTAACGACCAATAAATAACAACCATTAAAAATTTTTGGTCGTTAATCAATTTTATTGAGTAGCCCTTCCAAAAAAATAGATACGTAACTACCGCTATTTTTCCCGTCGTTAGGATAGCGTAGGAAAATAGCGGGACGATCAATTTTTTTTTGGCGCAAACTCCCAGCCGGCTCGTCGATCCTTCCCGGGCCGTGATTGGGATAAAGATCTCCTTCTATGTGCTCCATCGATCACAGCTACCTCCCGATCTTCATCTACAGAGACGGCGGCGCCCTGCCTCCCGATCTCCATCCCTAGAGCAGGCGCCGCCCTGCACTGCCCTTCCCGTGCGCCGCCCTTCGCCCCTTCCTCCCAATCGATCTCCATCCCAATCCCCTCCCGATCGATCTCCAATCCCCTGCACTGCCCCTCCCCTTCGCCCTTCCTCCTGTGACTCCTCCGAACAGTCGACGGCTCTCCTCCCCCGACTAACCCGACTCCCTCCAGAAAAGCGGCAGCAATCCTCCCTCGCGCCTAGGGATAGCCATTGGTGACCTCTGAAGAGGCTAGCTAGTGGTGCTCCTCCCTTAATTTCCCTTCAGACAAGCGGCGGCCCTCCTCCCCCGACTCCCTCCGGATAGGCGCCAGCGCTCCTTCCCCGACTCTCTCGTTCGCCCTCCAGAGACCGGCCTCCCCTGTGACTCCGATTCATCTTGGTGCTATTCCCTTTGCTTTGCATTATTTCAGGTAATATGGTTTTGATTGCCAAATGCAAATAATTAAATAGTTCAGATTGCAACGATAATCTGCATCCTTCAACAACTCTAAAGATCAATTGCATGATATTTCAATTGTTGATTCAGAAATAAATGGTCCCAATCACATGTTTGATTGAATTGCCTTTGTCCCTATATTTTTCCAACATTATCGATCATGAACAACACTACTATTTGATGATATAGGTAAGTGCTACAACACGGGATTGATGATTTGATTTGAGAAGCTGCAGTAGGGGTTAAAATTGATGCAGTTTGTTAATATCAGGCAACCTGAATGTTACTCACAATAAAGCATGAAATACTTACTGCAGATCTTACAATCTGCATCAATTTTAACTATATTGTGCAGCATGTCTGATCAACTCATAGATAAGCATGAACTGCATCAATTTTAACCATATACAGTAGATTTTAACCTTCAATAGGTTTTCTAAATGTTACCATATTAGCTTATTTGTCCATTGTTTATTTGCATCCTGTGTCATGTAAGAAAGCATGATGTACAATTTCTTGAACTGCAGCTACAAATTTACTAATTGACATCAAATTCCAAAATTTCATGCTTCCATGTTTGCTGCTTGCTATTTTGTTTGTATATATGTATTTGTTCTGTGTTGTGTATTGATCTTGTAAGTTGTACTCATAATCTTTTTTCAATCCCTAACATTTGCTTTATTTCTATGTTCTAATGCCCTAAACTTGCCTTTAGTAAATTCCATGTCTCATTTTATCTAGACCCTATGTTATATTTATCATCTTTAGTATCACTTACCTATAATTTGGTTCTCCAAGGATAGAAACAATGCAATTTGAATTGTCCACCTCTTCATTGGCTCCATCAATTTTGCATTGATTAGAAATAATTGATTTGACTAGAAAGAACCACATAGCAAAAAACATGATATAGAATTAGCTTGGCTATCATTTTAAGCTAAAGGGTAGCTATCCTATGATCCTATTGCTCATATTCGACATTGTCTTATTTGATGTTGCCGTTTTTAGTAACCAAACTTTTTGATTACACAGGATTCCTTAACTCATATGATTTTTTAATGTAACTTGACCTGACATGTTCCTGGTACTTAAACCAACTTGACATGATAGTGCACATTTTCTTTTTATTTTTTTACATCATATTTAATTCACACATGATTATTTACATAATAAAAATTACAAAATTATGCAGATGGCTCCGTGTAAGACTTGGATGGGTCTGGTTAATGATCGATTAAATAAGGAATACTTGGATGGGGTAGAGAGTTTCCTCAACTATGCCTTCAGTAGGTTGGGTGGTGTGGTTGACATTCGATGTCCATGCATCCGATGCTGCAATACGTACTCTAGGTCACGTGAGGCTGTGTCTTCTCATTTGAAAGTGTATGGTATCCTTGAGAGCTATACCTTTTGGTATCATCATGGTGAAGTTGTAGGGGAACCTCAGACAGAATTAGATGTTGAAGGAGAGGACAACTCGCAAGAAGCCAGTGAAGAAGGATATGATGGAATGCAAGAGTTGATGATGGATTTGTTTCCTCAGTATAATGATACAAACAAACAAAAAATGACTCCACCATCTACTGATGAGGGATTCAAAGAGGAACCAAATGCTGAAGCTGCAGATTTCTATAGTCTACTTGAAAACTATAATCAACCACTTTACCAAGGCTCTAGTACCTCTAAATTGTCTGCTCTAGTAAACTTACTTCATATTAAGAATTTGGGAAAGTGGAGCAATAAGTCTTTCACCATGTTGTTGGAGTTACTTTGCAAGGACTTTCTACCACATGACTCTAGTTTGCCAAAGTCTTATTATGAAGCAAAAAAGACTATCCAGACGCTCGGACTGAGTTACAAGAAAATTCATGCTTGCAAGAATGATTGCATGCTTTACTGGAAAGAAGATATCGATGTTGATTCCTGTAAGTTTTGTGGACTATCTAGATGGAAGGAAGATAAGCATACAGGGGAAACTATGCAATCAGCAAAAGGGAAAAACATCCCAAATAAGACTTTGCGTTACTTTCCTCTCAAGCCTAGACTGCAGCGTATGTATATGTCCAGTAAAATTTCTGCTTTCGGTATGTGGCATAAGGAGGGTAGGGTAGATGATGGAGTGATGCGACACCCTGCTGATTCAAAAGCATGGAAATTTTTTGATGAAACCCACCCCTCATTTGCCTCTGAACCTCGCAATGTTAGGCTATGCCTTGCTAGTGATGGTTTCCAACCATTTGCTAACATGCGTACGTCATATAGCATTTGGCCTATATTCCTTGTTCCTCTCAATTTGCCTCCTTGGATGTGCATGAAGCAGGAAAATGTGATGTTATCTATGTTGATTCCAGGACCAGATGGTCCTGGGGATGCAATTGATATTTACTTGCAACCATTGATAGAGGAACTTATTGAACTTTGGGAGGATGGAGTTAACACTTACGATGCATCAACCAAAACAAATTTTAACCTACGTGCAGCCATTCTTTGGATGGTCCATGACTTCCCTGCTTATGGGAACCTATCAGGTCATAGCACTAAGGGAAGGTTGGCATGTCCTGTTTGCCACAAAGAAACTTGTTCATTGTGGCTTACGAAAGGTGGAAAGTTTTGCTACATGGGTCATCGGCGCTTTCTTCCCAAAGGTCATAGATGGAGAAATGAAAAAGACACTTTTGACGGTTGCCGAGAGAGTCGAGGACCACCAACACCACTAACTGGAGATGATGTGCTACAACAAGTGCATGATCTAGAGGGGATTATCTTGTCGAAGGATAAAAGTAAGAAGACCAAGATATCACACAGTGATAGGGGAGATAATTGGAACAAAAAGAGCATATTTTTTGATTTACCGTACTTCAAAACCCTTATGCTACGTCATAATCTTGATGTGATGCATATAGAAAAGAATATATGTGATAGTATAATCAGAACAATTATGAATATCAATGGGAAGACGAAGGATAATATTAATAGCCGTCTTGATTTGCAATTGATGAACCTAAGGTCTCATCTGCATCCTATACATGATGGAGGGAAGTTAATTTTGCCACCTGCAGCTTACACTTTGTCTCCTGAAAAAAAGAATTTATTGCTCATGTTTTTAAAGGATCTGCGTGTTCCAGATGGATTTTCTTCGAATATTAGCCGCTGCATTAATATGAAAGAGCGAAAAATATCAGTATTGAAGAGCCACGACTGCCATGTTATATTAAATCATATACTTCCTCTTGCACTACGTGGACTTGTCCCTCAAAGTATTTATGAACCTTTGCTAGAGCTTTCACAATTCTTTTGCAAATTAAACTCCAAAGCACTTTCAGTTGAACAGCTTAATGCATTGGAGGCTCAAATACCACAAACATTATGTAAGCTTGAAAAGGAATTTCCCCCATCCTTTTTTGATATCATGATGCATTTGCCTATTCATTTGGCTAATGAGGCTCTTATTGGTGGACCTACAATATATCGTTGGATGTATCTCTTTGAGAGACATATACATTGCTTGAAATCGTTAGTACGCAACATGGCTCGTCCTGAGGGTTCGATTGCCGAGGGCTACATTGCAGATGAGTTTATGACAATGTGCTCTAGGTACTTGGATGATGTGGAGACCAAACACAGTCGCCCTGGAAGAATCCAGGAAGCATCAATTGATGTGAATTTTTATTTGTCAATATTTTCATATGTTGGAAGACCAGTAGGTGCTCATAAAACTCGAGATCTTGATATGATTGAAGCAGAACAAGCTCATATATATGTTTTAAAAAATTGTGATGAAGTTCAACCATACATCAGGTATTAGCTAGTGATATCTTTTCTTATTTTTTGTTCTACACATGTTACAATTCCTCTTTCATAAACATATAAATTGTCTTTTATAATGTTGTAGTGAGTACTCCAGTACTCAAGAAGGCTCTTCAGTACAATCTTTTACTACCAATTGGAACCGAAACTTCATTAAATGGTTTAAAGAGAAGGTAAAATAAATAAATTTGCTAAAGATGAGTACATTTCAGATCTATCTATTTCTTGATATTACATGGTTATATTTTAACTCTTCAGGTACATCACTTGTATGAAAATGATAATAGTGAGCTAATGGAAGACCTTCTATCTCTTTCACGTGGTCCATTAAAAAATATAACAAGTTTTACTGGCTATGACATTAATGGATTCAGATATCGCATAGAGAGTCGAGACAGATTTCGCTGCACACAGAATAGTGGGGTGGTGGTTCTTTCAGAAGAAACAAGTGATGGTGATGATGTGGAATATTATGGTGTATTAACAGATATACTTGAGCTGCAGTTTTTAGGTGGAAGACGAGTGCCATTATTTCGTTGCAACTGGATGGACATGTTTAACAAGAATAATGGGATAAAGAAAGATAAATATGGGCTCATTAGTGTGAATCTGCAGCGCATACTTCGGACTGATGAGCCATTTGTCCTAGCTAGCCAAGCTGCTCAAGTTTTTTTTGTGAAGGACAACCAAATCAAAGGATGGCACTTGGTTGTAAAAATGCAACCACGTGATACTTATGATGTACCGGGTGGACATTCAGATGATGAAAGCAATTTTTCTGAGGCTGGTCATGGCGACGAAGAAGATATACTTGAACCTCCAACAACATCCTCAAAGAGAAAAAGAAAATCATGATCCAACCTGTTTATTAGAGTGTTGGCCTCAAGCCATTCATTTCCATTTTGCATGTTTTTACACCTTATGAAGGAACCATGAAATTATTAGTCTTTTAGTGATATATAGAAAATTTGTATAGTTAATGATAAAGCATGTCCTTTGTCATTCAATAGTTATTTTCTCCACATTATTATTTGATTTTCTTTTTTTGCATTATTGTACCATCTTTAGCCATATAATGACTCTATTAGTCTCATAGTTATGTAAAATTTTTAGTACTTGACAATAATGTTATTTGTGCAGGTTGTCACTATGCAAGGGTCTAGGTATGGAAGAGTCAAAGCCTCGGCTTGGGATAGGAGCGCTTCACAATTTATCAGTCCTGGATTGCTTCGGCAACAACATGCGAGGCGGACATTTCTAACGGCTAGAAGTGATTCAATAGAGTACACCAATAACATGACTGCAGGCACACGTTATGGAAAACATACTGCGACACCAAATGGTAATGTTATTACTAGCCATGCTCTCGAAAACTAAATAGTAGTATTGAATTTCATGTCTTATTTAAAATGCAAAACCTTTAGTACATTGCATATGTTGATATGCTTGTTTTTGTAGATAAGAATGATGTCTCCGAAGAAGATGATACTGTAGAAGGATGGTTCAATAAGTTCCGCAATGCTAAAAAATCCAAAAGTCATACTCTTCTCTCTTCTCTTTTCAATATCTTGAATAATAATTATGTATTTCACTGGCCTTTTAACATATTCATAGTTTTCTCCAGCAATGAATGCTGATAATGATGCCAACGACAAGGGTGACCTAGGAAATGATATGCATCCTGAAGAGGAGCAAAAAAACAAACCCATATATACAAGGCAGACAACACATTATGGAAAACATAATGCAACACCAAATGGTAATGTTATTACTAGCCATGCTCTCGAAAACTAAATAGTAGTATTGAAGTTAATGTCTTATTTAAAATGCAAAACCTTTAGTACATTGCATATGTTTATATGCTTGTTTTTGTAGATAAGAATGATGTCTCCGAAGAAGATGATACCGTAGAAGGCTGGTTTACTAAGCTTCGCAATGCTAAAAAATCAAAAAGTCATACTCTTCTCTCTTCAATATCTTGAATAATAATTATGTATTTCACTGGACTTTTAAGATATTCATTATTTTCTCTAGCAATGAATGATGATAATGATGCCAACGATGAGGGTGACTTAGGAAATGATATGCATGCTGAAGAGGGGCAAAAAAACAAACCCATATATAGAAGCCAGACAACACGTTATGGAAAACATACTACAACACCAAATGGTAATGTAATTACTAGCCATGCTCTCAAAAACTAAATAGTAGTATTGAAGTTACTGTCTTGTTTAGAATGCAAAACCTTTAGTACATTGCCCTTTTAAGATATTCATAATTTTCTCCAGGAATGAATGATGATAATGATGCCAACGAGGGTGACTTAGAAAATGATAGACATGCTGAAGAGATACTTGTGGCTCAAAGTCTTACATATTCTAGAAATGATGGTATGGGTAAATATGTTAAATTTATGCATTTTTTTCCTTTATCGACACAACTTACTGATGGGTTCATGTTATGGTACTCTCACAGATTGTGTAGATAAAGAATATGTGGAAAGTGGGCATCACAAAGCGCACAAAAGTCATAATGATATCTTAGAGAACAGTATGCACAATAACACAATTGAAATTATTATTTTTCTTCGTGGGCTTAATTTTGATTTAGGAATTGTGATTTTTTCAGCTTCTCAAACAAATAAAAAATGCAAAGGACGTGGCAAGAATAAATGTAAGGAAGTTGCTGCTCTAAAAGATAAACAGAAAATTAAAGTTCAATTTTACAACAACCGTGCTCTTTCGAGAAGTTTTTCACGTCACCTAGGCAGAATAGTACGTGATACTAACATTACCCCACTAAGGGTGAAAGCATGGGCGAACATTAGTGGTGCAGCTCTGGAGCACATTTTTGAGACAATTAAGGTACAAGTTCCATAGGTGCCTATTTTTTCATAGTATATTTACTGAACTCTAGTTTTGTTTTCTTAATTTAATATCTTGCTTCAACAACACTACAGGACAAGTTTGAAAACAAAGATGAAAATATAAAAATTGACATGTACAAAAACGAGATAATGGATCATGTCAAAGATCTTTGGATCAATTGGTGTGGAGACTTAAATCGACATTTTGTGAAACCAGCAAAGACTATGCAGGAGGCTATAAAAAATGTTCCTAAGGATGTTGACAAATCTGATTGGGAGTGGCTGGTGAAGGAGCATTTCTATAGCAAGGAGTTTAGAGTAAGTGTTAATACTGTTGCTTATTTCACAGTCTTTTTAATAGTTGACATGTGACCGCTTATGTGAATATAACAAGTAATTTCATTTCATTATATGTAGGCAAAGAGCATTAGGAACTCAAAAAACAGATCTAACTTGAAAATGCCTCATCGCACCGGCAGCAAACCCTATAGAGAGATAATCTGGGACATGGTATGCACTAAACTTCTTTACCCATTTGCACTTCAAATATTACTTGACAAGTTACATAATGCTATCTATTCCGATAGGGAGGAAAGGACAACAAGCCACCAAGTATGGATAAGTTATTTTTTCAGACTCACAAGAAGGGGGAAGTTTTGGTGGATGCTGAAACATCCAGCAAGCATGTAATGTGAAATCTTTTCTTATGAATTACATGAAACAATATATATCTGTGGTTAAGAGTAAAGTATTAAAATACAAATTTTGCATTACAGGCACAAATTGAAAATGTAGTCAAATCGAATCCTAGCCTCTCAAATATTGAAGTTATGGACAGGTGTTACCCTTCAAAGCGACGTGATCATGTAGTGGGATACGGTGGTGGCATTAAAGGAAGAGATTTGAGAGGTCCAGTAGTTACTAAGGCTGAATTGCTATCTAGACTTCAAGAATCTGAGGAAAACAATAAGACACTTCAAGAACAAAATCATAAGATCATGGATCGAATGAGCCAGGTGCTAGAAGAATGGGCAGAAATGAAGAGTTGTTTTCTTGGTAGGCATGATGATGGTAGTCATGATAGTGATGCTAGCCCATATGAATCTGAACGTGATGATGTGTGTAAGCTCTACACTTAAAATGATTTCATTTATATTATAATATTTTCTTATATCTATGACAATTCATTTATATCTATTAACTAATATAAACTGTGTTATTTTTGTAGACCTCCAAATGAAGTAGCTACATGCACAACAAGCCAAGCCAATAGTTTGATGAATGGGCAGATTATGAATATTTATCATATTTTTAGTTGCAGTTTTGATGTTCTGTTAGGTTTGCCACCATATTGTTAGTGCTGAATAATTTTTCATGAATGTTCTTGAATTAGTATTACATCTCAAACATAGATGCAAAGAACGAGTTCAATTATTTGGTTTCAATTAATAAAATGCGGTTCTTAATATAATGATATGTTACATATAGTATCTTTGGATATAACTGTATCGTGCCAGATGATATTTCTCTCTGTGCTTCAGATTTGATTCCACTTACCAATAAATGACTGTGAAAGATGTTCTTGAAAGAATCAACTGAGATAACTGGGAAGGATACTAAGTTTTATCAATATTGCTATGCTGTCCATATTTTCTTTTGCCCGAAACATCCCTAATCTACTGGCAGGATTAACATTCAAACCAACACGAGGCACTTCCTCTCACTACATCATGTAAGAATTTGTATGTTTACACTTGCTCTACCTCATTTAGAAACTGCACTGCATGCGTTTTTACGTCATTCCTAACATGTTTTGTTCCTTGAACAGTATCTCCTTGAAGACGTCGCTTTAGTCCCAGATCAACTGAGTAAGATATCATTACAGGTCACTCTTTCTCTGCATTGGAATCTACTACATTGTTAACAGGCTGGTAGAATTCTTTTCTGCTTACTCTCCATATCTTTGGTGCTGATTGTTTACTGCTGAAGTGTTGCAAAGTTCCATGAGCAGAAGCTAAAAGTGGAGCCAGTCCTGCTTCACCACCTTTCCTAAAGTCCTGCTTAAGTGTTGCAAAGTTCAAGGTATTAGCTGGCTATTCGGAACATATGTCTACAGTAAATCCAGCACTAATTTTACAGTAAATTAATTAATGCAGGATTGGAATTGGGATGAGTACAAGCACCACACTAAAGGCAAGCATGTACAGCTTCACTCCTAATTATGTTCTATATTAATTAAACAGGGGTGGGAGCGATGCAGTTCTGTATAAGTATGACAAAAAGATTGTTATAACTCGGATGCCCATTTTCAGGAAATCAAAGAGGCAATTTAACTTTCTTTGATACATCCTGAGCTATATGAGGACATCGGAATCAAACCTCCCAAGTGAGTCATATTATATGGGCACCTGGAACAGGGAAAACGCTGCTTGCGAAGGTTCGTGTCTTTAACTTAAGGACACTGCTTGAACTTCCATGTTTTGCTCCATTTGAATTTTTGTTTTTTTTTTCAATAAATTAGCAAGCCCAACAAATGCTAGTTTTTATGTTCCATCTTATCCTAAAAAAATGCCAAGTAGCCTTTTCTGATTGCTTTTAATTGTGAATGCTGCAGCCTGTTGCCAATTGTGTACATCGGCAACATGCATGCTTACGTGTTGTTGGGAGTGAGTTTATCCGAAAGTACCTTAGTGATGGCCCCAAGCTTGTAAGAGAACTGTTTAGAGTGGTTGATGATCTTTTTCCTTCAATTGTCTTTATTGATGAGATTGACGCAGTTGGAACAAATAAGTAGGACATACAGATTTTTGTAACTTTACTACATGATTTATATTTTTTGCACATAGAAAAATAGGGCTAGAATCAGTTGAAACATAAAAGGGATGTGACTTACAAACTATAAGGTGTGGGGATCATCTTTGTAACTCGAACCGACATGAGTTCGAATCGATGATATTTAGTAAAGATAATGAGAGTTCTAACAATCTTATAGGTATGATGCTCATCCGGGAGACTCACGAAGCATTTATTAAGCAAACTTTCAAGTTAGTTATAGTATTAATATTATTATGTCAAATGTGTTTAAACCTATTTCATGCATGACATATTGATAAATGGCACATTTGGATAGATATTCTCCTAACTATATGTAGCGTATAGATCACCACTTCTAAGATGATTAATATAATGTATAAATTTGTAAGATGGATTATATATGTGCAGTTGACCATCGCTCGTGCTTTGTATGTTATTCCTAATAGGAGCAAACAAGACTGGTCAAGTTGCTTGAGACCCTGGTGTCCAGAGAGCAACCGGCCGGGATGGGAATGGGATACCAATGCTAGGAAGATGCTGAAGTTCTCCTACAACTCTCTACCTAGAGAACACGAGGGGTCCTAAGATCAGGCGTTCAAGCTTAGTAGGATATAGTGGGTCGCAGAAGGCGCGTCAGATCAACCGATGTTTTGTTTTTCCCGGTGACATTGGGGCTGCAGGAAAGGTCAAGAGCTGTATAGTGCATGATATAGTTCATGAGTTCATTACCAATAAGGCCAGGAAAGCGCACTTTGTCGAGACACGATTGTCACATCATCATGCTCGCCATACATTAGCAGATATAGGTAGAGCTCAAATTTCATTTGAATCGTTGTCCATAACAATTGATATGAACGAGTGTGCTCGATTGTACTTTTGGATTGCAATAAAAGGATTTTTATTCATTCTTTGTGGATCCTCGATGTTTTGTGAGAAAAATTTTGTCTTAAACAAACGAAAGTGTTCATTATTTCTAAATGATCAAGACTGAATATATAGCTGGGACTATTATTATACACTAATAATGTGGTCGTTAATAATATAGAGTGGTCGTTAATGCTACAGCAGTGGCCGTCTGGATGTTAGCTAGCCACGACCACAGAGTGGTCGTTAATACCAGAAATGTGGTTGTTGATTGTACATAATTAACGAGGACACACCATCTCGTCGTTAAAAAAATTAACGACGGAAATTTGTATGTGGTTGTTAATACCATTAACGACGGAGGCTTTAACGACGGCTAACGACCACAATTTTGTGGTCGTTAATGACTTTTAGCGACCACATATGGACTTTTAACGACCGTATATCTCGTCGTTGATAATCGTAATTCTAGTAGTTCGACATATATCTCCGTTACACTGGAGTGGCAAATTCCATCTTGACTGCTCACTTCCCTCTGCATGTTTCATAGTAAACATGAAAGGTACCTTTATAACTACCCGGTTAGGAAATAATATTTGGTAACCCCAAGGTAAACTATTACATATGTAGGGAATGTGACAATCTCAGGTCTATGGATCATACATCTACTATGTATGAGATGCACTGATGGCACACAAGAATGTAGCATTCTAGCAGTGTCTCATTGTGGGTCTATCTAACCCATGTTCTTCAATATGTGCTCACAATGTATTGATGATATCTCCATATCTCATGATCTATGAAACATGATCATCGATCAGTACATGTGCTGATCTATTCTTCGTAGTGACAACGATGATATCCGATCAGAGATACTTACAGAATTATATCAATGAGTAGAGAGTTTCATAATCAAGTCACATACTTACTGATCAATATAATGATATACATTCATTGGACCAATAATCATATTATTATTCATAAATATAGTCATGTTACAATCATCTATATGACTGCCTCAAGGGCATAACACTAACATGTAACTGGCGACACTGGTTACTCCCAGTGCCGTAACAATGGCACTGGAAGTGTAGACTTCCTCGACCTTAAGGGCAATCCTTTCACCTTCTCCAACACACTAAACAAGTTCACCGTTGTTGGATGTGACTCCATGGCAATGATAATGAGTCCTCTATTGACTTATCACGGTCGACTTGCCGCTGCCGCTCTGTCCGACGAGCGCAACAGTTTGTACAAACACATAACTTGTTGTAAACCATACTGAACATTAGTTATTCTAAGTTCTTTCACTTCCACCAGGTCACATCTATAAAAAAATTGTATTACCTATGTTCATTATATCTTTGGATGATGTATCTTACTTGAATCTATAATAGTAAGTGATATTAGAAATAGCTAAAGGAGAATAGTACGAGAAAACAATGGTAAAAAATCAATTCAAAATTGTAAAATTGCATTATTTGGAAGCAAAATTTAAAAGCTATAATGATATGTATTCGAAAAACAGAGGGAGTTGTTAATTTTACTACTTTAGAGCAAGGATAGAAGAGTTCATTGTGCTAATTAAGTGTTGCTAACCTTGCCGGAGGAAATGCGCATGGGAAATTCATTGAAGATTTACCACTGGCCGGGTTGGGTACTTGAAGATGACGTGTCGAAAATTGATGCTGCCGTCGACCTCATCCAATGTTAAGCCTTCATCGCTACCCGGTTGATCTTTGACTTTTGGTCTAGCAAAGCTACAATGAATGTGGCTGAATTATTGTCCTTTGTAGAATCTGAAGCCAGTGCACTGGTCCGATATGCTCCAGGAGTCGCCAAAACTAACGCAAAGAACACCTGCAAGGTGTGCACTGGCTTTGTGAGATCTCCCAAACAAATGAGAGACTGGTTGAGCAAGGAGGGATTAAGATTGATTGCAGCAATTTGTTTATTTTATGATGTGCTACATTCACTAACCTTGAAGACGTCGCTGAAACTGGATTTGCCATGGCTTACAAATTGCAATCCGACATGGAGTTAAGCATCAAGTATGATAAACCAAAACCAAGGTCTGCAATAATCCTTGTTCTGACCCCCTGCTTCATTGAGGATTCACATTTGCGATCGTTTGTTGTCATCACTCTCTTCTCGGCACAGAAAGAAGCTACTGTTCTGATGCTGCTGATTGCATCAGTGGCCACCTGACTTGCATCTTCATACATCATTTGTGAACATATTAGATTGTTATCAACATGTTACGAAACACAAATGTGAAATGTCTAGTCTAATGTGAAGTACTGAAGGTTGGTCCCTATTATTATTTGTAAAATTCAGGGTCTAAACCATATTTATCATATGAACACAATCAACAAGTTCCTGCATAACGGAAGCGGATGGGGCGAAACGGCGGGGTGGCGAGAAGAGCAAGGAGAAGGGCGGCAGCGAGGCTAAGGACAAGAGGAACATGTCGTTTGAGATTTTTTACCTTTAAGAGGCAGAAGTTATTAATTGAGTTAGTATCAAAAGATACTAAACATTTAAGAAGATGTATGAAAAATCTACGATTAATTCGATGATACCTCCCAAGATCTTCAAAACTCTCTACAAACCGACGGATTAGTATATTGGTACTGCCCTTAACACGATGATATGCACGTCAATTGATCCCGTGACAACTGATCAAAAGCTGGTGATTAATAAGCAAATTCATCGGATATCAAAACAGATACAAATTTGTGAGTGGCATTAAGAACATGGATATAACAAAACAAATAGATTCATGAGGATATTTGTACTTGGTGTTGGAGATAACTCAAATATCTCTAACTATTATATCTGTTGGTTTTATTCCTAGTTTGTTAGGAGTTATATCTTCTACAATTTAGACTTTTCGGCTATATAAGACAGCCAACATATAATCCTTGAATCGATATAGTAAATTGTTTCTCATAGTTTTTTTCGTAAGGGTTTTTTCACGTTAAATCTTGTCTCCAGTTTTCGTATGTCGTGCTAAGCCTAACAAGTGGTATCAGAGCATCCACATACCTGGGCTTTCGATCGCACGCGCCATCGCCCGCTGTCGTCCTCAGAGCATACCTTGGGGGTTCCAAATTCTGCGCCGTCGTCATTCGGTCCATCGTGGAGCTCCTTGTTCTTCAGCTCCTCGATGTCTCCACATCCCTCGGCGCCCTCCTCCCACCACACCGGCCTCGACGCGCCGCGCTCCGGCTCCCATTGACACGCCGACACCCACCTTCGGCGCATCTTCATCGGCTTCCTCGTCGTTTGCGCCTTTGCGTCGCTCAACTCCCAGCGCTCGAGCGCCTCCTCGCAGGTCAGTGAAGACCGTCGGCTCCCCGTTCAGCCACCATCTGCGCCGCTCGGCCCGCATACCAGCTATCAGCACCTCGGCTTCCACTCCCGGCGTCCACCTTGGCTCCGCACCAGACTCCACCGCATCAACCGTGCGCCCTACGGCGCCATCGGAGTCGCCAGTCCGTGCCGCTCTTCAGATCCCGCTACAGCGCCGGCCTTCACGCCATCCTCCAGTTGCCCTCTGGCTGCCGGCCATCCCGGCGTCGCCTACGCGCCGGGCACCACCGCCCACCGGCTCGCCTGGCTAGCCATCGCGCCTCTCATGTGACCGCTCACCCCAGAAGAACGCTCGTGACCGAGCCCTTCTTCCAACCGGACTTCAATTCTTCGTACCATAAAGTTTTGACTAGTTGGACTCTAATTCAATCTCACAAGTGGATTTAATCCAATTTTCAGCTCCAGCTTATGGGAGTTTGAGCTTATGTTTTTTTTTCTTCTGCTCGGCTTATTTGGCTTCTGCTCCGGCTTCTCGTCTCCAATTTCAGTTTTCATGCATATTATTGGAGGGATTTCTTCTACAACTTCAGGCTTTCAATTCTTATTTTATGTGGACTTCATTGTTGCAAATTAAAACTTTCATGTCTATTATTGGCAATATTCATGCACAATTAAATGTTTATTATTTTGTGCTTATCATTGGCGGTGATTTTTATTGCAATTCAGGCAGAATTTATCATTGGGGATTTCTTCGACGTTTCATTGTCGATTTATAATTGGCGGATTCTTGGCACTTTATTCGATGTTTCATCGTCTACTTTGGAGAAGAAAAAAATGTCCGTTGAGGAGACAGACAACTGAATTTGGTGTTTCAACACCATTACTTTGGTGTTTCATCACCGTTAATTTGGTGTTCAATCACCATTTTGATAAGTTGACCATTATGGAGTTTTATCAACGTCAATTTGAAATTTGAGAACACCCTGATGGTAGCTATTTTATTAGTGATGGTTTTGTTCCAATGTCAGTTTGTGATGAAGATTTAAAGTGCATGGAATTTTACTTTTGAGTGGATACTACAACGTTGTCTTGTTGTCTTAGCTCAATATGAGGGGTCTACTGCAATTTACTCTATTGACAACACGACAGTTCTTTTCATCTTGACAGTTATGCAGGGTCAGTTTCAACCATGTCATGGAATCTCAGTTGGTAGTTTGTCGTACGTGATGTCTACACGTACAAATTGCTCTTTCAATGATCATTGTTTGCCGAATTTATTGTTCCAGATTGAGCATGTCAATTCCATGAGATGAGTTCTTCGCTATTTATCAAGTGCCACATGTGATGTTTTGGCTTATGCCGTTTGATGACTGGGCATTTATTTAGGAGGTTAGTTGCACATACTCAGACTTTACTGGGGTTATGAGTTAAAGACCCAGATTATTTGTCTGCTTTATTATAGCTGTGTTGGTTTGATTGTTCTAGTCGTTCTCTCGATCTACTGGTGGTTTGCTCAAATTTTGCTTCGCAAAAAGTATTTGGATTGAATGTTCCAGTCTTTCATATTCGCACTGTCCCTTGGACTTTTAGTGCCTAATACCCTTTGGGGTTTTTCAAAGATAATTTCATTATAGATTTTGAGTTAAGGGGAGGTTTGTTGGAGATAACTCAAATATACCTAACTACCATATCTGTTAGTTTTATTCCTAATTTATTAGGAGTTACATCTTCTACAACTTGGACTCTTTGGCTATATAAGCCAGCCCCTTGCACATGTAACTCCTTAATCGATATAGTGAATTGTTTCTCCTGGTTTTTTCCATAAAGATTTTTCTACGTTAAATCTTGTCTCCATTATTCGCCGTGCTAGTAGCCCTATGAAGGATTGAGGCGCTCCGATAGGGGTCAACAAGACAATGCACTAATAAAACTAAATACAAATTTAACGAACTAATGTACGCAGCCAATCTAAAAGAAGTAGATTAAAATGAATACGCATGCATAAATAAAAGATTAGTCTAACTGAGCACGATAACACAAATCAAATAATCGGAACCATATTTTCTAAGCAAATTAATCGTGTATATGTCTCTTTACATTGAAGTTACGTCCTCTCTTAATCTGGATAGACAGCTCCCTGTGCACCGTCGCTAGCCAGAGGCCCTGCGCCCCGTCTCCAACTAGCTTTCCTGCGCGCCGTCGACTGCCTCGCCAATGACCCTGCGATCTAAGATCTCTTCTGTCCTTTTTCCGTATCGCTCTGCGCCGTCACCAGCTGCCTGGGAAAACAACGTCCTGGAGACCCTTGGATGTGCATATGTGATGCGCCGCCCTTGATAGTTGGTGGAAAACCTCTTTTCCTCACGCACATCAATCTACATATATATGCATGTATAGAATTTTTTTATAGATAATCATTTTTTATTGAGGTATTACAACAATATACATATAATATTTTTTTTACAATAGTGACCTCGAATCGCGCCAGGACAGTGCGACGGGGGCTAATCGCGCCATGCGCGTGCGACCGGCGGCACGTGGCGACACGTGGCACGACGTGGCCAGGATGACGTGGCGGGGGCGTGGTCGCGCCAATGCGGCGCGAGTGGGGCGGCGCTGTCATGCCAGGTTGGCGCGAGGAGAGGACTTGGCAGGGGGCGCTTGGTCGCACCTGCGTGGCGCGATGGGGCAGCGCGTCGCGCCAGCATGGCGCGATGGGCAGCGAGTCAGACATCCAAAGCCCCCACGAGCCGGCCAAACCAGCCAGAGCCCCCCACCGAATCAGCCAGCGCCCAGCCGAACCAGAGCCAGAGAAAAGGAAAGAAAGAAGAAGGAGAAGGAAAGAAAGAAGAAGGAGAAGAAAAGAAAGAAGGAGAAGAAAAGAAAGAAGAAGAAGAAGGAGAAGAAGAAGAAGATTTTTTTTTCGTGCTTGTTCGTGTTTCGTTCGTCGTTGTTCGTCGTTCGTTCGTCGTTCGTCGGTTAGTATTTTTTATAATTATTTTTTTCATCGGTATAATTGATATATATGTAGAAAAATATAGGTAGTCTCAAAAACTATTAGAGTAGCCTAAACAATTGTAGTACGTAAATAATTTTATTTTACGCATAATTTATAAAATTATTGTGGATAATAATGTACATGTGCAAATAATGTTGTTACATAATGTAATATAGGGGCAGAAATATACGAGTTGGAATATTAATTTATTAGAGAAAAAAATATGTTGTTGGTAGGACCAAATAAACATAATAGCAAGTATTTATTTACGAGACTTAAAAAGTAGGTTTACACTAAAAAGGAAGATGGTATATGTAGAAAATGTAGAAAAAGACAGGAAAATTGCAGCACACACCGAAAAATTGTCGAGCGTGCCAACTAAAATGTAGTATGCTATTTCAAAGTTATTATGTAAATGTTGTTAGGGTGTGAACTAAATATTGCAACACACATGGAAAAATTGTTAGTGTATCAACTATAATGTATTAGCAACTTTCTCCTCAATTATTTGAACCGAATATATTGAAATGGTCATAACTTTAGAACCATTAGTCGATATTGAATGAAACAAGTTTCGAAATTCATGTTAAATCGTCTCGTATCAGAATATCAGAATATGCAAAAAAATTTTTGAAGTTTGATCTCTGATTTAAAATAGAATTCAAATTCAAAGTGTAGGTTTGAAACTAGCTCAATACAAATTTTGTGCAACTGGAATTCAAAAACAATGCCATAACTTTAGAATCATTAGGTTTGATTTCAATGTAGAATAAGTTTTTTCGTGTTAATTAGACAATATAGAACATGTGGTAGGACATAGTGTAAATTATTTTCTTTCACGCGAGTTGTATTAATATAGGTATGGATCATTTATGTATGTACTAAAATCATGTCGTTATGTTAGATCTGATTTCCCTAAGTTTATTACAGTTGCTATTATTTCGTATGTCAAATACTATAAAATATTTTTAATATCCAGTAGGTATGTCTGCTATGGATGCATTCAAAGTGTTTTACGGTGAAGGAGAAGTTTAGGAGGGGCCATATGGGGTTGATCTGAGTGATTTTCAGCATTGTGTTTTGTACCATCAGAATCCGGGTGACATGAGTTTTGAAGATCTGTGTGGGTGGCTTTGTCACAATCTTTCATTGAATCCTATGGTACATGATGTGAACATTAAATGCTTGTGGCCGAGAGGTACACAGGACTCGCTATGGGTGCTTAGACCGTTGGAGTGGACTCAATCTTAGAGGAACTACGTCAATTCATCAAAACGGCGTGGTTGGGGTTTCGTCCTCTATGTGCAGGCGACTATCAAAATAGACTTGTCAAGTAACGAAACCCCTATCGCCGTGCAGGCAGAAAGTGTGGCAGAAGTTAATGAGAATCTTCAGTCATGTGCTGCACCGACGGGAGAAGCAGATGAAGGGGAGGAGTTGGAAGGGTTAGTTGATGTGTTAGAGCAAGACGACCAGCGAGCGGCGGAGGAAGAAGAGGCACTTGTTATGGATGAACACGATGAATCTTCCTCGGACGAGGATGGAAATACGTCCGTACAGGTGCCCGCTGCTTCGAATAGTGAAAGTGCATCTAGGCCCCCTAAATGTGTTTTGGGTGATTAATGACAAACGATTAAAGAAACTAATGTGTTCAACTAGTTTATGAACAGGCAAATGCTTCAAGAAGAGATCGTCTATGTACGTGAAGTGTCCCCTAGTAGTTGAGTAAGAAAAACGATATTTAAAGCTTGTTATTTTAATCCTTTGAGTCATAGGAATGCCGTACTATTAAGAGGGATGCATTGAAATTGACTTAGAGATGTTCTCCTCACTCAAGATGAATTTAGTCGAGTCTCTCAAGGGTTAGAAGTGTTCTCTCTAGCTTCGGAATGAGCTTGTGTTAAAATTCTAGTCGGATGTTCCGATGTTGTATCGGACATTCCGATGTTTCAGTTCAAGTGTAGTTGTGCTTTAGTCCGTTGTGTTCTGTTAGGGTCGGACATTCGATGTCTTTATTCGGATGTTCCGATACATTGTGTTTTAGATTGGGAGCTCTCTGTTTGGTTCGGATGTTCCGATATTGAGTATCGGAAGGTCCGATGTGTGCTGTCTTGTGTAAAGGTGCTCTCTGTCTAGTTCGGACTGTCCGAAGTTGCGTCTTCGGAAGTTCCGAAGTGGTTGTTTTCCTGTTTGGGAGCCCACTGTTTTGTTCGGATGTTCCGATATCTTATATCGGACATTCCGATGTGGACTTAGCTTGTTAGTTGGGTTCCCTCTCCGGGAGTTATCGGATGTTCCGATGTTGTTATCGGACTTTCCGATGCGTGTTGTTTTCGACCGTTGGAAGCTTTCCAAGTCTGGTAGTTTGCACACATCGGATGTTCCGAAGTTCTTATCGGACATTCCGATGTGAGGCTGAGTGCGAGGGTAACGGCTAGTTTTGATCCAAAACTATAAATACCCCTCTCCCACTCCTTTTGCTGGTTACACACTTGCTTGGGCTATTCACTTGAGCTTCTTGAGTATTCTCTAGAGCATCCTTTGAGCTTTCTCTCCTCCTTGATCTTAGGGATCATTTAGTGAGTGAGAGTTTGTCAAGTGTGATTGAAAGTCAAGGGTTAAGTTGGTATTCATCTTGAGAAAGTAGAGAACCTCTCCAAGATCGAGATTCGAGTGCATTTATTTCTCTTGGAGGTTGAAGGACTCATAGACGGCTAGGCGTCGCTCACGAGCCCCCAACGATTGTGGGAAGCCGTGAGAAGTTTGTGAAGGCCGGCTCCGCCTCCGAAAGGAAAGGAACCAATAGTGGAACCAAGCCTCAAGCGTGACCGAGGTTTGGGAGGAAAGGGTTGGAAAAGACCCGGGCTCTTTGGAGCCTCCTCAACGGAGACGTAAGATCCCCTCAAGGATCCGAACTCCGGAAATCAAACCATTGTGTTCTCTCTTGTCTCTAGCTGCTTGTTTAATCTTATTGATCTTTGTTAGTGCAATTTTAGTTGTCTAGAGCTAGTTGTCGTCTAGCTCTTTCTACTTGACCCTTTAAGTCAAGTGCTGTTCGGATAGTCCGAAGTAATTACGGAAGTTTCGAAGTTTTCGGAAGTTCCGATATTAATTCGGAATATCCGACCCTTTTCCGCTGCATTAAATTGTTTTAAATTGAAATTAGCCTATTCACCCCCCCTCTAGGCAATCTTCTAACCTTTTCAAATAGGGGCGAAGCGGAAGACCTAGCAGTCGACGATGCCCATGACTCGACGTGTGAGTACCGGCCAAGTGAGGTTCGCGTGCACGCAATGTACACGGAGAAGTCCGCTTTGCAGGATGCTATAAGGGTCTGGGCGATGAGATTGCAGCGGCCGATGAGAGTTGTGAAATCCAGTAAAGATTGTTACACGGTGAAGTGTGAAAATGCCGATTGTGGTTGGCGTGTTCATGCCCACATGCCCAAGTATGAGTTGAACTGGGTTGTCACGAAGGTGGTGCAGCACAGTTGTGTTCTAAGCAATGTAACGTCGAGACATCGTAACCTGACATCCTCTTTCATCGCGAACATGATGTCTGGAGAGATTGTCGAGAAGATTGACATAGAGGCACAACACATAGTACTTGCCATGAAGAATAGATATAAATACCAAATCAGCTATGCCAAAGCGTGGAGGGCGAAGTAGAAAGCATTGGAAAGCGTTTTGGGACCGTTGAGGCATCATATGACAATCTTCCCCGACTTCTAGATGTATTGAAGGAAAGAAACCCCGAAACATATACTGCTGTACATGATAGAGAGTCTCAGAACCCCCCCGGCTTCCTGGTTATGGAGCGTGCTTTCATCGCGTCTGGGGCATGTGTGGAGGCTTTCAGACATTGCCGACCGATCATGTGCGTGGACGGGACTTTCCTCACTGGCAAGTACAAGGGCCAAATTCTGACGGCCATCGGTGTGGACGGGAACAACCAAATACTTCCGATAGCCTTTGCTTTTGTGGAAGGTGAAAATTATGAGAGTTAGCTGTGGTTCTTCTGGAAACTGAAGATCGGTGTTGTAAAGGATAGGCCAAACGTGTGCATAATACATGACCGCCATGCTAGGCTGATGAAAGCGATAAAGAAGATGCAAGAAGATGCGGAAGAGCCGTTTCCGTGGCCGGATTTGCAGAACCGGTGGTGCATGCGACACATGGCGGCTAACCTATTCAAATATTTCAAAAGTAAGAAGCTCATGAACCTATTCAAGAGGTTGTGCAAGCAAAATCAGCAGAGAAAGTTTGATGTCATCTGGGAGAAGCTTGATGAGCTCACTACCAAGCAGATACGTGACGGAGAGCGACAAGCCGGGGGCAGTACTTCGAAGGCACCGCAGTGTTTGCAGCCCTTACCGGACATTGACCCACCAAACATTAGAAGGAGGCTTTCGAGAAAAATCAAGTGTTTCTTGCACTGGATCGAATCTGAACCAGTTGAGAAGTGGGCACTGTTGCACGACACAAATGGGGCAAGGTACGGGGTGATGACAACCAACTTGGCCGAGGTATACAACTGGGTAATAAGGGGTCTTCGCGGCATGCCCCTTGTTTCTATCTTCGAAGGTGTACTGTACGGTACGGTTAGGTATTTCTGGGAACGGCACGCTGCGGCAGTGTTGCATGCAGGTACCATTCAGAGTCCCTACTGCAGCGTCGTTACGGCTTGGATGGCGAAGAAGGTTGAGAAGGCCCTCCTACACTCGATCGTCGTCATGGGTACTACAGAGCTACGATTTGAGGTGACACTGATGAATATGGAGGGGCTGGGAATGGCAAGTGGAAGAATCACCCATGAAGTGAGCTTGGGGTATGGTATGGACCACATGTGCACCTGCACTTGCCGAAAGCCATACCTTCTGCACAAACCGTGTTCGCATGTCTTGGCGGCCCGTGGGCAGATTCAGATGAGCAGTTCATAGTTCGTTTCTCCATACTACATGTCGCAGACTGTCGTTCAAACGTGGTCCGGTGAACTACATGGTTTTCGTGTCGCCGAAAACTTCACTTAAATTGATCATGCCACACGAAGATGGGTCCTTGACATTAATAGAGTCAAGGGTGGGAAAGGTCATCGTCAAACGCCCCGCATCTGCAACGACATGGACAAGTCCGAGGTGGGAGGCCCTGTCCGGAGGTGTGTCCTATGTGGAGAATACGGCCACAGGAAGAACAAATGTCATGGGAAGAATGTTTCAGGTGGAGTCTCTTGACGTACATTCCTGTAAGGCGTGTTGCCATGTTTGGGATTTCGTTCCATTTGTATGGAATGTAATAATCGTACATTTTCCTTACGCGTGTATGTAATAATTGTGTATTTCCCTTTGTATCGGATTTCATTTTGTCGAAACTATTATGCATGCGTGTATGTTTGGTATTACATGTTTTTCATTTAACATAATGTGTCTCTTTTATCTCATCAATAGAAATTATTTTATCCAATGTTGTGCGCAGGTATGGCGGCTGTGGGTGATGATGGCGATTGGTCGTACGGCCTTCTAGATCGTCACTTGGATGCACGCCACCGTGCACGGTTACAAGCTACTTGCAGAGCGGGCACGGATCCTGGTGTCTTGTCCACACGGACTCCAGTATGTGCTTGGGGCATTGACATACGCTGGTTACCCAGGTATGTAATCGAACCAAATTTATCATACTTAATAGGTTGTAACACGTTGTGCTATAACTTGTAATTTATTGTTGCAGGTTGGAGGCTGCGGGATTACTTCCCCTTGCACGGATGGTGGAGGCCACACAGGAGGACATCGTCGATGGTCTGGATGGTGAGGTCATCGTCATGGAGAGATCCCGACGCTTTCCCTTCGACCGATCCCTCCTTACTGCCCTCGTGGACTGCTAGCGGCCGGAGACGCATACCTTCCACTTTCCTTGAGGAGAGATGGCGCGGACTCTGCAGGATGTTTCGATGCTGACTGGTCTCCCGATCGCTGGCCAGGCGGTTGTGCCAGCTGAGGTGGATGACGACTGGCGTGATGACATTTTTGCCAGGTTCGTAGCAGTCCTTCCCCCTGCACATGGAGGACAGCCGCAGTACGCCCCGCTACACCCACGACATAGGCACAGTCCTACTCTCACATGGCTTTGCCAGTTCGAGGTATGTATTGTCATGGTTCAAAAGTGGTACGAATTATTTTTTTGGTGTAGCCCACAAACTTTTCTTCTTGCAGGTTACCAGGATGGCTGGGGACGCTGACGAGAACCAGGTGAGCCGGCACCTGGAGGCTTACCTTTTGTGGTTGTTCGGGTGGGTGATGTTCACCAACACCCATGGAGACAGCGTCGACGCTAGGCTAGTCCCGATCGCACGGGCCATTGCTGACGCTGCCCCCAATGTGGTACCTCAGTATATCTGGGGGTCAGCTATACTTTTTGCCACCTACCGGGGTCTGTGCGACGCGTGCCTCCGGACGCGCCTTGGTTCGATCCTGATCGGGTGCCCACTCCTGCTCATGCTCTGGTCATTCAAACGCTTCCAGATCGGACGACCATGGGTTGACGACCGAGTGTATGGCCCGAAGTTCTATGGTGAGACGCTGGTGGACCGCCCTACGATGGGCTCACTTTGGTGCCGCAAACGGGTACGTAAATGTTTTTCGTACTATGCAATCTCACATTCCTGCCTTTTTGTACTAACTTTATGTTGAAACCTTCTGTAGCCACAGTGGGCTGGTCTGCAGGTACGAAGTGTGTACGCACACTTCACGGAGGCGTTCGACCTTTTGCGGGCCGAGCGTGTCCGGTGGGAGCCTTAAACCTTACAGGAGGTGCAGCAGTGCACACCGCACGCTTTGTCCATACTTTGTGCGCGAGATATTCCATATTCGATCACACGACGGAAGCTTGTGTTCGATGTATACGTTGAGGATTACTCGCCTCATCGGGTAATGAGGCAGTTCGGAGTCAAGCAGGAGGTCCCTGTTCCGCGCGGCGTGCCGGTCCCCGCAGAGGCACACATGTACGTAACTTTCCTTCTCCTTACATTTTGAATGCAACTGACTACACTTGCTAATGGGTTGATAACTACCACAGGCATTCCAGGAGAGGTTCGTAGGGCCGCCGGACTAACTGGGCCGTGAAGATGGCCCCTTGGGTGGAGCAGTGGACTGATGCACTACAGGACGTGGTTGCAGCCGAGGTGGTGTACGATGTACAGGGATACCAGGAGTACCTGCAATGGTACACCCCACTTACACGAGTACGTCTTTTGCCCGCTGCTGAGCCGGAGGATATCCTACCGGCTAGTGCTGAGGACACATATCCTAGTCACGTTGCATCAGCGATGCACTTTGTGGTACGTCCACTAGACTGTGAACTCCAATTTTTAATGATACAAATTTTTAATGATACGTAAGGATAAATATATCTTACGGCATGTTACGATTTTCAGGGTGACATGGGGACAGAGCTTGGGCAGGATGCGAGGTCCATGAGAGGCCGTTTGTGCGAGGGTTTCGAGATTTCCTGGGAGGAGTTCACAACGTTCGTCGATCGAGTCATCATGAAGACGACGAGGATTGTGTGGGCCGTTTCGTGCCAGCATAGTTTCGACGCTGCTGGTGCGGCCTCGTAGGGGGTCCGGAGTTGTACACGACCACCACCGCCGACACCACCGTTAGACGACCCCACTGTCCGGCAGTTCAGACCTGCCACCTTGCCGTTCCCTCCGGTGACGCCACAGGAGCAGCCAGGGAGCTCATCGTGGCAGCAGCCCTCGTACTTCATGCCACGTAACTTACTAACTTGCTCAGTTAAATATGCATTACATTTTGTGGTAACTAATAGTTGTGTATGACAGGCTACCCGTTCCAATACCCCATGGGCGCGCCATGCATGCCTCCTCCTATCATGGTTCAGACCCCAGGTGTGTTCAATATGCTTCGTAAACTGACATTGCAAGAAACTTCACTTTGAACTATATGTTTTATCCCAACGTGTTGTACACTACTTTTAGGTTACTGTCAGGAGGGCCCCGCTATGACGTACACGCAAGCGGACGACTTCGACACGAACTATGCAGGTCCGACGCATCCAGACCTCCAGTTTGGGTCGCAGCCGGGCGCCCCCACGCCTACACACCCTACGGACCCGAGTTCTTCATGCCATACTCCTGCAGCAGACATGCCCCTTGGACCACGAATTAGCCACGCACCAGACCGGTTTACCCCTTTAGGGCCCAGATGTCGACCAGTGAGACGGACTAGGCCTCGTGCACAAGGGGAGAGAGGTGACCAGGGAGAGGGAGGTGACATGGAGGGCGTCGATTGATCGTTGTATTTCTGCATTGTAATGATATGTTGTTACTTATATATTTATATGTGGTATTTCTGCATTTCGTGGACTATATTAAGTATGTTTTCTCATTACACGCCGACCTATTTTGTACAACACGCTGAACTTTCACGGAGCATCCATGCCATGGTAAATTTGGATAGTAGTGCTTATTACAAAAACAAAACCACAATGACAAAGAGCTGGAAATGAATTGACAACACAGAGGGTGACAGGTGGTGCAGCTTTTCCCAGAGGGCGAGAAGTCGTGCAGATTTTCTCAGACGGCGAATAGTTATGCAGCTTTGCTGATGGTGACACGTCGTGCAGCTTTTCTCAAAGGGCGACTAGTCGTGCAGCTTTGCTGATGGTGACACGTCGTGCAGCTTTTCACAGAGGGTGACAGCACGCTGGTATGACAACACGCTGTAGGATCGATATATACTAGTATAGCAATCAGAGGGGGGGTGAATGATTGCGCGGAAGCTAAAATCAAATTTTTGATCAACTAAAAATTCACCCCAATTCGGAATTAAATAATCACTTCGTAATCAACAAAATAGATTGATATGCGGTCGGTAAATCATGAATTCCCGGAGATCCAGCGGTCGGATTGATCTGAAATTGTAACACAAGAAACTAGACTCCAATACGCATCTAACAAAAAAAGAATCAGCTCGATCGGACTTACGGATCAAAAGTTATAAGCTTCGCAATCTTGCTGTGATAGACTATACCGAAAATAGATCTAACATGGATTCCAGAAAATCTAGCCGTCGGATTGATGTGAAATTTTAACTGAAAAAACTAGATTCAATTTAGAAACTAACCCAACAAGAATCAACTCAATCGGATCTACGGATCAAAAGTTATAAGCTTATCAAGTTGACTGTTCCAAAAGTGACGCGAATTGATTAAACCCTAATTTCGTGATTAAACAAAATCTATAAGAAATTAACCAATCAAACTTTTTAGATCAAATACTTGATGCCCTAGGAAGGTTTGGAATAGATCAAATCAAAATTATCATGGAGAAACAATGAATCAATCTAGAATTGAAACAGATGCAAATCCCAACACTGGAGGACTTACTGTGCTACAATACCTTGATTGCTACAGTAAATCAGACATCTTGTAGTACTTGTGCAGATCGGACGCTATAGCACTTCCTTGCTCTGTTACTTGATGAATACAGAGCATATTGAAAGGAACACATCTAACCTTGGAGAACGCTGGAAGCTAGCTAGCTTTGTTGCTAAGTATTGGGCTCGTACATGTTGATTAGTTCTTCCATGCAGGCATGCATGGATCTAGCAGATCCGCGATGTTGCGATCCGTTTCTTCTGCGCCGCGATGTAGACGAGCAAACAAACCGCCGGCTAGCAAAGCGCCAAGACGAGCAGATGAATAGATGTACCCACGCCGCCACGGATCGCTTTTCTTTGTTCGTGCGGCTTGATCAACAGCAACGGAGAATTCGTAGACGTGGCACGCCGCCGTTATATATTTTTTTCGTTCGCTTGCACCGCCGAACGCCCAACGAAACAGAGCCGCCTCCTCTCTCTATTGTTTTCCGTGCGTTTCTACGATGCTGGCTAAAGAAATTATTTTTTATTTCTTTCTGTCTAATGCAGTTCTGATACTCCAAAACAAAAGAGTACAAACCCTAATCCACACACAATAAACAGGGGACACCTCCCCCTATTTATAAGAAAACCCTAGCAGAGTTCGTATGCATGTCCACTTGGCCCAACATGGCCCAATACATGCAAACTACCTCAAAACGACATAACCGCACGCTGCACGGCCCACCTGCCATACTCACGTGACTACACTTTGCACGCGCATGGCCACCTGCCATACACACGTGACTAACCCTTTGCACGCGCATGGTCACCTGCCATACTCACGTGACTAACTAGCAACCATGTTCACCGTTCTCTAGTCCGAACGCCCCGCATGACATCCTTGACCACCAAGACCTCGATTCCTCCCTGAACCTAGTCCCGAACCTCAGTTCCTCCATGAACCTAGTTCTGGTCCCGTCACCGACCACGTTCGACCTCAAGCAACACCTGCACATGAACAAACACACAACCGTGTACGAGCACAAGTCCACGACTTGACTCAAGATCAATCCATGCAACCACTCACACGAGCGCATTGCATCAAGCAAAACAATTACCATGCTATCACAAGCATATCCATTAATCTTCTGAAATAACACATGCACATGCACCACACATGCCATGAGCACAACCACTTTGCAATACCAAATTCATCACCAAGCCAATTTTTCATCACATGATTTCACAATCTCCCCCTTGATGAAAACATTGGCAACACCACTTAGAACTGAACATTGGCATTCACCTCACAAGAAAATTTTTTTGAAATAAAAAGTTTAAAATCAAAAGCCAAAGTGAAAAACACAAAATCTCCCCCTTTGACAAATATGCAAAGTGAAAAACTCCCCCTTAGTGAATAATAAAAACTCTCCCCTTAAGAAGAAAAAAAATGTGTATGAATGTGCAATGTGCCCAAAATTCTCCCCCTTTGACAATGAATTCATCAAGAATATAAAAGAGAGAATAAAATCTTTTTTTGTTTGTTTTTATTTTGCCATTTTTTTTATGTAATGAGCATTATAAATCATCCACAGATATAACACCTTCCAAGTCATGCTATCAAAAGTATTTGCACCCTCAAATCTACACATAAACAATGTAGAGTAAGCACAACTAGAAATCAAGTACTATTAATGATTTTTTGCATGGCATGATCTCCCTTTCTCAACTATCTCAAAACCTGAAAACATTGAATTTTTGTGCACTTCTTTGGTGCTTGAAAAGCTGATTTATTTATTGATTGCAATAAAATATAAAATTACAAGGAATTACATGCACCATCAGCCTTACTTTTCAACCATGCCAAGCAATGAGCTTAAGGTTTCATGGTTTCGGTCATACACAACCTCTTCCAAGTTCATATCGAGTGCAATGATAAGCGGTCTCGTAAAGAGGAAGTGCGACAAAGGCATAACCTTGATCTTGCATCTATTAAAAATCACTTTTTGAGCTTTTAGCTCTTTAACCTTGAAAACTTTCACATTGAGCATCTTTTTGAGCAGGATCAAGATAGTCAAGAAGGTTCAACCATGACAAGATTTAATTCAAGTTTTCATTCCATTTAAATAGTCATAACATAAACTACATCATATATGCATAAGGATGAAGTTACAAAGACTTTGTAGCATAGACATGGCTTCAAATCACATATGTGTATCAAATATAATGCTCAATACTTTTTCATTTTCCCTTTTTAATTTTTTCATTTAAGAAAAAGAAAGAAGAAAGTGTAAACAAAGAATCACAAAGTTTTCACAAACTCCCCCTCAAAACAAGCCTGTTAGGTGAACAACCCCAAGTTCTCCCCGAATAAAAGCAAAACAAGAAGAGGACAAATGTTTTGTGAAAATATCCGCCAATTGATGTTCAGTATCCACATGATGAAGCATAATATTTCCTTTTTCTATATGATCTCGGAGAAAGTGAAATTTAATCTCGATATGCCCAAGAAAGAGAACTACCTAAGAAGTGGCATGAACCAGATGTACTTTTTCTATCAATTCTACATCCTCCAAAATCAGCATCAGAAAAAAACTCTCAAACTAATGCATGAGGAAGCAGAAAGCTAAATGCCAAAATCTTAAGTACAATCGAGATACCTGAAAATTTCGCTTGATGGTTTGTTGATGTGAAGCATGAGGGAAAGCTTGAAAACGAGCACACAAGCACACAGCAAATTCCAATTATCTCATCCTCAACAACATCAGCATCTTCATAAACCAAGATACTCTCCCCCTGAACATATGCACCTTCAGCACGAGATGCACGAGTGAAGGAGAACCAAATCTTATCACTGAACATGTGACGTGAGCATCCGAAATTTACTAGTCATATGTTCTCCTTCCTCGCTTGAGAAGCCTACATAGAAGCAGAAAGTGTCGAGGTAGAAATAAGATGTTTAGGAATCCAATACTGAGACACACGACGCACAACAGTAGGCACAACACAAGCATTCTTATGAACAAAAATAGATTTGTCTTTTCTCGTGTTCTTAGCAACAAAATGTGTTTGCATCACCCTCGGCACATAATGAGAAACAAAGCATGCCTGTCTAAAATTAGACATAGCCTTAGCTTTTTCTTTCTTTTGTTGTTTGGCTAGTCTAAAGCAAAAATCTACTAAATGTCCATCTCTACCACAATGAATGCAAGTGTACTTAACAGGATGTTTGGCTTTATAAGTAGAAGCAACATTTGCATTCATCATAGTAGAAGATAGCACTCCAGCAGACTTAAAGACAGTTTTCTTAGGCTCATTGTCAATTTCAAATTTTCCTCCTTTAAGTGCTTTAACAACAGTGGGAACATGTGATTTATGATAAGCATAAGAATCAAAACCTAAACCTTTATTATGAGTGCTGACTTTTGATTGATCCAAAATCATGTTTAGGTTTTTCTTTCCTTTAGTGAAACGTTCTAATGACTTTTCCAAGTAATCAACCTTTTGAGAAAGAGTTAAACAGTTATTACAAAGAACGTCCACTTTTTCTTTTTGCTTGCGACAAGTTGAGCATGAAAGAACCTCATGTGTAAGCAGATCATCAGTCAATTGAGAAACCCTAGCATTTGCATCTTTCAATTTCAATTCAAGAGTTGAGCATTTAGAACAAGTAGTCGAATCATGCAAATTATCAGTGGAACAGCTAGCATCTTTAACATGTTTCTCATTTTTCTCATTTAGATGTAACAGAAGAGCGTGTTCTTTCCTAAGCAAGGTGAGCTCATTGTAAATTAAGTCACATGATTTGCAATTATCATCATCAGGAATCAAAGTCCTAAGTCTAGTAATTTCAGCATTCAATGACTCCACAAGAATATCATGTTTCTTAATTTTTCTATCACGTTTGTCAAGTAATTTTCCAAGACGGGCAACAGCATTAGCTAATTCATCATAAGAAGGATCTACCTCATTGAAGTCATTGCCGTTGCTTTGTCCTCCATGAAGTCATTTGCTTTTGGCCATGAGACACAATCCGTCAACTCATGCTTGCTTGGAGTTGCATTGTCCTCATTGCTCTCTGAATCCACATCGCTCAAATTGACTTGTTCAAGAGCGGAAAGAACTCGATGAACCACCTTGCGATTGATGAAGCTCTTTTTCTTTCTATCAAACTTTTTCTTTTCTTTTCTTTTGTCGTTGTCCTTCTCCTCCCATGATGCTTTACCCGCAAGTTTAGGACAATTTGTGCGAATATGGTTGAGGTCACCACACTCATAGCATCTTGGAGGACCACCACCACCTCTCTTCCTCATTCTCACATTCTGCAAAGCTTTGTAAAAGCGAGAAGAGAGTGATGCCAAGTCTTCTTGGAAATTCCTCAATCTGCTCATTGGTTAGTGAAGACAAGAAAGACAAGGCAAAGCTTGAAGAAGTATTGTTAGGAGACATGCTAGTTTGAGAGGATAAAGCAATTGATTTATGTCCATTCTTCCTAGCAAGGACATCCAACTCATGAGTCTTCACTTAGAGTAAAGAACATCTAATGTGAGTGTGCTCATGGTAGTAGATTCTTGTATAGATGTTACTTTCATCTCCCATACCGCCATGTCCAAAGCACTAAGCAATTGTCGAGCATTTTCAGCATCGGTGTAGCTAACTCCAACAAAGACGTAGATTGCTAAGAATTTTATTGAAACGTGCAAAGAAGTCATCTACTGATTCACTAGGTTTCATCTCAAAACGCATGTATTCTTTTTTTTGTAAATATCTTGGCGAACCTCTTTGTGATGTTAGAACCCTCATGGTAATCACAAAGAGATTTCCATACCTCATATGCGGATCGAAGATGAACCACTCGATCAAAATCGCTGCGTCCCAAGCCTTGGATGATCAAGTTGCGCGCCTTACTATTTGCTTCAACATGTGCGCGATTGGTGTCGTTGACGTTGTCGTTTGCAGGGACTTCATATGGCTTGTAAATCTTCTCCCAAATTGCGAAGCCCTGTGCCTGAATGAACGCCTCCATCTTTGCTTTCCAAAACTGAAAATCAACACCATCGAAAACACAAGGTTTTGTCGAATACCTATCCATCGCTACGGTTTCTAATCACCGGTTAAGATTAATTAGAAAAACCTTGCTCTGATACCACTTGTAGGATCGATATATACTAGTATAGCAATCAGAGGGGGGGTGAATGATTGCGCGGAAGCTAAAATCAAATTTTTGATCAACTAAAAATTCACCCCAATTCGGAATTAAATAATCACTTCGTAATCAACAAAACAGATTGATATGCGGTCGGTAAATCATGAATTCCCGGAGATCCAGCGGTCGGATTGATCTGAAATTTTAACACAAGAAACTAGACTCCAATACGCATCTAACAAAAAAAGAATCAGCTCGATCGGACTTACGGATCAAAAGTTATAAGCTTCGCAATCTTGCTGTGATAGACTATACCGAAAATAGATCTAACATGGATTCCAGAAAATCTAGCCGTCGGATTGATGTGAAATTTTAACTGAAAAAACTAGATTCAATTTAGAAACTAACCCAACAAGAATCAACTCAATCGGATCTACGGATCAAAAGTTATAAGCTTATCAAGTTGACTGTTCCAAAAGTGACGCGAATTGATTAAACCCTAATTTCGTGATTAAACAAAATCTATAAGAAATTAACCAATCAAACTTTTTAGATCAAATACTTGATGCCCTAGGAAGGTTTGGAATAGATCAAATCAAAATTATCATGGAGAAACAATGAATCAATCTAGAATTGAAACAGATGCAAATCCCAACACTGGAGGACTTACT
Organism: Rhipidocladum racemiflorum; assembly: GCA_036346355.1. Taxonomy (NCBI): domain Eukaryota; kingdom Viridiplantae; phylum Streptophyta; class Magnoliopsida; order Poales; family Poaceae; genus Rhipidocladum; species Rhipidocladum racemiflorum. The sequence goes on from CM070570.1 coordinate 33,748,552, forward strand.
GTGCTACAATACCTTGATTGCTACAGTAAATCGTATTACTGTAGTACTTGTGCAGATCGGACGCTATAGCACTTCCTTGCTCTGTTACTTGATGAATACAGAGAGCATATTGAAAGGAACACATCTAACCTTGGAGAACGCTGGAAGCTAGCTAGCTTTGTTGCTAAGTATTGGGCTCGTACATGTTGATTAGTTCTTCTGTACAGGCATGCATGGATCTAGCAGATCACGATGTTGCGATCCGTTTCTTCTGCGCACGATGTAGACGAGCAAACAAACCGGCCGGCTAGCAAAGCGCTCAGTACGAGCAGATGAATAGATGTACCCACGCCGCCACGGTTGCCTTTCTTTGTTCGTGCGGCTTGATCAACAGCAACGGAGAATTCGTAGACGTGGCACGCCGCCGTTATATATTTTTTTCGTGCGCTTGCACCGCCGAACGCCCAACGAAACAGAGCCGCCTCCTCTCTCTATTGTTTTCCGTGCGTTTCTACGATGCTGGCTAAAGAAATTATTTTTTATTTCTTTCTGTCTAGTCTGGTTACAGTACTCCAAAACAAAAGAGTACAAACCCTAATCCACACACAATAAACAGGGGACACCTCCCCCTATTTATAAGAAAACCCTAGCAGAGTTCGTATGCATGTCCACTTGGCCCAACATGGCCCAATACATGCAAACTACCTCAAAACGATTACAACTGCACGCGTACGGCCCACCTGCCATACTCACGTGACTACACTTTGCACGCGCATGGCCACCTGCCATACACACGTGACTAACCCTTTGCACGCGCATGGTCACCTGCCATACTCACGTGACTAACTAGCAACCATGTTCACCGTTCTCTAGTCCGAACGCCCCGCATGACATCCTTGACCACCAAGACCTCGATTCCTCCCTGAACCTAGTCCCGAACCTCAGTTCCTCCATGAACCTAGTTCTGGTCCGTCCACCGACCACGCTCGACCTCAAGCAACACCGCACATGAACAAACACACAATCAGGTGCGAGCACAAGTCCACGACTTGACTCAAGATCAATCCATGCAACCACTCACACGAGCGCATTGCATCAAGCAAAACAATTACCATGCTATCACAAGCATATCCATTAATCTTCTGAAATAACACATGCACATGCACCACACATGCCATGAGCACAACCACTTTGCAATACCAAATTCATCACCAAGCCAATTTTTCATCACATGATTTCACAATCTCCCCCTTGATGAAAACATTGGCAACACCACTTAGAACTGAACATTGGCATTCACCTCACAAGAAAATTTTTTTGAAATAAAAAGTTTAAAATCAAAAGTCAAAGTGAAAAACACAAAATCTCCCCCTTTGACAAATATGCAAAGTGAAAAACTCCCCCTTAGTGAATAATAAAAACTCTCCCCTTAAGAAGAAAAAAAAATGTGTATGAATGTGCAATGTGCCCAAAATTCTCCCCCTTTGACAATGAATTCATCAAGAATATAAAAGAGAGAATAAAATCTTTTTTTGTTTGTTTTTATTTTGCCATTTTTTTTATGTAATGAGCATTATAAATCATCCACAGATATAACACCTTCCAAGTCATGCTATCAAAAGTATTTGCACCCTCAAATCTACACATAAACAATGTAGAGTAAGCACAACTAGAAATCAAGTACTATTAATGATTTTTTGCATGGCATGATCTCCCTTTCTCAACTATCTCAAAACCTGAAAACATTGAATTTTTGTGCACTTCTTTGGTGCTTGAAAAGCTGATTTATTTATTGATTGCAATAAAATATAAAATTACAAGGAATTACATGCACCATCAGCCTTACTTTTCAACCATGCCAAGCAATGAGCTTAAGGTTTCATGGTTTCGGTCATACACAACCTCTTCCAAGTTCATATCAGAGTGCAATGATAAGCAGTCTCGTAAAGAGGAAGTGCGACAGTGCATAACCTTGATCTTGCATCTATTAAAAATCACTTTTTGAGCTTTTAGCTCTTTAACCTTGAAAACTTTCACATTGAGCATCTTTTTGAGCAGGATCAAGATAGTCAAGAAGGTTCAACCATGACAAGATTTAATTCAAGTTTTCATTCCATTTAAATAGTCATAACATAAACTACATCATATATGCATAAGGATGAAGTTACAAAGACTTTGTAGCATAGACATGGCTTCAAATCACATATGTGTATCAAATATAATGCTCAATACTTTTTCATTTTCCCTTTTTAATTTTTTCATTTAAGAAAAAGAAAGAAGAAAGTGTAAACAAAGAATCACAAAGTTTTCACAAACTCCCCTCAAAACAAGCACATTAGGTGAACAACCCCAAGTTCTCCCCGAATAAAAGCAAAACAAGAAGAGGACAAATGTTTTGTGAAAATATCCGCCAATTGATGTTCAGTATCCACATGATGAAGCATAATATTTCCTTTTTCTATATGATCTCGGAGAAAGTGAAATTTAATCTCGATATGCCCAAGAAAGAGAACTACCTAAGAAGTGGCATGAACCAGATGTACTTTTTCTATCAATTCTACATCCTCCAAAATCAGCATCAGAAAAAAACTCTCAAACTAATGCATGAGGAAGCAGAAAGCTAAATGCCAAAATCTTAAGTACAATCGAGATACCTGAAAATTTCGCTTGATGGTTTGTTGATGTGAAGCATGAGGGAAAGCTTGAAAACGAGCACACAAGCACACAGCAAATTCCAATTATCTCATCCTCAACAACATCAGCATCTTCATAAACCAAGATACTCTCCCCCTGAACATATGCACCTTCAGCACGAGATGCACGAGTGAAGGAGAACCAAATCTTATCACTGAACATGTGACGTGAGCATCCGAAATTTACTAGTCATATGTTCTCCTTCCTCGCTTGAGAAGCCTACATAGAAGCAGAAAGTGTCGAGGTAGAAATAAGATGTTTAGGAATCCAATACTGAGACACACGACGCACAACAGTAGGCACAACACAAGCATTCTTATGAACAAAAATAGATTTGTCTTTTCTCGTGTTCTTAGCAACAAAATGTGTTTGCATCACCCTCGGCACATAATGAGAAACAAAGCATGCCTGTCTAAAATTAGACATAGCCTTAGCTTTTTCTTTCTTTTGTTGTTTGGCTAGTCTAAAGCAAAAATCTACTAAATGTCCATCTCTACCACAATGAATGCAAGTGTACTTAACAGGATGTTTGGCTTTATAAGTAGAAGCAACATTTGCATTCATCATAGTAGAAGATAGCACTCCAAGAGACTTAAAGACAGTTTTCTTAGGCTCATTGTCAATTTCAAATTTTCCTCCTTTAAGTGCTTTAACAACAGTGGGAACATGTGATTTATGATAAGCATAAGAATCAAAACCTAAACCTTTATTATGAGTGCTGACTTTTGATTGATCCAAAATCATGTTTAGGTTTTTCTTTCCTTTAGTGAAACGTTCTAATGACTTTTCCAAGTAATCAACCTTTTGAGAAAGAGTTAAACAGTTATTACAAAGAACGTCCACTTTTTCTTTTTGCTTGCGACAAGTTGAGCATGAAAGAACCTCATGTGTAAGCAGATCATCAGTCAATTGAGAAACCCTAGCATTTGCATCTTTCAATTTCAATTCAAGAGTTGAGCATTTAGAACAAGTAGTCGAATCATGCAAATTATCAGTGGAACAGCTAGCATCTTTAACATGTTTCTCATTTTTCTCATTTAGATGTAACAGAAGAGCGTGTTCTTTCCTAAGCAAGGTGAGCTCATTGTAAATTAAGTCACATGATTTGCAATTATCATCATCGAGAATCAAAGTCCTAAGTCTAGTAATTTCAGCATTCAATGACTCCACAAGAATATCATGTTTCTTAATTTTTCTATCACGTTTGTCAAGTAATTTTCCAAGACGGGCAACAGCATTAGCTAATTCATCATAAGAAGGATCTACCTCATTGAAGTCATTGCCGTTCTTTGTCCTCCATGAAGTCGCTGCTTTTGGCCATGAGACACAATCCCGTCAACTCATGCTTGCTTGGAGTTGCATTGTCCTCGCTGCTCTCTGAATCCACATCGCTCAAATTGACTTGTTCAAGAGCGGAAAGAACTCGATGAACCACCTTGCGATTGATGAAGCTCTTTTTCTTTCTATCAAACTTTTTCTTTTCTTTTCTTTTGTCGTTGTCCTTCTCCTCCCATGATGCTTTACCCGCAAGTTTAGGACAATTTGTGCGAATATGGTTGAGGTCACCACACTCATAGCATCTTGGAGGACCACCACCACCTCTCTTCCTCATTCTCACATTCTGCAAAGCTTTGTAAAAGCGAGAAGAGAGTGATGCCAAGTCTTCTTCCGGAAATTCCTCAATCTGTTCATTGGTTAGTGAAGACAAGAAAGACAAGGCAAAGCTTGAAGAAGTATTGTTAGGAGACATGCTAGTTTGAGAGGATAAAGCAATTGATTTATGTCCATTCTTCCTAGCAAGGACATCCAACTCATGAGTCTTCAGCTTAGAGTAAAGAACATCTAATGTGAGTGTGCTCATGGTAGTAGATTCTTGTATAGATGTTACTTTCATCTCCCATACCGCCATGTCCAAAGCACTAAGCAATTGTCGAGCATTTTCAGCATCAGTGTAGCTAACTCCAACAGCACGTAGATTGCTAAGAATTTTATTGAAACGTGCAAAGAAGTCATCTACAGATTCACTAGGTTTCATCTCAAAACGCATGTATTCTTTTTTGTAAATATCTTGGCGAACCTCTTTGACAGTGTTAGAACCCTCATGGTAATCACAAAGAGATTTCCATACCTCATATGCGGATCGAAGATGAACCACTCGATCAAAATCGCTGCGTCCCAAGCCTTGGATGATCAAGTTGCGCGCCTTACTATTTGCTTCAACATGTGCGCGATTGGTGTCGTTGACGTTGTCGTTTGCAGGGACTTCATATGGCTTGTAAATCTTCTCCCAAATTGCGAAGCCCTGTGCCTGAATGAACGCCTCCATCTTTGCTTTCCAAAACTGAAAATCAACACCATCGAAAACACAAGGTTTTGTCGAATACCTATCCATCGCTACGGTTTCTAATCACCGGTTAAGATTAATTAGAAAAACCTTGCTCTGATACCACTTGTAGGATCGATATATACTAGTATAGCAATCAGAGGGGGGGTGAATGATTGCGCGGAAGCTAAAATCAAATTTTTGGTCTACTAAAAATTCACCCCAATTCAGAATTAAATAATCACTTCGTAATCAACAAAACAGATTGATATGCGGTCGGTAAATCGTGAATTCCCGGAGATCCAGCGGTCGGATTGATCTGAAATTTTAACACAAGAAACTAGACTCCAATACGCATCTAAAAAAAAGAATCAGCTCGATCGGACTTACGGATCAAAAGTTACAAGCTTCGCAATCTTGCTGTGATAGACTATACCGAAAATAGATCTAACATGGATTCCAGAAAATCTAGCCGTCGGATTGATGTGAAATTTTAACTGAAAAAACTAGATTCAATTTAGAAACTAACCCAACAAGAATCAACTCAATCGGATCTACGGATCAAAAGTTATAAGCTTATCAAGTTGACTGTTCCAAAAGTGACGCGAATTGATTAAACCCTAATTTCGTGATTAAACAAAATCTATAAGAAATTAACCAATCAAACTTTTTAGATCAAATACTTGATGCCCTAGGAAGGTTTGGAATAGATCAAATCAAAATTATCATGGAGAAACAATGAATCAATCTAGAATTGAAACAGATGCAAATCCCAACACTGGAGGACTTACTGTGCTACAATACCTTGATTGCTACAGTAAATCGTATTACTGTAGTACTTGTGCAGATCGGACGCTATAGCACTTCCTTGCTCTGTTACTTGATGAATACAGAGAGCATATTGAAAGGAACACATCTAACCTTGGAGAACGCTGGAAGCTAGCTAGCTTTGTTGCTAAGTATTGGGCTCGTACATGTTGATTAGTTCTTCTGTACAGGCATGCATGGATCTAGCAGATCACGATGTTGCGATCCGTTTCTTCTGCGCACGATGTAGACGAGCAAACAAACCGGCCGGCTAGCAAAGCGCTCAGTACGAGCAGATGAATAGATGTACCCACGCCGCCGCCGGACTGCCTTTCTTTGTTCGTGCGGCTTGATCAACAGCAACGGAGAATTCGTAGACGTGGCACGCCGCCGTTATATATTTTTTTCGTGCGCTTGCACCGCCGAACGCCCAACGAAACAGAGCCGCCTCCTCTCTCTATTGTTTTCCGTGCGTTTCTACGATGCTGGCTAAAGAAATTATTTTTTATTTCTTTCTGTCTAGTCTGGTTACAGTACTCCAAAACAAAAGAGTACAAACCCTAATCCACACACAATAAACAGGGGACACCTCCCCCTATTTATAAGAAAACCCTAGCAGAGTTCGTATGCATGTCCACTTGGCCCAACATGGCCCAATACATGCAAACTACCTCAAAACGATTACAACTGCACGCGTACGGCCCACCTGCCATACTCACGTGACTAACACTTTGCACGCGCATGGCCACCTGCCATACACACGTGACTAACCCTTTGCACGCGCATGGTCACCTGCCATACTCACGTGACTAACTAGCAACCATGTTCACCGTTCTCTAGTCCGAACGCCCCGCATGACATCCTTGACCACCAAGACCTCGATTCCTCCCTGAACCTAGTCCCGAACCTCAGTTCCTCCATGAACCTAGTTCTGGTCCCGTCACCGACCACGTTCGACCTCAAGCAACACCTGCACATGAACAAACACACAGCGGGTAATACGAGCACAAGTCCACGACTTGACTCAAGATCAATCCATGCAACCACTCACACGAGCGCATTGCATCAAGCAAAACAATTACCATGCTATCACAAGCATATCCATTAATCTTCTGAAATAACACATGCACATGCACCACACATGCCATGAGCACAACCACTTTGCAATACCAAATTCATCACCAAGCCAATTTTTCATCACATGATTTCACACACGCTGACAACACTGATATGATACAAGGCTGAAAAAGCTGGAAAAGGGACGCTGACAACAGGTCCTTCTGCTTTGCCAAAGCGTGACAGGTCGTGCAGCTTTGCCGAAGCGTGATAGGTCGTGCAGCTTTGGCGAAGCGGGACTGGCCATGCGGCTTTACCAATATGAACCGATCGGCCTATATAAGGGCCATCCCCTCCTGCCTTCATTCTCCCCGAAAGGGGTAGGAGAAGAGGGGGGGAAAGGGAGGAAAAAATGCCGAGGCGTGCAAGTGGAAAGTGAAAGGGGAAAGCACAGGAAGAGGGAGGTGCTTTAGGCTTTTCACGCAATTTAGCGTACCAAGACCTCTTCGTACCTCCTGGGGTTGTCGCACCGATGTGTCTGTGTGGAGATCCATGCAGACTTGTCCGCTCATGGGAAGTTCCAACTTGGAAGAGGAGGCAATGGAAGTGCCGCAACTACGCCTTCGACCCGCCAGAGAAGAGCCTAAAGAATCGCCAATTGGTAATAATCATACGTCTTTCGTAATATTTCTACATGACACTTTGCTAATTTATGTATTATGCAGTTGCCACCGCCACTGTGTGAATTTGAGCAGTGGTTTGACATGGAAATCAACCCCGAGGACCAAAGGCTCCTAGATCAAGCTAATCGGGATGATGAGCTTAGGTGACGACTACAGGAGGATCGTGATACCGCACGCGAGGAGGCACATAGGAAGGAGGCCGAGGAGAAGGAGGCCGAGAGAGAGAGGAAGCGAGAGAGGGCGCGTCGTGCCAGAGAAGCCCCACGGGAGGCATGGGCGAAGGGGAAGTGGCCTCGATGCACTCAGTAGACATCTAGTTGTAACTGTTATTTTCCTTGTTCATGGATCTCCTTTCCGCCTAGTTGTAACTGCTATTTTCCTTGTTTGTGGATCTCCTTTCCGTCTAGTTGTAACTGTTATTTTCCTTGTTCGTGGTACTCCTTTCAGTTTTAAGCCATAACATCTTATTTGTGAATCGTCCTCTCTCGTATCTCCCTCTCCCACCCTAGTTTTGCAATACTTGTGGTTGTTGTGGACTATAATAATTAGGGTTATTGCGCTAGTGCATTTTACATGCAAAGAAAGGTGTACATCAAATATTTTTCCATAATATGCTACTCCATATATCAAATAGCAAATCTCATCCATTCTTACAAAAAAATTACCTTCAAACACGATATCTTATGGCCTGCCGAAAAGGCTTAAGCGTTATACTTTGCTACAGAGTATAATACTTAGGGTTACTGCGCTATTACAATTTACATGCAAGGAAAGGTGTACATAAAATATTTTTCCATAATATGCTAGTCCATATATCAAATAGCAAATCTCATCCATTCCTACAAAAAAATTACCTTCAAACACGATATCTTACGGGCTCCCGAAAAGGCTTAAATGTTATCGTTTGTTCTCGACTATAATACTTAGGGTTATTGCTCTACTGCATTTTATATGCAAAGCAGGGTGTAACTAAAATATTTTTTTAGAATATGGTGGTCCATATATCAAAGAGCAATGCTGCCCCATTCTTCCGAAAAATTATATTCAAATACGATATTTTACGCATTACCTAAAAGCCTTAATCGTTTCATTAAATAGATGTTTGTTATAGCCATTTGGTTTATTCAACTCAGTTCATTTCTAAATATTTTTGCAAAAATGGGACATCTAAGACCCTACGAACAAGTGATATTTATTTCATAATTTTTGGAGCCATGCTTTATATAATTTTTTCAGAACATGCAACATAATACTATTTGTGAGATATTACAAATCCTTATTGCTTACTAAAAAATTACATACTTTTTTCGTTCTATTCGGAGCTTCAAAAATCACTTGCTATCTTAGATACTTACCGAAAATTAGATACTTATTTTCAAAAATTCTAAAAAAAAACTACTAACTGAAAATTTTGAAAAGAAAATTTCAAAAAAAACTTTGTATTTTTCTTCTTCTTCTTTCTTCCTTTTTTCCTTTTTCTCTCCTTCCTCTTTTATTCTTCTTTCTTTTCTTTTTTTTTTCTTCTTTCTTTCCTTCTTTCTTCTTTTCTTCTTTCTTCTTTTCTTCTGGCTGTTGGCGTTGGCTGTGCTCTTTTGGCTATTGGCGCTGCCCGCCGCTGCCCAGGGTCCTCATCGCGCCAGGGGGGCGCGAGCTCCTCCCCATCGCGCCAGCGTGGCGCGATCTGCGCCCATCGCGCCAACGTGGCCTGACCTGTTGCGCCACGTGGCCAGATCGCTCCATGGTGGCGCGAGAGGCCACCAATCGCAATGACATAGCGCGACTCGGGATTACTTTTGTTAAAAAAATTTTATTGACGTATATTGTTGTAATACCCCAATAAAAATAATTATTTATAAAAAAAATTCTGCATGTATATGGGCTGGCCCAGCTTGGTTGTAACGCATCTTCTAGCTATTGCGTTTGCCTGCATGCAATGCAACGCCACTTCTAGCTTTTGCCTGCACAAAACACACCTCTTTCTCCACAAATAACAGGTATGGCAAGGTTGAGCTTGCATCTTTTTGCTATATGGCAGGATTAAGAAATAACAGGTATGGCAAGATTAAGAAATTTATAATGCTTAATCTATTTGTGGAGAAAGAGGTGTGTTTTGTGCAGGCAAAAGCTAGAAGTGGCGTTGCATTGCATGCAGAAAAGCTAGAAGTGGCGTTGCATTGCAGGCAGGCAAAGGTAATAGCTAGAAGATGCATTACGACCAAGCTGGGCCAGCCCATATACATGCATATATATGTAGATTGCAATGTGCAGCAAGGTATGGACGTGACGAAAAGAGGTTTTCCACCAACTATCAAGGGCGGCGCATCACATATGCACAGACGAGGGTCTCCAGGACGTTGTTTTCCCAGGCAGCTGGTGACAGAGCGATACGGAAAAAGGACAGAAGAGATCGTAGATAGCAGGGGCATTGGCGAGGCGGTCGACGGCACGCAGGGCCTCTGGCTATCGACGATGCATGGGACGTCTTTCAAATTTTTTTTTACGGATCTAGCCGTTCATCGCATGAAATTTCAAAAATAGCCTCTAAACAGTAAAATGCCGCGGATCTCGGAATTGAAAATATTTTTTCATTTTTTTATTTGGAATTCCGCGATGCCAAACCGTGAGATTTTTTTTAAAAAAAATTAAAAATCCAGCTCTTGGGGAGCTCTGGATATTAAAAAAAATTGTTTTTTTTTATAAAAACGCCGCGGTCAAGGACCGCTGGTTTCAAAAAAAAAAAAATTTGTTTTTTAATTTGCCACGGTCAGGGACCGCTGGTTTAAAAAAATCCATTTTTTTCGTTTTTGAAAACAACAGTCGATCGTTGTTTTAAAGAAAAGACAGCGGTCTGCTTTTCTATTTTGTTATTTATCTGTTTAATTGATCAAAAATCTGAAAAATGAAAAAATATATTTTGTTGATCAATTGGCGAACCCCGTAAATTTTTTTTTTAGAGATTAGTCGACACAAAATATTTTTGCGGAACTTTTTGCAGCACCGCGGCATTTTAATTTTTTTTTGTTATTTTTTAAAAAGGACGGTTGGTTCACATTACATAATATTAGCAACCGAACAATAAAGAAAGAGCGGAGGTAGTGGTGGTGGGTCCGGTCGGACAGCCTGCAACACACAGTGGTGCTGCATAAAGTTCTGCAAAATAAATTTCGTATATAATACAATAGGAGTCAAAAGTTGTATTAAATACGGATTTTTTCAGAAAAAAAACATAAACAATGGATGCACATGCGAGCCAGGCGCAATTTCCGCAAAAAAATTTTTTGTGCCGGCTAATCTAGTAAAATTTTTTTTACAGGGCCATAATAGTGAAAATTTCGCCAATTGATCAACAGAATGTATTTTTTCATTTTTTAGATTTTTTTATCAATTAAACAGATAAAAACAAAACAAATAGAAAAGCGCTGTTTTTAGTATACGAACCGCCATTTTTTTTTAAAAAAAAAACGACCGGCCGCTCTTTTTAAAAACAAAAAAACCAATTTTTTTTAAAACATCCCGCTCGGTGACCGTGCCATTTTTTTTTTTAAAAAAAATTCAAACAAGCGGTCGCGGTCCCTGATCGCGGCTTTTTTTAAAGAAACAAAAAAAAAATAATATCCAACGCTCCCCGAGAGCTTGATTTTTAAAATTTTTTAAAAATAAAAATCTCGCGGTCTGGCATCGCGGAATTCCAAATAAAAAAAATGAAAAATATTTCTGCGTCCGGGATCCGCGTCATTTTACTGTTTACAGGCTATTTTTAAAATTTCATGCGATGAACGGCTAGATCTGTAAAAAAATTTTTTGAAAGAGGCCAGAATGGTAAAAAAATTCATGATAATGCCCTTGCGCAGCTGCATGAACAGAGCACGGACAGCTACGCCTCCTTCTGGAAGATTACTAGCGATAAAATATTAAAGAAAGAGATCTCTCAACACACCCCAAAAATGGCGATCACCTCGATGCCCTAAATCCGCGGAAATAATGGTAGATCGTTGAAAGATAGTAAAAAATTTATTAAGAGTAAGTAGAATAAAATTTTACTATTTAATTTATATACATCAGTTTTGTCTTATATAAATGAATGAAAAAAAGAAAATAGATAAGAGAACACTCTTATTTAGTAGCCAGCTTTACATGAAAATATAGCTATATTAGTTATGTACAAAAGAGAATAAATAATTATTACACATCATATAAAGATAACTTTTAGAAATATTTATTGTATAAGTGCCTTTTTTTTACTCTAAATGATATGGATGAGAAATGGAGTAATTAGTGAGCTTTGCTATTGTACTTGCTCTAATGTAATGCTTACCCTGGGATAGAATTGGAATGTGTGGTTGATGTGATCCGCCCGAGTCACATGAGATCCACCAACTGCGCATGGTTCCAGCTCGACGGAGTTTTAATTAAGGGGATTTGATTATTTGCCATACAAAATTGATGAATTTAGCTCAAATGTCAATAAGATATGACGTGATAATCATCAAGTTTACTAATTTTGTGTGACGAATCATCAATTATTCCCTTAATTAATTAGCTAGAAACTCAAGTTTTTTTTACGCGCACTGGTATGTGGAACTCAACGTATTGAAATGGGGTAATCTTAGCCAGAGATTCGATATATAGAAAAAAGAAAGTGCTGGGGGATGATGCTAAGTTGCTACCGATGATCCACTTGCTCGAGGAATCAAGTTGACCTGCTACAGCGGCGGCTTGGGTGCAAAGCATGCGCCTTGAAGACCAAGCATCTGCTGATGGCCAGATCAAAAATAGAAGGGGCAAGACTCAAGAGTAAGAAATCCATGTGCTGGTCCTCGTGTCCTAAATAAAATAGGATATCTTTTAAATGGGAGATGAATAAAAATACTATGAGGTTGGACCAGCAGTGCAAGCACGAACCAAGCAAGCACCTTGGATGCCAAGAAACCAAAAGGAGGCTAGTATAGGGGTGGAGTGGACCCAATGGTGGGTGTGCTGTGTCAACTGAAGCTAGCGTGTGTGTGTGTATATATATATATATATATATATATATATATATATATATATAGAGAGAGAGAGAGAGAGAGAGACTCTGATACTGTACGAAATTATTAATGTGGTGTGTGTGTGTGTGAAGACCGGGTTTTTAATTTACTGTCCAAGAATCTAGCTAACTGCATACGGTAACTTCAAATACTTTTTTCCGATCAAAAGGCATCACAACCTGATGCCCCAGCTTTCCATTGAGAAAAAACTAAACACAGCTTTAACATCTCAGTTTACAGGAAAGTAAGCAAAACAGACAAGTCACAACCATTTAGCATTACAGCAACAACCAAAAGAAATGATCTAGGTAAAATAAAAGAACATGATAGCAGAGTGTTTTCTTCCAGTTTCTTTTGTCACTATTAATCTTAAAGACGCTCTAGGTAAGCAAATAGCGCAAGCAGATCAGCCGGGATTGCACCGCCTTTAGAAGCTCCACCATCACAGTTTGCTTTATCAATCAAATCGCACCACGAGTCTGTTAGAATTAAAGGCACATCTAGGTTTAATTTAATCCAAAAGTAAATCATGAACAACATGTGATTGACTATCAGTAACGAATAACAGGAGCATACTATAGATGCATATGCTAGAAGACTACACATATATCCATCTAATGTGCTCACAATCAATAGATTGAAAATAAACAGTAGAAACATTGTAACGCATCGTTGGTGCAGATGGAGCGATGTAGACGTTGTAGCGCCAGACAAAGGTCCGAGGACGGAAGCGCGCCGCAGTCGAGCGCGATGCCTAGCAGCCGCTCCTGAAGGTCGAGGAAGACGAGCCGTGACGGTGACGTGGAAGCAGTCGCGCCGAGCGCTTCCCAAAAACCTGATTCGTCCTCTCCCGGTGCAAGAACGCGAGGACGGACGGTTTCGGAGACACGCTTTCCGTTCGGCCGGTGCACGCTGCACGGGACGGCAGCATTTGATGGCGGCGCGAGGGAAAGCGGCAAAACGCTAGGGCGCAGAAAACTCTATTTTACCCAGATGACGGCGACGCAAAGATATAAAGGAGCCACGGTAGCGATCGTAATCGAACACGACTCGAGGACGTCCCCACGATCGGAGTCCATTACGGGATGCATTACGGTGTCCTTATCTCATACTACAACCGCGATTCCGAGTAGCAAAAGAGTAATCTGCAAAAGGAGGCTGCGCCACGCAAAGCCCTGGACCGAATTCGGCGGACCATTCACGCAGTGCCAGACGCCGCGCCCGCCTGCGTTCGAGCCCGAGCCCGGCCCGGCCCTGGCGAGGCGAGGCGAGCGCAGCGTGTGTATTCTTTCTCCCTTTCTCCACATGGTTCTACCATGGTGTAGCACACTCCACTATTTAAACTAGTGCTCACCACTTTAGGCTAGCAATGTGGTACTATTGCTAGTGCACATGCTCCTCATGAGGTGGGCCTTTGAGATTTTCTAGGATTTATTGTCTCAATCAAATGGGCTTGGCCCAAATAATCCAACAATCCCCACCAGATCTCAAAGTCCCACCGACAGCCTTGCCTGTTCCCAAAGTCATTAATATACCAAAGATTTCGGTGACAATGGACTATGCCTTGAATTGCACCTAGGACTCCAAATTACACTCACCACAACTTGAACAATGGACTAAGCCTTGAATTGCAAGTTTTGTGCGATCGAGTTTCATTTAAAGCCTTAGGCGATACTAGGTCGCCAATAGGCTTCCCCTCGGGTGGAGCATATAAGTCGTACTCCATGGTCTCTTCATGAGCTTACTAGAGATTACCCAAGTCTCATAGGATGCGACTTTCATGATCACTCTCATATAGGTGTGTTCTTTCAAGATGCTCTGTAGGATGACATCTTCGCTAAATAAAGCCAACAGAACACATTAAGGCAAAAGCCAACCTTGCCATCTGATTTCGAGAGTATTGCATCTTCACTTGGAACTAGTTAGAAAATTACTCCTCCGCTTAACCAAAGAGCTTGTTTTTCCCAGGACCTAATTCACGGGATCTCCGATCACATAGGTTGGGTTACCGCTATGGTATAACTCACATGGGTCTCATGCCTAGTTCCTTTGATGCGTTATCTATCACATTCCGTGATAGCCCTTTAGTGAAGGGATCTGCCAGGTTTTTAGCCGTCTGGATATAATCCAATGCTATCACTCCGGAGTTTTTCAATTTCCTGACAGACTTCAAACGTCTTTTCACATGTCTTGAGGATTTCAAGTTATCTTTAGAACTGTTCACTTTAACAATAACTGTTTGATTGTCACAGTTCATAAGAATGGCCGGTATTGGTTTTTCAACCACCGGAAGATCCATCAAGAGTTCACGTAGCCATTCTGCCTCAACAGTGGCTGTATCCAATGCAGTCAATTCTGCCTCCATAGTTGACCGTGTCAAAATAGTCTGTTTGCAAGACCTCCACGACAAGCACCTTCACCAAGTGTAAACACATATCCACTGGTGGCCTTAATCTCATCAGCATCAGAAATCCAATTTGAATCACTATAACCCTCTAGTACTGGAGGGTACCCGGTATAGTGTATTCCATAATTTATTGTTCCCACCAAGTAACGCATAACTCTTTCGAGTGCATGCCAATGATCATCTCCCGGGTTAGAAGTAAACCGGCTCAATTTTCTTACAAACAAATGAGATATCAGGCCTTGTAGCGCTAGCCAAGTACATGAGAGATCCAATGATCTGAGAGTATTTCATTTGATCTCTAGCAATTCTCTTGTTTTTCCGAAGAATCACACTTGGATCATAAGGTGTTGGAGAAGGCTTGCTATCCGAATAGCCAAACCGACTCAAAACCTTTTCCACATAATGGGATTGAGAAAGACTAATCCCATCCTCACTTTTGACTAACTTGATGTTCAAGATCACGTCGGCCTCTCCGAGATCTTTCATATCAAAATTTCCAGACAGAAAGACTTGACCTCATTGATCACATCAAGGTTTGTTCCAAAGATCAAAATGTCATCCACATATAGGCACGTAATAACTCCCTCACCCCACCATGGCGATAATACACACACTTGTCGCCGTTTACATAACGGCCGGCTTGTGTCAATGTTCTATCGAACTTCTCATGCCATTGTTTAGGTGCTTGTTTAAGGCCATAAAGAGATTTCAAGAACTTACACACCTTGCTCTCATGTCCGGTAGCACAAATCCATCTGGTGATCCATGTAGATCTCCTCATCTAGCTCTCCATTAAGAAAAGCTGTCTTCACGTCCATTTGATGGACAATGAGACCATGAGAGGCAGCCAAGGATAAAAGTACAGGATGGTTGTGATCCTAGCAACAGTGAATAAGTATCAAAATAATCCTCTCCTTCCTTTTGCGTATAACCCTTAGCCACAAGTCTAGCCTTGTACTTTTCAATAGTACCATCAGGCCTTAGTTTCTTTTTGAACACCCACTTACACCACAGGTTTTGCAACCATAAGGCGATTCTGTGAGCTCCCAAGTTCCGTTAGATGTAATAGAATCCATCTCACTCTGAATTTGCCTCCTTCCAAGAGTCTGCATCGGAAGATGCATAAGCTTCTCAAATAGAGGTGGGAGTATCATCCACAAGGTACACAGTGAAATCATTACCAAAGGATTTAACCATCCTTTGTCTCTTGCTCCTCCTAGGAGCCTCACCGTCATCCTCCTCAGATTTTGCTCGGGTATCTGCTCGTAATCCTCGGTTTGTGCAATAGGTTCGGGAATTATCTCAGATTTTGACTAGAAACGCTATGCAAATCTTTCATGGGAAATATGCCCTCAAAGAAGGTGGCATCTCTGGATTCCATGATTGTACCGACGATCATGTCGGATACCTCGAGACTTTACTACTAAAAATCTATAGGCAATGCTCCGATGAGCGTATCCCAGAAAGACACAATCCACTGTCTTAGGTCCAAGTTTGCGCTTTTTAGTTATGGGCACATTGACTTTCGCCAAGCAACCCCACGTGCGCAAGTATGAAAGTGATGGTTTTCTCCCTTCCCATTCTTCATATGAGGTTTTCTCCTTATTCTTAGAAGGAACTTTATTCAAAACGTGACAAGAAGTCAACAGGGCCTCCCCCCACCATTCCTTAGATAGACCCGCAGTGTCCAACATGGCATTTACCAAATCAGTTAGAGTGCGGTTCTTTCTTTCAAAGAACCCCATTAGATGGGGCGAATAGGGAGGTGTCCTCTCATGAATAATTCCATGTTCCTTACAGAATAAGTCGAACTCAGTAGAGAAGTACTCACCGCCACGATCCGACCTAAGCCTTTTGATTTTTCTTTCTAATTGATTTTCAACTTCAGCCTTATAGACTTTGAAGTAGTCTAAAGCCTCATCTTTAGTTTTCAACAGATAAACATAGCGATTATCTAGATGCATCATCAATCAGAGTCATGAAATATCTTTTTCCTCCTTTAGTCAACACACCATTCATCTCACAAAGATCTGAATGTATGAGTTCTAATGGTGCCAAGTTTCTCTCCTCCGCTGCCTTGTGAGGTTTGCGAGGTTGCTTTGATTGCACACAACTTTGGCACTTAGAACCTTTGACAAGAGGGAATTTTTGGAATTAAATTCATACTAGCGAGCCGAGTCATACAACCAAAATTTAAATGACATAACCGTGAGTGCCAAACATCGGCTTCACCTCCATTGGAAATATCACAAATATGGTTCACAACTTTATTGCAAAAATCAAAAAGGGAAAAACGGAACAAGCCTCCGCATTCATAGCCTTTACCAATAAAAAGTCCATGCTTAGACACGACTACTTTATTAGACTCAAACACCACTTTGAACCCTTCTCTACATAGAAGGGAGCCGTGACTGTGTTTTTATTTATTGAGGGGACATGCTGCACGTTCTTTAGTCGCACGATCTTTCCCGAAGTAAACTTCAGATCTACCGTGCCAACACCAAGAACGAAGCATTCGAAATGTTTCCCATCAACACGGAGCAATCCCAAGACGGCACAGTAAGAAGAGAACAAAGAGAGATCAGCACACACATGAACATTAGCTCCAGTATCAATCCACCAATCGGTGGTCTGATTTCTTGAAAGAACAATAGATGCGTTACCATACCCGGAAGTTCCTCCTCCAAAGATTGCCAATGGTCACGTTGGCGGACTTTGAGTTGTCCTTGCTCACCCTTCTCGCTTATGCGATTTGGACCTGCTTGGCCCAGTGTCCAATCTCACCGCAAACAAAGCAGGCTTCTCATCTTTGTTCATTGACTTCTTCTTCTTGAAATTAGTGGTTTGTTTGGCTTTATTTTTCCCTTTGTTCTTGCCATGTGAGAGCTGTTGCACCACATTGGCGCTAGGCGCCCCTCGAGTTCCTTTCACAGGTGCATCCTTAGCTCGAGCTTTCTCCTCAACATCTAGAGACGCAATCAGATTCTCAGCAGAAATCTCTTGTCTCTTATGTTTCAGAGATGTGGCAAAATTCCTCCATGAAGGAGGTAATTTGGCAATAATGCCTGACCACAAACACTGTCAGTAACTGGATTTTGAGAAGTTCGAGTTCCTGGCGAGAACTCGTATCTCATGAGCTCGCTCAACTACGTAACGGTTATCCACCATCTTGTAGTCATGATATTGCTCCATGATATCTGATTCACCGCCAAAGATCTAAGCACCGAACTTAGCATTGAGCATCCCATAGTTCCTTCGGCGTCTTTAATGTGCATATACACATCGCATGCACGATCGGCAAGAACACTAAGAACGGCTCCCACAAAGAGTGTGTTGGCATCCCGATATGCCTTCTCCTTTTCAGGAGTTGGATCCATATCCTCTGGTTTGCCGTTCGACACCCGAACACGTTCATAGCTGTAAGCCACAAGGTGACCCTTGTCCGCCATCTTTTGAAGTGCACAGGTGAATTTTTCCGGCCTCGATGCCTCGACAAAGCCCGACCATTGATAAACCTAAGCGCCTATAATCAGGTTTTTGGATTGTTAGAATTAAAGGCACATCTAGGTTTAATTTAATCCAAAAGTAAATCATGAACAACATGTGATTGACTATCAAGAACGAATAACAGAGCATACTATAGATGCATATGCTAGAAGACTACACATATATCCATCTAATGTGCTCACAATCAATAGATTGAAAATAAACAGTAGAAACATTGTAACGCATCGCTCGTGGTGCAGATGGAGCGATGAAGCGTTGTAGCGTCTGACAAAGGTCGAGAGCGAGCGCGCCGCCGAGCGCGATGCCTAGCACCGCTCCCGAACGCCGAGGAAGACGAGCCGTGACGGTGGCGTGGAAGCGCCGCGCCGAGCGCTTCCCAAAAACTGATTCGCCCTCTCCGGTGCAAGAACGCGAGGACGGACGGTTTCGAGACACTGCTTTCCCGTTATTTGGTGCACGCCACGGACGGGGCGAACTTGATGGCGGCGCAATGAGGGAAAGCGGCAAAACGCTAGGGCGCAGAAACTCTATTTTACCTGATGACGGCGACGCGATATATAAAGGAGCACAGTAATACCAGAATCGAACACGACTCGAGGACGCCCCACGATCGGAGTCCATTACGGGATGCATTACGGTGTCCTTATCTCATACTACAACCGCGATTCCGAGTAGCAAAAGAGTAATCTGCAAAAGGAGGCTGCGCCACGCAAAGCCCTGGACCGAATTCGGCGGACCATTCACGCAGGTGCCAAGACGCCCGCGCCCTACTGCGATGCGAGCCCGAGCCCGGCCCGGCCCGGCCGAGGCGAGGCGAGCGCAAGGTGTGTATTCTTTCTCCCTTTCTCCACATGGTTCTACCATGGTGTAGCACACTCCACTATTTAAACTAGTGCTCACCAATTTAGGCTAGCAATGTGGTACTATTGCTAGTGCACATGCTCCTAATGAGGTGGGCCTTTGAGATTTTCTAGGATTTATTGTCTCAATCAAATGGGCTTGGCCCAAATAATCCAACAATCCCCACCAGATCTCAAAGTCCCACCGACGCCTTGCCTGCTCCCAAAGTCGTTAATATACCAAAGATTTCGGTGACAATGGACTATGCCTTGAATTGCACCTAGGACTCCAAATTACACTCACCACAACTTGAACAATGGACTAAGCCTTGAATTGCAAGTTTTGTGCGATCGAGTTTCATTTAAAGCCTTAGGCGATACTAGGCTGCCAATAGGCTTCCCCTCGGGTGGAGCATATAAGTCGTACTCCATGGTCTCTTCATGAGCTTACTAGAGATTACCCAAGTCTCATAGATGCGACTTTCAACAAATACTCATATAGGTGTGTTCTTTCAAGATGCTCAGAGGATGACATCTTCGCTAAATAAAGCCAACAGAACACATTAAGGCAAAAGCCAACCTTGCCATACTGATTTCGAGAGTATTGCATCTTCACTTGGAACTAGTTAGAAAATTACTCTCCTCCAGCTTAACCAAGAGCTTGTTTTTCCCAGGACCTAATTCACGGGATCTCCGATCACATAGGTTGGGTTACCGCTATGGTATAACTCACATGGGTCTCATGCCTAGTTCCTTTGATGCGTTATCTATCACATTCCGTGATAGCACTTTAGTGACGGGATCTCGCCAGTTTTTAGCCGCCTGGATATAATCCAATGCTATCACTCCTGAGTTTTTCAATTTCTCGACGGACTTCAAACGTCTTTTCACATGTCTTGAGGATTTCAAGTTATCTTTAGAACTGTTCACTTTAACAATAAGCTGTTTGATTGTCACAGTTCATAAGAATGGCGGTATTGGTTTTTCAACCACCGGAAGATCCATCAAGAGTTCACGTAGCCATTCTCGCCTCAACAGTTGGTTTGTATCCAATGATCAATTCTGCCTCCATAGTTGACCGTGTCAAAATAGTCTGCTTGCAAGACCTCCACGACACAGCGCCCACACCAAGAGTAAACACATATCCACCGGTGGCCTTAATCTCATCGACATCGAGATCCAATTTGAATCACTATAACCCTCTAGTCTTGAAGGGTACCGGTATAGTGTATTCCATAATTTACTGTACCCACCAAGTAACGCATAACTCTTTCGAGTGCACGCCAATGATCATCTCCCGGGTTAGAAGTAAACCGGCTCAATTTGCTTACAGCAAATGAGATATCAGGCCTTGTAGCGCTAGCCAAGTACATGAGAGATCCAATGATCTGAGAGTATTTCATTTGATCTCTAGCAATTCTCTTGTTTTTCCGAAGAATCACACTTGGATCATAAGGTGTTGGAGAAGGCTTGCTATCCGAATAGCCAAACCGACTCAAAACCTTTTCCACATAATGGGATTGAGAAAGACTAATCCCATCCTCACTTTTGACTAACTTGATGTTCAAGATCACGCCACCTCTCCGAGATCTTTCATATCAAAATTTCTAGACAGGAAAGACTTGACCTCATTGATCACATCAAGGTTTGTTCCAAAGATCAAAATGTCATCCACATATAGGCACAGAATAACTCCCTCACCCCCACCATGGCGATAATACACACACTTGTCGGCTTCGTTTACAACGAAGCCAGCTTGTGTCAATGTTCTATCGAACTTCTCATGCCATTGTTTAGGTGCTTGTTTAAGGCCATAAAGAGATTTCAGTAACTTACACACCTTGCTCTCATGTCCGGGTAGCACAAATCCATCTGGTGATCCATGTAGATCTCCTCATCTAGCTCTCCATTAAGAAAAGCTGTCTTCACGTCCATTTGATGGACAATGAGACCATGAGAGGCAGCCAAGGATAAAAGTACCGGATGGTTGTGATCCTAGCAACAGTGAATAAGTATCAAAATAATCCTCTCCTTCCTTTTGCGTATAACCCTTAGCCACAAGTCTAGCCTTGTACTTTTCAATAGTACCATCAGGCCTTAGTTTCTTTTTGAACACCCACTTACAGCCCACAGGTTTGCAACCATAAGGCAATTCTGTGAGCTCCCAAGTTCCGTTATACAGAATAGAATCCATCTCACTACTGACCGCCTCCTTCCAGAGTCTGCATCGGAAGATGCATAAGCTTCAAATAGAGGTGGGAGTATCATCCACAAGGTACACAAGTGAAATCATTACCAAAGGATTTAACCATCCTTTGTCTCTTGCTCCTCCTAGGAGCCTCACCATCATCCTCCTCAGATTTTGCTCGGGTATCTGCTCGTAATCCTCGGTTTGTGCAATAGGTTCGGGAATTATCTCAGGATTTTGACTAGAAACGCTATGCAAATCTTTCATGGGAAATATGCCCTCAAAGAAGGTGGCATCTCTGGATTCCATGATTGTACCGACGATCATGTCGATACCTCGAGACTTTACTACTAAAAATCTATAGGCAATGCTCCGATGAGCGTATCCCGTAAAGACACAATCCACTGCCTTAGGTCCAAGTTTGCGCTTTTTAGTTATGGGCACATTGACTTTCGCCAAGCAACCCCACGTGCGCAAGTATGAAAGTGATGGTTTTCTCCTTCCCATTCTTCATATGAGGTTTTCTCCTTATTCTTAGAAGGAACTTTATTCAAAACGTGACAAGAAGTCAACAGGGC
Organism: Rhipidocladum racemiflorum; assembly: GCA_036346355.1. Classification (NCBI taxonomy): domain Eukaryota; kingdom Viridiplantae; phylum Streptophyta; class Magnoliopsida; order Poales; family Poaceae; genus Rhipidocladum; species Rhipidocladum racemiflorum. Next base: position 33,770,640 of record CM070570.1, read on the forward strand.
CTCCCCACCATTCCTTAGATAGACCAATGATGTCCAACATGGCATTTACCAAATCAGTTAGAGTGCGGTTCTTTCTTTGGCAACCCCATTAGATCGGGGCGAATAGGAGGTGTCCTCTCATGAATAATTCCATGTTCCTTACAGAATAAGTCGAACTCAAGAGAGAAGTACTCACCGCCACGATCCGACCTAAGCCTTTTGATTTTTCTTTCTAATTGATTTTCAACTTCAGCCTTATAAACTTTGAAGTAGTCTAAAGCCTCATCTTTAGTTTTCAAATGAGATAAACATAGCAGTATCTAGATGCATCATCAATCGAGTCATGAAATATCTTTTCCTCCTTTAGTCAACACACCATTCATCTCACAAAGATCTGAATGTATGAGTTCTAATGGTGCCAAGTTTCTCTCCTCCGCCGCCTTGTGAGGTTTGCGAGGTTGCTTTGATTGCACACAACTTTGGCACTTAGAACCTTTGACAAGAGGGAATTTTTGGAATTAAATTCATACTAGCGAGCCGAGTCATACAACCAAAATTTAAATGACATAACCGTGAGTGCCAAACATCGGCTTCACCTCCATTGGAAATATCACAAATATGGTTCACAACTTTATTGCAAAAATCGAAAGGGAAAAGCGGAACAAGCCTCCGCATTCATAGCCTTTACCAATAAAAAGTCCATGCTTAGACACGACTACTTTATTAGACTCAAACACCACTTTGAACCCTTCTCTACATAGAAGGGAGCCGACTGTGTTTTTATTTATTGAGGGGACATCTTGCACGTTCTTTAGTCAGACGATCTTTCCCGAAGTAAACTTCAGATCTACCGTGCCAACACCAAGAACGAAGCATTCGAGCTGTTTCCCATCAACACGAGCAATCCCGCACGGCCTGGTAAGAAGAGAACAAAGAGAGATCAGCACACACATGAACATTAGCTCCAGATCAATCCACCAATCGGTGGTCCGATTCTTGAAAGAACAATAGATGCGTTACCATACCCAGAAGTTCCTCCTCCAAGTATTGCCAATGGTCACGTTGATGACTTTGAGTTCGTCCTTGCTCACCCTTCCTCGCTTCTTGCGATTTGGACACTTTGCTTTGGCCGGTCCAATCTCACCGCAAACAAAGCAGGGCTTCTCATCTTTGTTCATTGACTTCTTCTTCTTGAAATTAGTGGTTTGTTTGGCTTTATTTTTCCCTTTGTTCTTGCCATGTGAGAACTGTTGCACCACATTGGCGCTAGGCGCCCCTCAGTTCCTTTCACAGGTGCATCCTTAGCTCGAGCTTTCTCCTCAACATCTAGAGACGCAATCAGATTCTCAACAGAAATCTCTTGTCTCTTATGTTTTGAAGATGTGGCAAAATTCCTCCATGAAGGAGGTAATTTGGCAATAATGCCCTGACCACAAACCTGTCAGTAACTGGATTTTGAAAAGTTCGAGTTCCTGGCGAGAACCTGTATCTCATGAGCACCGCTCAACTACTGAGCGGTTATCCACCATCTTGTAGTCATGATATTGCTCCATGATATCTGATTCCATCGCCCGACATCGGAAGCACCGAACTTAGCATTCGTGAGCATCCCATAGTTCCTTCGGCGTCTTTAATGTGCATATACACATCGCATGCACGATCGGCAAGAACACTAAGAACGGCTCCCACAAAGAGTGTGTTGGCATCCCGATATGCCTTCTCCTTTTCAGGAGTTGGATCCATATCCTCTGGTTTGCCGTTCGACACCCAGAACACGTTCATAGCTGTAAGCCACAAGGTGACCCTTGTCTGCCATCTTTTGAAGTGCACACCGGTGAATTTTTCCGGCCTCAGTGCCTCGGCAAAGCCAGCCATTGATAAACCTAAGCGCCTATAATCAGGTTTTGGATTGTTAGAATTAAAGGCACATCTAGGTTTAATTTAATCCAAAAGTAAATCATGAACAACATGTGATTGACTATCAGTAACGAATAACAGGAGCATACTATAGATGCATATGCTAGAAGACTACACATATATCCATCTAATGTGCTCACAATCAATAGATTGAAAATAAACAGTAGAAACATTGTAACGTCTTGTTAGGTGTGCAGATGGAGCGATGAAGCGTTGTAAGCGGCGTCTGATGCAGGGCGGAAGCGCGCGCGATCAGCGCGATGCCTAGCGGCCGCTCCTGAACGTCGAGGAAGACGAGCCGTGGCGGTGGCGTGAAAGCGATCGCCGGCGCTTCCCAAAAACCTGATTCGTCCTCTCCGGTGCAAGAACGCGAGGGCGGGCGGTTTCGAGACACCTTTCCGTTCATTTGGTGCACGCCGCGCGTCTGGGCGAAGCGAACTTGATGGCGGCGCAGCGAGAAGCGGCAAAACGCTAGGCGCGAGAAAACTCTATTTTACCCGGATGACGGCGACGCGATATATAAAGAGCCCTGGTAACGATCAGTAACCGAACACGACTCGAGGGCGTCCCACGATCGGAGTCCATTACGGGATGCATTACGGTGTCCTTATCTCATACTACAACCGCGATTCCGAGTAGCAAAAGAGTAATCTGCAAAAGGAGGTCGCGCTCACGCAAAGCCCTGGACCGAATTCGGCGGACCATTCACGCAGTGCCAAGACGCCGCGCCGCTTCGCCCGCCCCGCCTGCGTGCTCGAGCCGAGCCCGGCCCGGCCCGGCGAGGCGAGGCGAGCAGCGTGTGTATTCTTTCTCCCTTTCTCCACATGGTTCTACCATGGTGTAGCACACTCCACTATTTAAACTAGTGCTCACCACTTTAGGCTAGCAATGTGGTACTATTGCTAGTGCACATGCTCCTCATGAGGTGGGCCTTTGAGATTTTCTAGGATTTATTGTCTCAATCAAATGGGCTTGGCCCAAATAATCCAACAATCCCCACCAGATCTCAAAGTCCCACCGAGTCTTGCCTGTTCCCAAAGTCGTTAATATACCAAAGATTTCGGTGACAATGGACTATGCCTTGAATTGCACCTAGGACTCCAAATTACACTCGACCACAACTTGAACAATGGACTAAGCCTTGAATTGCAAGTTTTGTGCGATTGAGTTTCATTTAAAGCCTTAGGCGATACTAGGCTGCCAATAGGCTTCCTCGGGTGGAGCATATAAGTCGTACTCCATGGTCTCTTCATGAGCTTACTAGAGATTACCCAAGTCTCATAGGCGACTTTCATGATCACTCTCATATAGGTGTGTTCTTTCAAGATGCTCTGTAGGATGACATCTTCGCTAAATAAAGCCAACAGAACACATTAAGGCAAAAGCCAACTCGCCATCTGATTTCGAGAGTATTGCATCTTCACTTGGAACTAGTTAGAAAATTACTCTCCTCCAGGTTAACGGTAGCTTGTTTTTCCCAGGACCTAATTCACGGGATCTCCGATCACATAGGTTGGAGTTACCGCTATGGTATAACTCACATGGGTCTCATGCCTAGTTCCTTTGATGCGTTATCTATCACATTCGTGATAGCCCTTTAGTGAAGGGATACGCCAGGTTTTTAGCCGTGCGGATATAATCCAATGCTATCACTCGGAGTTTTTCAATTTCTGACGGACTTCAAACGTCTTTTCACATGTCTTGAGGATTTCAAGTTATCTTTAGAACTGTTCACTTTAACAATAAGCATTTGATTGTCACGATTCATAAGAATGGCGGTATTGGTTTTTCAACCAGGAAGATCCATCAAGAGTTCACGTAGCCATTCTCGCCTCAACGGTGTTTGTATCCAATGCGATCAATTCTGCCTCCATAGTTGACCAGTGTCAAAATAGTACATTTGCAAGACCTCCACGACAGCGCCCCACCAAGTGTAAACACATATCCACTTTGGTGGCCTTAATCTCATCGACATCAGAGATCCAATTTGAATCACTATAACCCTCTAATCTTGAAGGGTACCGGTATAGTGTATTCCATAATTTCTTGTACCCACCAAGTAACGCATAACTCTTTCGAGTGCACGCCAATGATCATCTCCGGGTTAGAAGTAAGCGGCTCAATTTGCTTACAAAGAAATGAGATATCGAGCCTTGTAGCGCTAGCCAAGTACATGAGAGATCCAATGATCTCGAGAGTATTTCATTTGATCTCTAGCAATTCTCTTGTTTTTAGAAGAATCACACTTGGATCATAAGGTGTTGGAGAAGGCTTGCTATCCGAATAGCCAAACCGACTCAAAACCTTTTCCACATAATGGGATTGAGAAAGACTAATCCCATCCTCACTTTTGACTAACTTGATGTTCAAGATCACGTCAGCCTCTCCGAGATCTTTCATATCAAAATTTCCAGACAGGAAAGACTTGACCTCATTGATCACATCAAGGTTTGTTCCAAAGATCAAAATGTCATCCACATATAGGCACAGAATAACTCCCTCACCCCCACCATGGCGATAATACACACACTTGTCGGCTTCGTTTACAGCGAAGCCAGCTTGTGTCAATGTTCTATCGAACTTCTCATGCCATTGTTTAGGTGCTTGTTTAAGGCCATAAAGAGATTTGATAACTTACACACCTTGCTCTCATGTCAGGGTAGCACAAATCCATCTGGTGATCCATGTAGATCTCCTCATCTAGCTCTCCATTAAGAAAAGCTGTCTTCACGTCCATTTGATGGACAATGAGACCATGAGAGGCATCCAAGTATAAAAGTACCAGGATGGTTGTGATCCTAGTAACAGGTGAATAAGTATCAAAATAACCCTCTCCTTCCTTTTGCGTATAACCCTTAGCCACAAGTCTAGCCTTGTACTTTTCAATAGTAACATCAGGCCTTAGTTTATTTTTGAACACCCACTTACGACCCACAGGTTTGCAACCATAAGGCGATTCTGTGAGCTCCCAAGTTCCGTTAGGCAGAATAGAATCCATCTCACTCTGAATTTGCCTCCTTCCGATGAGTCTGCATCGAGAAGATGCATAAGCTTACGAAATAGAGGTGGGAGTATCATCCACAAGGTACACAGTGAAATCATTACCAAAGGATTTAACCATCCTTTGTCTCTTGCTCCTCCTAGGAGCCTCAGCATCATCCTCCTCGAGGATTTTGCTCGGGTATCATTCGAGAATCCTCGGTTTGTGCAATAGGTTCGGGAATTATCTCAGGATTTTGACTAGAAACGCTATGCAAATCTTTCATGGGAAATATGCCCTCAAAGAAGGTGGCATCTCTGGATTCCATGATTGTACCGACGATCATGTCGGATACCTCAGACTTTACTACTAAAAATCTATAGGCAATGCTCAGATGAGCGTATCGAGAAAGACACAATCCACTGTCTTAGGTCCAAGTTTGCGCTTTTTAGTTATGGGCACATTGACTTTCGCCAAGCAACCCCACGTGCGCAAGTATGAAAGTGATGGTTTTCTCCTTCCCATTCTTCATATGAGGTTTTCTCCTTATTCTTAGAAGGAACTTTATTCAAAAGCGTGACAAGAAGTCAACAGGCCTCCCCACCATTCCTTAGATAGACCCTTGATGTCCAACATGGCATTTACCAAATCAGTTAGAGTGCGGTTCTTTCTTTCGGCAACCCCATTAGGTAGGCGAATAGGAGGTGTCCTCTCATGAATAATTCCATGTTCCTTACTGAGAATAAGTCGAACTCAGTAGAGAAGTACTCACCGCCACGATCTGACCTAAGCCTTTTGATTTTTCTTTCTAATTGATTTTCAACTTCAGCCTTATAGACTTTGAAGTAGTCTAAAGCCTCATCTTTAGTTTTCAACAGATAAACATAGCAGTATCTAGATGCATCATCAATCAGAGTCATGAAATATCTTTTCCTCCTTTAGTCAACACACCATTCATCTCACAAAGATCTGAATGTATGAGTTCTAATGGTGCCAAGTTTCTCTCCTCCATTGCCTTGTGAGGTTTGCGAGGTTGCTTTGATTGCACACAACTTTGGCACTTAGAACCTTTGGCGGTAGGAATTTTGGAATTAAATTCATACTAGCGAGCCGAGTCATACAACCAAAATTTAAATGACATAACCGTGAGTGCCAAACATCGGCTTCACCTCCATTGGAAATATCACAAATCTGGTTCACAACTTTATTGCAGAAATTAGAAAGGAAAAAGCGGAACAAGCCTCGCATTCATAGCCTTTACCAATAAAAAGTCCATGCTTAGACACGACTACTTTATTAGACTCAAACACCACTTTGAACCCTTCTCTACATAGAAGGAGCCGCGACCAGGTTTTTATTTATTGAGGGGACATCTTTGCGTTCTTTAGCTGCACGATCTTTCCGAAGTAAACTTGGATCTACCGTGCCAACACCAAGAACGAAGCATTCGAATGTTTCCCATCAACACGGAGCAATCCCGCGCGGCCTGGTAAGAAGAGAACAAAGAGAGATCAGCACACACATGAACATTAGCTCCGGTATCAATCCACCAATCGGTGGTGATTTCTTGAAAGAACAATAGATGCGTTACCATACCCGGAAGTTCCTCCTCGGTATTGCCAATGGTCACGTTGGCGGACTTTGAGTTCTGTCCTTGCTCACCCTTCTGCCCTTGCGATTTGGACCTTTGTTTGGCCGGTGTCCAATCTCACCATAAACAAAGCAGGGCTTCTCATCTTTGTTCATTGACTTCTTCTTCTTGAAATTAGTGGTTTGTTTGGCTTTATTTTTCCCTTTGTTCTTGCCATGTGAAGCTGTTGCACCACATTAGCGCTAGGCGCCCCTCAGTTCCTTTCACGGTGCATCCTTAGCTCGAGCTTTCTCCTCAACATCTAGAGACGCCAATCAGTTCTCAGCAGAAATCTCTTGTCTCTTATGTTTCAGAGATGTGGCAAAATTCCTCCATGAAGGAGGTAATTTGGCAATAATGCTGACCACAAACACCGCCAGTGGCTGGATTTTGAGAAGTTCGAGTTCACTGGCGAGAACACTGTATCTCATGAGCTGCTCAACTTCTGAGCGGTTATCCACCATCTTGTAGTCATGATATTGCTCCATGATATCTGATTCACCGCCCGACATCGGAAGCACCGAACTTAGCATTGAGCATCCCATAGTTCCTTGGCGTCTTTAATGTGCATATACACATCGCATGCAGACGATCGGCAAAAACACTAAGAACGGCTCCCACAAAGAGTGTGTTGGCATCCCGATATGCCTTCTCCTTTTCAGGAGTTGGATCCATATCCTCTGGTTTGCCGTTCGACACCCGAACACGTTCATAGCTGTAAGCCACAAGGTGACCCTTATGCGCCATCTTTTGAAGTGCACACCGGTGAATTTTTCGGCCTCGGTGCCTCGGCAAAGCTAGCCATTGATAAACCTAAGCGCCTATAATCAGGTTTTGGATTGTTAGAATTAAAGGCACATCTAGGTTTAATTTAATCCAAAAGTAAATCATGAACAACATGTGATTGACTATCGAGAACGAATAACAGGAGCATACTATAGATGCATATGCTAGAAGACTACACATATATCCATCTAATGTGCTCACAATCAATAGATTGAAAATAAACAGTAGAAACATTGTAACGTCTTGTTAGGTGTGCGAGATGGAAGCGATGAAGCGTTGTAAGCGCGTCTGATGCCGAGGCGAGCGCGCGCGATCAGCGCGATGCCTAGCGGCCGCTCTGAGCGTCGAGGAAGACGAGCCGTGGCGGTGGCGTGGAAACGATCGCGCCGGCGCTTCCCAAAAACCTGATTCGTCCTCTCCCGGTGCAAGAACGCGAGGACAGACGGTTTCGGAGACCTGCTGTCCCGTTATTTGGTACCTGCCCGTACGTCTGGGGCGAAGCGAACTTGATGGCGGCGCAGCGAGGAAGCGGCAAAGCGCTAGCGCGAGAAACTCTATTTTACCGGATGACGGCGACGATATATAAAGGAGCCACAGTAACGATCAGTAACGAACACGACTCGAGGGCGTCCCACGATCGGAGTCCATTACGGGATGCATTCACGGTGTCCTTATCTCATACTACAACCGCGATTCCAAGTAGCAAAAGAGTAATGTCTGCAAAGGAGGCTGCGCTCACGCAAAGCCCTGGACCGAATTCGGCGGACCATTCACGCAGTGCCAGACGCCCGCGCCCTCGCCTTCGCCTGCCTGCTCGAGCCCGAGCCCGGCCCGGCCCGGCGAGGCGAGGCGAGCGCGCGCGTGTGTATTCTTTCTCCCTTTCTCCACATGGTTCTACCATGGTGTAGCACACTCCACTATTTAAACTAGTGCTCACCACTTTAGGCTAGCAATGTGGTCTATTGCTAGTGCACATGCTCCTCATGAGGTGGGCCTTTGAGATTTTCTAGGATTTATTGTCTCAATCAAATGGGCTTGGCCCAAATAATCCAACAATCCCCACGGATCTCAAAGTCCCACTTGACAGGTCTTGCCTGTTCCCAAAGTTGTTAATATACCAAAGATTTCGGTGACAATGGACTATGCCTTGAATTGCACCTAGGACTCCAAATTACACTCACCACAACTTGAACAATGGACTAAGCCTTGAATTGCAAGTTTTGTGCGTGAGTTTCATTTAAAGCCTTAGGCGATACTAGGCTGCCAATAGGCTTCCCCTCGGGTGGAGCATATAAGTCGTACTCCATGGTCTCTTCATGAGCTTACTAGAGATTACCCAAGTCTCATAGCTGCGACTTTCATGATCACTCTCATATAGGTGTGTTCTTTCAAGATGCTCTGTAGGATGACATCTTCGCTAAATAAAGCCAACAGAACACATTAAGGCAAAAGCCAACCTGCCATACAGATTTGAGAGTATTGCATCTTCACTTGGAACTAGTTAGAAAATTACTCTCCTCCGGTTAACCAAGTAGCTTGTTATTCCCAGGACCTAATTCACGGGATCTCCGATCACAGAGGTTGGGGTCCCGCTATGGTCTCACTCACATGGGTCTCATGCCTAGTTCCTTTGAGGCGTTATCTATCACATTCGTGATAGCCCTTTAGTGAAGGGATTCGCCAGGTTTTTAGCCGTCTGGATATAATCCAATGCTATCACTCGGAGTTTTTCAATTTCTGACGGACTTCAAACGTCTTTTCACATGTCTTGAGGATTTCAAGTTATCTTTAGAACTGTTCACTTTAACAATAAGCTGTTTGATTGTCACGATTCATAAGAATGGCGGTATTGGTTTTTCAACCACGGAAGATCCATCAAGAGTTCACGTAGCCATTCTCGCCTCAACAGTGTTTGTATCCAATGCGATCAATTCTGCCTCCATAGTTGACCGTGTCAAAATAGTACATTTGCAAGACCTCCACGACCAGCGCCCCCACCAAGTGTAAACACATATCCACTGGTGGCCTTAATCTCATCGGCATCGAGATCCAATTTGAATCACTATAACCCTCTAATCTTGAAGGGTACCGGTATAGTGTATTCCATAATTTCTTGTACCCACCAAGTAACGCATAACTCTTTCGAGTGCACGCCAATGATCATCTCCGGGTTAGAAGTAAACGGCTCAATTTGCTTACAGCAAATGAGATATCGAGCCTTGTAGCGCTAGCCAAGTACATGAGAGATCCAATGATCTCGAGAGTATTTCATTTGATCTCTAGCAATTCTCTTGTTTTTAGAAGAATCACACTTGGATCATAAGGTGTTGGAGAAGGCTTGCTATCCGAATAGCCAAACCGACTCAAAACCTTTTCCACATAATGGGATTGAGAAAGACTAATCCCATCCTCACTTTTGACTAACTTGATGTTCAAGATCACGTCGGCCTCTCCGAGATCTTTCATATCAAAATTTCCAGACAGGAAAGACTTGACCTCATTGATCACATCAAGGTTTGTTCCAAAGATCAAAATGTCATCCACATATAGGCCTGAGAATAACTCCCTCACCCCCACCATGGCGATAATACACACACTTGTAAACCGTTTACATGAAGCCAGCTTGTGTCAATGTTCTATCGAACTTCTCATGCCATTGTTTAGGTGCTTGTTTAAGGCCATAAAGAGATTTGATAACTTACACACCTTGCTCTCATGTCAGGGTAGCACAAATCCATCTGGTGATCCATGTAGATCTCCTCATCTAGCTCTCCATTAAGAAAAGCTGTCTTCACGTCCATTTGATGGACAATGAGACCATGAGAGGCAGCCAAGGATAAAAGTACCGGATGGTTGTGATCCTAGCAACAGGTGAATAAGTATCAAAATAATCCTCTCCTTCCTTTTGCGTATAACCCTTAGCCACAAGTCTAGCCTTGTACTTTTCAATAGTACCATCAGGCCTTAGTTTCTTTTGAACACCCACTTACAGCCAGGTTTGCAACCATAAGGCGATTCTGTGAGCTCCCAAGTTCCGTTAGGCAGAATAGAATCCATCTCACTACTGATTGCCTCCTTCCGATGAGTCTGCATCGAGAAGATGCATAAGCACGAAATAGAGGTGGGAGTATCATCCACAAGGTACACAGTGAAATCATTACCAAAGGATTTAACCATCCTTTGTCTCTTGCTCCTCCTAGGAGCCTCACTGTCATCCTCCTCAGGATTTTGCTCGGGTATCTGTTCAGAATCCTCAGTTTGTGCAATAGGTTCGGGAATTATCTCGGGATTTTGACTAGAAACGCTATGCAAATCTTTCATGGGAAATATGCCCTCAAAGAAGGTGGCATCTCTGGATTCCATGATTGTGCAAACGATCATGTCAGGATACCTCAGACTTTACTACTAAAAATCTATAGGCAATGCTCAGATGAGCGTATCGAGAAAGACACAATCCTTGTCTTAGGTCCAAGTTTGCGCTTTTTAGTTATGGGCACATTGACTTTCGCCAAGCAACCCCACGTGCGCAAGTATGAAAGTGATGGTTTTCTCCCTTCCCATTCTTCATATGAGGTTTTCTCCTTATTCTTAGAAGGAACTTTATTCAAAAGCGTGACAAGAAGTCAACAGGGCCTCCCCACCATTCCTTAGATAGACCCTTGATGTCCAACATGGCATTTACCAAATCAGTTAGAGTGCGGTTCTTTCTTTCGGCAACCCCATTAGGCTGGGGCGAATAGGAGGTGTCCTCTCATGAATAATTCCATGTTCCTTCTGAGAATAAGTCGAACTCAAGAGAGAAGTACTCACCGCCACGATCTGACCTAAGCCTTTTGATTTTTCTTTCTAATTGATTTTCAACTTCAGCCTTATAGATTTTGAAGTAGTCTAAAGCCTCATCTTTAGTTTTCAACAGATAAACATAGCGGTATCTAGATGCATCATCAATCGAGTCATGAAATATCTTTTTCCTCCTTTAGTCAACACACCATTCATCTCACAAAGATCTGAATGTATGAGTTCTAATGGTGCCAAGTTTCTCTCCTCATTGCCTTGTGAGGTTTGCGAGGTTGCTTTGATTGCACACAACTTTGGCACTTAGAACCTTTGACGGTAGGAATTTTTGGAATTAAATTCATACTAGCGAGCCGAGTCATACAACCAAAATTTAAATGACATAAGTGAGTGCCAAACATCGGCTTCACCTCCATTGGAAATATCACAAATATGGTTCACAACTTTATTGCAAAAATCGAAAGGAAAAAGCGGAACAAGCCTCCGCATTCATAGCCTTTACCAATAAAAAGTCCATGCTTAGACACGACTACTTTATTAGACTCAAACACCACTTTGAACCCTTCTCTACATAGAAGGGAGCCGTGACCAGGTTTTTATTTATTGAGGGGACATGCTGCACGTTCTTTAGTGCCACGATCTTTCCCGAAGTAAACTTCAGATCTACCGTGCCAACACCAAGAACGAAGCATTCGATTGTTTCCCATCAACACGGAGCAATCCCGCGGCACAGTAAGAAGAGAACAAAGAGAGATCAGCACACACATGAACATTAGCTCGGTATCAATCCACCAATCGGTGGTCCGATTTCTTGAAAGAACAATAGATGCGTTACCATACCCGAAGTTCCTCCTCGGATTGCCAATGGTCACGTTGACCGGACTTTGAGTTCTGTCCTTGCTCACCCTTCACGCCCTTGCGATTTGGACCTTTGTTTGGCCCAGTGTCCAATCTCACCATAAACAAGCGAGGCTTCTCATCTTTGTTCATTGACTTCTTCTTCTTGAAATTAGTGGTTTGTTTGGCTTTATTTTTCCCTTTGTTCTTGCCATGTGAGAAGCTGTTGCACCACATTGGCGCTAGGCGCCCCTCAGTTCCTTTCACAGGTGCATCCTTAGCTCGAGCTTTCTCCTCAACATCTAGAGACGCAATCGATTCTCAGCAGAAATCTCTTGTCTCTTATGTTTTGAAGATGTGGCAAAATTCCTCCATGAAGGAGGTAATTTGGCAATAATGCTGACCACAAACTGTCAGTGCTTGGATTTTGAGAAGTTCGAGTTCCCTGGCGAGAACTCGTATCTCATGAGCTGCTCAACTTCTGAGCGGTTATCCACCATCTTGTAGTCATGATATTGCTCCATGATATACGATTCACGCCCGACATCGGAAGCACCGAACTTAGCATTGAGCATCCCATAGTTCCTTCGCGTCTTTAATGTGCATATACACATCGCATGCAGACGATCGGCAAGAACACTAAGAACGGCTCCCACAAAGAGTGTGTTGGCATCCCGATATGCCTTCTCCTTTTCAGAGTTGGATCCATATCCTCTGGTTTGCCGTTCGACACGAGAACACGTTCATATTTGTAAGCCACAAGGTGACCCTTATGCGCCATCTTTTGAAGTGCACACGGTGAATTTTCGGCCTCGGTGCCTCGGCAAAGCCCGACCATTGATAAACCTAAGCGCCTATAATCAGGTTTTGGATTGTTAGAATTAAAGGCACATCTAGGTTTAATTTAATCCAAAAGTAAATCATGAACAACATGTGATTGACTATCGAATCTAATAACAGGAGCATACTATAGATGCATATGCTAGAAGACTACACATATATCCATCTAATGTGCTCACAATCAATAGATTGAAAATAAGCAGTAGAAACATTGTAACGCATCTTGTTCGTGGTGCAGATGGAAGCGATAGACATTGTAGCGCGTCTGATCTGCAGAGGACGAGCGCGCGCGATCGGCGCGATGCCTAGCGGCCGCTCTGAACGTCGAGGAAGACGAGCCGTGGCGGTGGCGTGGAAGCGATCGCGCAGCGCTTCCCAAAAACCTGATTCGTCCTCTCCGGTGCAAGAACGCGAGGACGGACGGTTTCGGAGACACCGCTTTCCGTTCTTTGGTGCACGCCGTCTGCACGGACGGGCAGACTTGATGGCGGCGCAAATGAGGAAATCGGCAAAAGCGCTAGGGCGCAGAAAACTCTATTTTACCCGGATAGCGGCGACGATATATAAAGGAGCCACAGTAACGATCCGTAACGAACCACGACTCGAGGGCGTCCCACGATCGGAGTCCATTACGGGATGCATTACGGTGTCCTTATCTCATACTACAACCGCGATTCCGAGTAGCAAAAGAGTAATCTGCAAAAGGAGGCTGCGCCTACGCAAAGCCCTGGACCGGGTCGGCGGACCATTCACGCAGTGCCGACGCCGCGCGCTTCGCCCCGCCCGGCGTGCGAGCCCGAGCCGAGCCCGGCCCGGCGAGGCGAGGCGAGCAGCGTGTGTATTCTTTCTCCCTTTCTCCACATGGTTCTACCATGGTGTAGCACACTCCACTATTTAAACTAGTGCTCACCACTTTAGGCTAGCAATGTGGTACTATTGCTAGTGCACATGCTCCTCATGAGGTGGGCCTTTGAGATTTTCTAGGATTTATTGTCTCAATCAAATGGGCTTGGCCCAAATAATCCAACAATCCCCACCAGATCTCAAAGTCCCAGCGGCGGTCTTGCCTGTTCCCAAAGTTGTTAATATACGACATTTCGGTGACAATGGACTATGCCTTGAATTGCACCTAGGACTCCAAATTACACTCACCACAACTTGAACAATGGACTAAGCCTTGAATTGCAAGTTTTGTGCGATGAGTTTCATTTAAAGCCTTAGGCGATACTAGGCTGCCAATAGGCTTCCCCTCGGGTGGAGCATATAAGTCGTACTCCATGGTCTCTTCATGAGCTTACTAGAGATTACCCAAGTCTCATAGGCTGCGACTTTCAATGATCACTCTCATATAGGTGTGTTCTTTCAAGATGCTCTGTAGGATGACATCTTCGCTAAATAAAGCCAACAGAACACATTAAGGCAAAAGCCAACCTGCCATACAGATTTCGAGAGTATTGCATCTTCACTTGGAACTAGTTAGAAAATTACTCTCCTCCAGTTAACCAGTAGCTTGTTTTTCCCAGGTCCTAATTCACGGGATCTCCGATCACATAGGTTGGGTTACCGCTATGGTATAACTCACATGGGTCTCATGCCTAGTTCCTTTGATGCGTTATCTATCACATTCCGTGATAGCCCTTTAGTGAAGGGATCTGCCAGGTTTTTAGCCGTCTGGATATAATCCAATGCTATCACTCCGGAGTTTTTCAATTTCCTGACAGACTTCAAACGTCTTTTCACATGTCTTGAGGATTTCAAGTTATCTTTAGAACTGTTCACTTTAACAATAACTGTTTGATTGTCACGATTCATAAGAATGGCGGTATTGGTTTTTCAACCACCGGAAGATCCATCAAGAGTTCACGTAGCCATTCTCGCCTCAACGTTGGCGTATCCAATGCGATCAATTCTGCCTCCATAGTTGGCCAGAGTGTCAAAATAGTCTGTTTGCAAGACCTCCACGACAGCGCCCCCACCAAGTGTAAACACATATCCACTTTGGTGGCCTTAATCTCATCAAGATCGAGATCCAATTTGAATCACTATAACCCTCTAATCTTGAAGGGTACCGGTATAGTGTATTCCATAATTTCTTGTACCCACCAAGTAGCATAACTCTTTCGAGTGCACGCCAATGATCATCTCCGGGTTAGAAGTAAACCGGCTCAATTTTCTTACTGACAAATGAGATATCAGGCCTTGTAGCGCTAGCCAAGTACATGAGAGATCCAATGATATGAGAGTATTTCATTTGATCTCTAGCAATTCTCTTGTTTTTCCGAAGAATCACACTTGGATCATAAGGTGTTGGAGAAGGCTTGCTATCCGAATAGCCAAACCGACTCAAAACCTTTTCCACATAATGGGATTGAGAAAGACTAATCCCATCCTCACTTTTGACTAACTTGATGTTCAAGATCACGTCAGCCTCTCCGAGATCTTTCATATCAAAATTTCCAGACAGGAAAGACTTGACCTCATTGATCACATCAAGGTTTGTTCCAAAGATCAAAATGTCATCCACATATATTCACAGAATATCTCCCTCTCCGCCACCATGGCTATAATACACACACTTGTCGGCCGTTTACAACGGCCAGCTTGTGTCAATGTTCTATCGAACTTCTCATGCCATTGTTTAGGTGCTTGTTTAAGGCCATAAAGAGATTTGATAACTTACACACCTTGCTCTCATGTCAGGGTAGCACAAATCCATCTGGTGATCCATGTAGATCTCCTCATCTAGCTCTCCATTAAGAAAAGCTGTCTTCACGTCCATTTGATGGACAATGAGACCATGAGAGGCAGCCAAGGATAAAAGTACCGGATGGTTGTGATCCTAGCAACAGGTGAATAAGTATCAAAATAATCCTCTCCTTCCTTTTGCGTATAACCCTTAGCCACAAGTCTAGCCTTGTACTTTTCAATAGTACCATCAGGCCTTAGTTTCTTTTTGAACACCCACTTACAGCCCAGGTTTGCAACCATAAGGCGATTCTGTGAGCTCCCAAGTTCCGTTAGGCAGAATAGAATCCATCTCACTACTGATTTGCCTCCTTCCAAGAGTCTGCATCGAGAAGATGCATAAGCTTACGAAATAGAGGTGGGAGTATCATCCACAAGGTACAGTGAAATCATTACCAAAGGATTTAACCATCCTTTGTCTCTTGCTCCTCCTAGGAGCCTCAGCATCATCCTCCTCGAGGATTTTGCTCGGAGTATCTGCTCGGAATCCTCAGTTTGTGCAATAGGTTCGGGAATTATCTCAGGATTTTGACTAGAAACGCTATGCAAATCTTTCATGGGAAATATGCCCTCAAAGAAGGTGGCATCTCTGGATTCCATGATTGTACCGACGATCATGTCAGATACCTCAGACTTTACTACTAAAAATCTATAGGCAATGATCAGATGAGCGTATCGAGAAAGACACAATCCACTTGTCTTAGGTCCAAGTTTGCGCTTTTTAGTTATGGGCACATTGACTTTCGCCAAGCAACCCCACGTGCGCAAGTATGAAAGTGATGGTTTTCTCCCTTCCCATTCTTCATATGAGGTTTTCTCCTTATTCTTAGAAGGAACTTTATTCAAAACGTGACAAGAAGTCAACAGGGCCTCCCCCCACCATTCCTTAGATAGACCCGCAGTGTCCAACATGGCATTTACCAAATCAGTTAGAGTGCGGTTCTTTCTTTCGGCAACCCCATTAGATTGGGGCGAATAGGGAGGTGTCCTCTCATGAATAATTCCATGTTCCTTACAGAATAAGTCGAACTCAGTAGAGAAGTACTCACCGCCACGATC
This sequence comes from Rhipidocladum racemiflorum, assembly GCA_036346355.1. Classification (NCBI taxonomy): domain Eukaryota; kingdom Viridiplantae; phylum Streptophyta; class Magnoliopsida; order Poales; family Poaceae; genus Rhipidocladum; species Rhipidocladum racemiflorum. The sequence continues at coordinate 33,787,208 of CM070570.1, forward strand.
TGAACTAAGCCTTTTGATTTTTCTTTCTAATTGATTTTCAACTTCAGCCTTATAGACTTTGAAGTAGTCTAAAGCCTCATCTTTAGTTTTCAACAGATAAACATAGCAGTATCTAGATGCATCATCAATCGAGTCATGAAATATCTTTTCCTCCTTTAGTCAACACACCATTCATCTCACAAAGATCTGAATGTATGAGTTCTAATGGTGCCAAGTTTCTCTCCTCCATTGCCTTGTGAGGTTTGCGAGGTTGCTTTGATTGCACACAACTTTGGCACTTAGAACCTTTGTGAGTAGGAATTTTTGGAATTAAATTCATACTAGCGAGCCGAGTCATACAACCAAAATTTAAATGACATAACCGTGAGTGCCAAACATCGGCTTCACCTCCATTGGAAATATCACAAATATGGTTCACAACTTTATTGCAAAAATCAGAAAGGAAAAACGGAACAAGCCTCGCATTCATAGCCTTTACCAATAAAAAGTCCATGCTTAGACACGACTACTTTATTAGACTCAAACACCACTTTGAACCCTTCTCTACATAGAAGGGAGCCGACCAGGTTTTTTTATTTATTGAGGGGACATCTTGCACGTTCTTTAGCTGCACGATCTTTCCCGAAGTAAACTTCAGATCTACCGTGCCAACACCAAGAACGAAGCATTCGAAATGTTTCCCATCAACACGGAGCAATCCCATACGGCCTGGTAAGAAGAGAACAAAGAGAGATCGGCACACACATGAACATTAGCTCCAGTATCAATCCACCAATCGGTGAGTGATTTCTTGAAAGAACAATAGGTACGTTACCATACCCAGAAGTTCCTCCTCCAGTATTGCCAATGGTCACGTTGACAGACTTTGAGTTCTGTCCTTGCTCACCCTTCCTGCCCTTGCGATTTGGACACTGTTTGGCCCAGTGTCCAATCTCACCGCAAACAAAGCAGGGCTTCTCATCTTTGTTCATTGACTTCTTCTTCTTGAAATTAGTGGTTTGTTTGGCTTTATTTTTCCCTTTGTTCTTGCCATGTGATGTAACATCCCAAAATTTTGCTTTTCTTAAATTCATGTGTGATTTGGCACTTTGGTGAATTTTTGGAATTTTCTGGAATTTATTTGGATTTATTTGGAATTTATTTGAATTTATTCCATTTTGAAATAATTAAAGAATTTAAATTTGCAAATAAATTTTTGTTGGAAATATTTTATTTGAGTCCAAAATGATCCAAAATATTTTCCAGAATTTTTCTGGAATTTTTCTGAGTCATTTGCTATTTTTAATGAATTAAATGAATTACTGGGAATTATTTTAAATATTAATTCGCTGGAAAATCCAACTCGGGTCAAGTACTGTTCATCCGACCGAGTCGGACTCGAGTCCGACCGAGGCAGTTGACTCGGCCGAACCCACTCCTAACCTAATCGATCCCAACCGTTGGATCAAGATCCAACGGCCGAGATCCGCCGACTCGACCGAAGCCGTGTCCGGACGGACCGATCGCGCCAGGCGATCGTGGCCGTTGAGCGCGACACGTGGGCGGCCACGATTTCGTCGTCTTCCGTGAATCGAAGTGGACTCGCCGCCAGCGTAGCCGCGTCGATTAGGTTTCCGCCAGGTGCACGCCGCCGAGGCTATTTAAGGCGTGGGTTATCGCCGAGGATCGCCGTTCGTGTGCGCGCCTATTGCACTAGTTTCCAACGCCCAAGCCGCCGCGTCGCCTCGCGATTTCGCCAAGTTTGGGGAGTGCCGCCACGGGTTTTCTTCGTTTCGGCGCCGTTCGTCATCCTCCGCCGCTTCAAGCCCGGATCGAGAACCTTGCGTCGGCGCGCACTGTGGGTGCACTCACTTGGCGGAGACGCCCGAAGCGCCGTTAGGGTGGTCGCCGTCCTCAGCGCCCGGCAGCGCGCGCGCCGCAAGCCATCGTCGCCGCGAGCTTCGGTGCACCGTTGGATCAAGATCCAACGACGCGAGGTGAACCACGTCGCCCGTTACTGTTTCCGTTCTTGATTAGGTTTCAACCGTTAGATTTAGATCGTACGGTTGTGGTTAGTTGCGTTGGAGCGATAGGGTTAGATCTGGACCGTCCGATCTAGATCGAGCGGCCCGGACCAACCGTGTAGTTTTGAGCGTGAGGTCTAGATCAATACGGACCGTTGATTTTCAAATCAGCGGCCGAGATTGTGCCACGTGTCTTTCGGCGCCCGCAGCGGCGTGGGGAGCGTGTCTCTGACACGCGGGACCCGCGGGTCAGAGGGCCCACGTGTCAGCCGCAGTCACGCGTGCGTGAAACCCAGCGCTGGCAGGTGGGGCCCACATGTCAGTCACGTGAGCCGTGGACCAAGCCCATGGACCGGCTGACGTCAGCAGGCCAATCAGGAGCTGCCACGTGTCCATGCTGACGCAATAATTAATTTCCGAAAAAGAAAATGATTTATTAATTCAAATAATGATTTCAAATTTAGATTCAAACTTCAAACGCTTATAACTTTTGCGTTTCAACTCCGATTTGAGCGATTCAAATTTCTAAATTTGTATAAAATTGAGATCTACCTAAATATGAATTTTATTTAATTTTTGGACTAAAGTTTTTCTCTGTAAAATTATTTAATTGATTATTTAAACTTTAAATAATCATAACTTTTGCGTTTTAACTCCAAATTTGACGATTCCAGTTTCTAAAAATCCAGAAAATTATGTTCTCTCTGTTTATGGATTTTATTTGGAGTTTTGGGATCTTTTTGCATAGTGTTTATTTGTGTATTTGCTATTTGCACGCTTTACGAGTAGACGTTGAAGTGCCGGAAGGATTCGAAGGAGAAGTGTTGACTCAGGATCCAACTCAAGACCAAGAACAAGTACTTTTTGAAGGCAAGTTGTGCTTTGACCATGTTGATCCTATTTCGAAAATCTATTTTGATTTTAAACTATTGCATGCTAGTTCAATTAGAAAGATACTTTGTTTAAACATGGGGGTTAGATAAATACCAATTTGCTATATGACACCTTGATTACTTAAGTATGTGCCATGACCTTTTGTTACCCTAGTTGTGGTTTACTAGTTGGACATTACTAAATTGCCAACATGGGTTTAGATCGTTGTAGTATACTGCTTAGACCTGCTACGTGCTCATGACATGATTTTTGGACAATCAAATGCTAATATTGACTTAATGATATATTGAACCTGTTTTGGAAAAGTATCATGTGATGTTGATGGCACGTGGTGCATGGTAATCAACTGGGGTTTGATAAACGATTTCGGCCAGGGGCATGTGGCAAGAGTAATCAGGTGGGCGGTGTGGCATTGGGGATGATGATTTGGTTTTCGGGTAGTCTTGCCTGGTCACTCTAAGGACTTAACCTTGCAAGCCTTTGAACTGGGTCATACTTGCAACCACATGGCTGGAATGGGACGGCCCTAGTTGACTAAGTCGCTAAGGACTCACTTGTGGAGCCTCAGGTGTCGATTACACCTTTTGTGTGATTATGCGGGGGGCGTATCGTGGTGTGGCCAGGTACCCATCTAACGGTGTGTTGGTCCCATACTTCGCCTTGGCTAAGGGAAGGGATGGTGTAGAGCACGTCTGGAGAGGACCACCTGTGTTGTTTGAGGCTTAGAAAGGCTTTGTTATGATCGCTCATTCGCATACTCTTGTATGGCGATTCACGGTGACGTGGTGAGTGGATTGTATCTTGTGGGTAAAGTGCATAACCTCTGCAGAGTGTAGAATCTATTTGAATAGCCGAGTCCACTGATCTTTGGACAATGCTCGGGAATTACTGAGTCAAGGGTTAGATTTTACGAAAATAACTTGGTTTTGAAAAGATGGGTTGGTTTAACAAGGAAGATGATGGAAATATGGTTTAGGATGGGAAAAATGTTTATTAAACTTCTTGAAAAGTTATTTATGCTTTACTTATTTCTACCGCTGAATCTACTTATATTACTTTTCAAAAGGCGCTTCTTGCAAATATACCTTGAGCTATTCCTTTGTACCAAGCCATGCATATAGTATACTAGCTTGCATTCGTGCATGACTTGCCGAGTACCAAGTACTCACCCTTGCCCCAACACAATATCAGTTGAAGAGGAGATTACGCCACTTTGGAGGAGGAACTCCAAGAGGACCCGTCTACTTAGGGATGCGAGCCCGATCGGTTGCCTGTGGTATCTTTGGATGGCGCCACGAAGTTTATTTGATTTTCATTTGCTATTATTTCTCTCTGAATAAGTTTCGCCTTACGAGGCATACATTTGTAACTTGACCATAAGGTCAAGTAACGATTGGTTATTTAAATAAAGTACTTTGATAATATCGATTGGTATGATTGTGATATTTACCGATGTTAAGACTGTGTGCACTAAGCGGCGTTCTGGACTAGTGCTGAATACCAGAGGGTCGGATTTGCAAATTCGGGGTCCCTGACAGGTGGTATCGAGCCAGGTTATTTGTAGGCTCAACCCTAAGCTAGAATGGTCGTAGTGAGGATAAAACCTATTTTCTAAAGCTAAAAATTTGTGAAGACAAGAAATGACATCTCGACTTATCCCTTCTCTCTTTTCTTGTCTCTTGCTGAAATTTTCCCTTACCTTGTCACAATTGAAAAATTCCGAGTTCTTCTTAAAAGCACTCTTGTGACAGATGGAGGAAGAGTTCAACTACGTTGATCTAGGAGTTGGTCACGCCGCGGAACTTTGGCACATGCTACAAACTCTCGGAGATTTTGAGAAGCCCCAATACCAAGTGGAAGTGATCGGACAAGCGAGGATTGATCAAGGCTTGTGGCGTGAGGATTGAGGTACTGTCGGGAAGAGGGCCAGGCAATCGCTCGATACACCAGACCGCTAGAAGATCTACAATGCAGATGGGTATCCAAGAAGTTTCACGACGAGCAATGCGGCACATTACCGTATCCACGCCAGAGAGTTGGAAAGCACGGTGTTCCGTTATCATCCGCGCAGCGATAACCTTCTTGACCCGGCGATTCGGGATGAGGATGCCACGGTTACACGCAGTTAGCACGATTAAATGCCGTCGCCAGGAGGATGTACTAGATAATACAGGCAGGAGCTCTGAAGGCCCGCAAGGAGATCAAGACAGAGAAGAAAAGATGGCGGCAATCTCAAGAGTATGTGGCAAACATTCTACGAAGGATAGACGAGTAGGAGATGACTTTGTACGGACTGCACCCAGGAGCCAAGATTCGAGCTACACGAGCCAGATCCAGAGAGTCGATCTCGATGAGGACATCGCTTCTTCGACTACCACAGATGACATAGTCATTTGGACATGGCGATCGTTTCGCGCCTATGCCGCAGCACCCGTACCCAGGCCGTGGAGGTTTTCTCGATGAGTGAGCTTAGGTTCTATAGTGAGACTCCTTCGCCGAGTCATAGAATAAAGAGTCACCCTTTAGGCGTTAGACTCCAGAGTTAGTTCGATTTGGATTTGCTTTGTTTCTTTGAGTGTGCAGTATGTGTTGCAAGGCCCTTAGGCATTGTAAGCAGCCATACCAAGTTATTAATAATAAAGATGGACCTTAAAGTTACCCCTTTCGCCCCGCATAAGTTCCATATTACTTGTCTATTCTTGTTTCCCTCTCATCTCTAAACCTAGAGCAAATCGACAGATGGTGAACACCCGTGGAAACTTTGGAAGCAATGGGAGTGGATCTCGCCCAGCGGAAAACCCCAATGATGGAGCACCAGCACCGCCACTGGATGTGCAGAATTTTGGAGCATTTCTTGCTGCTCAGACCCAGTTGATGCATGCTATGATGCAACAAATGCAGCACGTCCTTTGCTCAGGCCACTTTGCTAATCAAGTTAATCAGGGACCACGCCAGAATACAAGGCTGTCAGAGTTCATGAGGACTCACCCACCCACTTTCTCTGGAAATGCCAATCCATTGGAGGCCGATGATTGGTTAAGATCAATCGAGAGGAAGCTACATATAGCTCAATGCATAGGGAATGAGAAGGTACTTTACGCTTCTCATCAGTTGGAAGAACATTGCCAGAATGGTGGGAGAACTTACGTGCCACGCAGAGAACCCTCAAGATATCACTTGGGAAGAGTTCACGGTTGCATTCCGGCGATATCACGTGCACTGAAGGAATCATGGACCTTAAGAAGGAGGAGTTGAGCAGCGAGGCAAGGTAATCGGCGATGGCCGACTACGAACAAGTTCACACAGCTAGCACGCTACGCTTTGAGGATGTAGCGAGATAAATCCAGGCAGTCTCGTTTCATGAAGGGACTTAACTCGGGATTGCAAGTAGGGTTGATCACCCACACCTTCCGGATTTCCAAGAGTTGGTGAATAAGGCACTTATTCTTGAGGACAAGCGCAAGGAACCGGAGGAGAACAGAAGCGCAGGATGCAACAGCAAGGATCACGTCGGGGGCGCCAGCGGCGCTTGAGAGTTGCACCAAATCAATTCTTGATTCCAACCACGAGAATGCAACAAGGGCACCATCCCGGCACCAAGACACATCAATCGAACTACGGACCCAGCCCCCGCTAGAAACGCTACCCAGGCGGCAAAGAGCAGTGAGACGCATTACAAGCGCAACGAGCCAGGACACTTTGCCAACAGCTTGTCCGAAGAAGACAGCGAGAGCGACCCAGTTCGCTTCAATCTAGGAACCACCCAGCTAGGACGCCAGCACCAGAGCCACACCCTGCACCGTGGTGAGAGGCCGAGTCAACCATGTCACCGCAGATGCAACTGCAGAATGCTACGGACGTCGTCTTGGGTAAGTTACTTGTTAACTCGATTACACTGATTTTGTTTGACTCGGAGCTTCGCATTCGTTTGTTTCGCAAGGCTTTGCTACTAGAAATGACTTGAGAATTGCAAGACTTAAGTGCATGCTTTTAGTTCAAACCCTGGTTCGAACTCCGAGCGGAAGTAGGATGTTCGGGTGAGAATACTAATAGATGGAATAGAGTTCCTAGCAAACCTTATAATTTTGGAGACCGGACCTTAGATGTTATATTGGGAATGGATTGGTTATCCAAGCACAAGGCTGTATTGGATTGTGGGCGAAGGACTATCTCGGTTGAGAGCCCGTGTGGGAAGAAAGTGGAATTTCAAGCCACTGCAGCGATTAGAGATGGACTGATTGATGGTTAACGTACCAAGGCAATCAGCATAGAGGATGTCCCGATGGTGAATGAGTACCCGATGTTTTTCCGAAGATCTACAGGTATGCCGAGGCAGGGACATAGAGTTTGTGATAGAGCTTGTACAGTGCAGCACCGATAGCAAAGAGACCCTATCGGATGTCTACCGAGGAGTTGGTAGAGATGAAGAAACAGCTAGAAGAGTTGATGGATAAAGGATTTATCGAGACCAAGTTCGTCGCCGTGGGAGCACCGATTTTGTTTGTCAAGAAGAAGGGCGGGAGTTTCAGGATGTGCATTGACTACCGTGCACTCAATGAAGTCACCGTGAAGAATAAGTATCCGCTACCCAGGATTGATGATTTGTTTGATCGATTAAGAGGAGCCGGAGTTTTCTCCAAGATTGATCTCGAGATCGGGATACCATCGCTTGAAGATCCGATCGAGAGGATATTCAAGATCGCATTCTCGTCAAGATATGGACATTACGAGTTCTGATTATGTCCTTTGGGCTGACGAATGCGCCAGCTTATTTCATGAATATGATGAATAAGGTGTTCATGGAATATTTGGACAAGTTTGTCGTCGTGTTCATAGACGATATCCTAATCTACTCAACATCTAGAGACGCAATCAGATTCTCAACAGAAATCTCTTGTCTCTTATGTTTCAGAGATGTGGCAAAATTCCTCCATGAAGGAGGTAATTTGGCAATAATGCTGACCACAAACTGTCAGTAACTGGATTTTGAGAAGTTCGAGTTCCTGGCGAGAACTCGTATCTCATGAGCCTGCTCAACTCTGAACGGTTATCCACCATCTTGTAGTCATGATATTGCTCCATGATATCTGATTCACGCACTTGACATCGGAAGCACCGAACTTAGCATTCAGAGCATCCCATAGTTCCTTGGCGTCTTTAATGTGCATATACACGCCGCCGCAGGCGATCGGCAAGAACACTAAGAACGGCTCCCACAAAGAGTGTGTTGGCATCCCGATATGCCTTCTCCTTTTCAGGAGTTGGATCCATATCCTCTGGTTTGCCGTTCGACACCGATTAACGTTCATATTTGTAAGCCACAAGGTGACCCTTATGCGCCATCTTTTGAAGTGCACACCGGTGAATTTTCCGGCCTCGATTGCCTCGGCAAAGCCAGCCATTGATAAACCTAAGCGCCTATAATCAGGTTTTGGATTGTTAGAATTAAAGGCACATCTAGGTTTAATTTAATCCAAAAGTAAATCATGAACAACATGTGATTGACTATCGATAACGAATAACAGGAGCATACTATAGATGCATATGCTAGAAGACTACACATATATCCATCTAATGTGCTCACAATCAATAGATTGAAAATAAGCAGTAGAAACATTGTAACGTCTTGTTAGGTATGCGAGATGGAAGCGATGAAGCGTTGTAAGCGCGTCTGATCGAGGGGCGAAGCGCGCGCGATCAGCGCGATGCCTAGCGGCCGCTCCTGAGCGTCGAGGAAGACGAGCCGTGGCGGTGGCGTGGAAGCGATCGCGCCGGCGCTTCCCAAAAACTGATTCGTCCTCTCCGGTGCAAGAACGCGAGGACGGACGGTTTCGAGACACCTTTCCCGTTATTTGGTGCACGCCCGGCGTCTGGGACGAAGCGAACTTGATGGCGGCGCGGCGAGGAAATCGGCAAAAGCGCTAGAGCGCAGAAAACTCTATTTTACCCGGATGACGGCGACGCGATATATAAAGGAGCCCTGGTAACGATCAGTAACGAACACGACTCGAGGGCGTCCCACGATCGGAGTCCATTACGGGATGCATTACGGTGTCCTTATCTCATACTACAACCGCGATTCCGAGTAGCAAAAGAGTAATCTGCAAAGGAGGCTGCGCCACGCAAAGCCCTGGACCGAATTCGGCGGACCATTCACGCAGTGCCAGACGCCCGCGCCTCGCCCCGCCCCTACCGTGCTCGAGCCCGAGCCCGGCCCGGCCCTGGCGAGGCGAGGCGAGCGCAGCAGCGTGTATTCTTTCTCCCTTTCTCCACATGGTTCTACCATGGTGTAGCACACTCCACTATTTAAACTAGTGCTCACCACTTTAGGCTAGCAATGTGGTACTATTGCTAGTGCACATGCTCCTCATGAGGTGGGCCTTTGAGATTTTCTAGGATTTATTGTCTCAATCAAATGGGCTTGGCCCAAATAATCCAACAATCCCCACCAGATCTCAAAGTCCCACCGATCTTGCCTGTTCCCAAAGTTTGTTAATATACCGACATTTCGGTGACAATGGACTATGCCTTGAATTGCACCTAGGACTCCAAATTACACTCGACCACAACTTGAACAATGGACTAAGCCTTGAATTGCAAGTTTTGTGCGTGAGTTTCATTTAAAGCCTTAGCTGATACTAGGCTGCCAATAGGCTTCCCCTCGGGTGGAGCATATAAGTCGTACTCCATGGTCTCTTCATGAGCTTACTAGAGATTACCCAAGTCTCATAGCTGCGACTTTCCATGATCACTCTCATATAGGTGTGTTCTTTCAAGATGCTCTGTAGGATGACATCTTCGCTAAATAAAGCCAACGAGAACACATTAAGGCAAAAGCCAACTTGCCATCTGATTTGAGAGTATTGCATCTTCACTTGGAACTAGTTAGAAAATTACTCTCCTCGATTAACCAAGTAGCTTGTTTTTCCCAGGGACCTAATTCACGGGATCTCCGATCACATAGGTTGGAGTTACCGCTATGGTATAACTCACATGGGTCTCATGCCTAGTTCCTTTGATCGTTATCTATCACATTCCGTGATAGCCCTTTAGTGAAGGGATCTGCCAGGTTTTTAGCCGCCTGGATATAATCCAATGCTATCACTCAGGAGTTTTTCAATTTCTGACGGACTTCAAGCGTCTTTTCACATGTCTTGAGGATTTCAAGTTATCTTTAGAAGCTGTTCACTTTAACAATAAGCTGTTTGATTGTCACAGTTCATAAGAATGGCGGTATTGGTTTTTCAACCACGGAAGATCCATCAAGAGTTCACGTAGCCATTCTGCCTCAACTTGGCTGTATCCAATGCGATCAATTCTGCCTCCATAGTTGGCCGTGTCAAAATAGTACATTTGCAAGACCTCCACGACAGCGCCCCACCAAGTGTAAACACATATCCACTTTGGTGGCCTTAATCTCATCGACATCGAGAGATCCAATTTGAATCACTATAACCCTCTAATCTTGAAGGGTACCAGGTATAGTGTATTCCATAATTTCTTGTACCCACCAAGTAACGCATAACTCTTTCGAGTGCACGCCAATGATCATCTCCGGGTTAGAAGTAAACCGGCTCAATTTGCTTACGACAAATGAGATATCGAGCCTTGTAGCGCTAGCCAAGTACATGAGAGATCCAATGATCGAGAGTATTTCATTTGATCTCTAGCAATTCTCTTGTTTTTCCGAAGAATCACACTTGGATCATAAGGTGTTGGAGAAGGCTTGCTATCAGAATAGCCAAACCGACTCAAAACCTTTTCCACATAATGGGATTGAGAAAGACTAATCCCATCCTCACTTTTGACTAACTTGATGTTCAAGATCACGTCGGCCTCTCCGAGATCTTTCATATCAAAATTTCCAGACAGGAAAGACTTGACCTCATTGATCACATCAAGGTTTGTTCCAAAGATCAAAATGTCATCCACATATAGGCACAGAATAACTCCCTCACCCCCACCATGGCGATAATACACACACTTGTCGGCCGTTTACATGAAGCCGACTTGTGTCAATGTTCTATCGAACTTCTCATGCCATTGTTTAGGTGCTTGTTTAAGGCCATAAAGAGATTTGATAACTTACACACCTTGCTCTCATGTCAGGGTAGCACAAATCCATCTGGTGATCCATGTAGATCTCCTCATCTAGCTCTCCATTAAGAAAAGCTGTCTTCACGTCCATTTGATGGACAATGAGACCATGAGAGGCAGCCAAGGATAAAAGTACCGGATGGTTGTGATCCTAGCAACAGTGAATAAGTATCAAAATAATCCTCTCCTTCCTTTTGCGTATAACCCTTAGCCACAAGTCTAGCCTTGTACTTTTCAATAGTACCATCAGGCCTTAGTTTCTTTTGAACACCCACTTACGGCCCACAGGTTTGCAACCATAAGGCGATTCTGTGAGCTCCCAAGTTCCGTTAGGCGAATAGAATCCATCTCACTCTGATTGCCTCCTTCCAGTAGTCTGCATCGAGAAGATGCATAAGCACGAAATAGAGGTGGGAGTATCATCCACAAGGTACACAGTGAAATCATTACCAAAGGATTTAACCATCCTTTGTCTCTTGCTCCTCCTAGGAGCCTCAACATCATCCTCCTCGAGATTTTGCTCGGAGTATCTGTTCGAGAATCCTCGGTTTGTGCAATAGGTTCGGGAATTATCTCAGGATTTTGACTAGAAACGCTATGCAAATCTTTCATGGGAAATATGCCCTCAAAGAAGGTGGCATCTCTGGATTCCACGATTATGCAAGCGATCATGTCGGATACCTCAGACTTTACTACTAAAAATCTATAGGCAATGCTCAGATGGCGTATCCCGAGAAAGACACAATCCTTGTCTTAGGTCCGTGTTTGCGCTTTTTAGTTATGGGCACATTGACTTTCGCCAAGCAACCCCACGTGCGCAAGTATGAAAGTGATGGTTTTCTCCCTTCCCATTCTTCATATGAAGTTTTCTCCTTATTCTTAGAAGGAACTTTATTCAAAGCGTGACAAGAAGTCAGCAGGGCCTCCCCCACCATTCCTTAGATAGACCCTTGATGTCCAACATGGCATTTACCAAATCAGTTAGAGTGCCGTTCTTTCTTTTGGCAACCCCATTAGTGGGGCGAATAGGGAGGTGTCCTCTCATGAATAATTCCATGTTCCTTACAGAATAAGTCGAACTCAGTGAGAAGTACTCACCACCACGATCGACCTAAGCCTTTTGATTTTTCTTTCTAATTGATTTTCAACTTCAGCCTTATAGACTTTGAAGTAGTCTAAAGCCTCATCTTTAGTTTTCAACAGATAAACATAAGCAGTATCTAGATGCATCATCAATCGAGTCATGAAATATCTTTTTCCTCCTTTAGTCAACACACCATTCATCTCACAAAGATCTGAATGTATGAGTTCTAATGGTGCCAAGTTTCTCTCCTCCATTTGCCTTGTGAGGTTTGCGAGGTTGCTTTGATTGCACACAACTTTGGCACTTAGAACCTTTGTGGTAGGAATTTTTGGAATTAAATTCATACTAGCGAGCCGAGTCATACAACCAAAATTTAAATGACATAACCGTGAGTGCCAAACATCGGCTTCACCTCCATTGGAAATATCACAAATATGGTTCACAACTTTATTGCAAAAATCAGAAAGGAAAAAACGGAACAAGCCTCCGCATTCATAGCCTTTACCAATAAAAAGTCCATGCTTAGACACGACTACTTTATTAGACTCAAACACCACTTTGAACCCTTCTCTACATAGAAGGGAGCCGTGACCAGGTTTTTATTTATTGAGGGACATCTTGCACGTTCTTTAGCTGCACGATCTTTCCCGAAGTAAACTTCAGATCTACCGTGCCAACACCAAGAACGAAGCATTCGAGCTGTTTCCCATCAACACGGAGCAATCCCTTGCGGCCTGGTAAGAAGAGAACAAAGAGAGATCAGCACACACATGAACATTAGCTCCGGTATCAATCCACCAATCGGTGGTGCGATTTCTTGAAAGAACAATAGATGCGTTACCATACCCGAAGTTCCTCCTCGGTATTGCCAATGGTCACGTTGACGGACTTTGAGTTCGTCCTTGCTCACCCTTCTGCCCTTGCGATTTGGACCTTTGTTTGGCCCGGTGTCCAATCTCACCGCAAACAAAGCGAGGCTTCTCATCTTTGTTCATTGACTTCTTCTTCTTGAAATTAGTGGTTTGTTTGGCTTTATTTTTCCCTTTGTTCTTGCCATGTGAGAAGCTGTTGCACCACATTGGCGCTAGGCGCCCCTCAGTTCCTTTCACAGGTGCATCCTTAGCTCGAGCTTTCTCCTCAACATCTAGAGGCATAATCAGTTCTCAGCAGAAATCTCTTGTCTCTTATGTTTTGAAGATGTGGCAAAATTCCTCCATGAAGGAGGTAATTTGGCAATAATGCTGACCACAAACACATCGGATGCTGGATTTTGAGAAGTTCGAGTTCCCTGGCGAGAACACGTATCTCATGAGCTGCTCAACTTCTGAGCGGTTATCCACCATCTTGTAGTCATGATATTGCTCCATGATATCTGATTCACGCCCGACATCGGAAGCACCGAACTTAGCATTGAGCATCCCATAGTTCCTTCGGCGTCTTTAATGTGCATATACACATCGCACAGACGATCGGCAAGAACACTAAGAACGGCTCCCACAAAGAGTGTGTTGGCATCGATATGCCTTCTCCTTTTCGAGTTGGATCCATATCCTCTGGTTTGCCGTTCGACACGAACACGTTCATATTGTAAGCCACAAGGTGACCCTTATGCGCCATCTTTTGAAGTGCACAGGTGAATTTTTCCGGCCTCGATTGCCTCGGCAAAGCCCGACCATTGATAAACCTAAGCGCCTATAATCGAGGTTTTGGATTGTTAGAATTAAAGGCACATCTAGGTTTAATTTAATCCAAAAGTAAATCATGAACAACATGTGATTGACTATCGATAACGAATAACGAGGAGCATACTATAGATGCATATGCTAGAAGACTACACATATATCCATCTAATGTGCTCACAATCAATAGATTGAAAATAAGCAGTAGAAACATTGTAACGCATCGTCTTGTTAGGTGTGCGAGATGGAGCGATGAAGCGTTGTAAGCGCGTCTGATGCCGAGGCGAGCGCCTTGATCAGCGCGATGCCTAGCGGCCGCTCTGAGCGTCGAGGAAGACGAGCCGTGGCGGTGGCGTGGAAGCGATCGCGCCGGCGCTTCCCAAAACCTGATTCGTCCTCTCCGGTGCAAGAACGCGAGGGCGGACGGTTTCGAGACACCTTTCCGTTATTTGGTGCACACCGGCGTCTGACGGGACGAAGCGAACTTGATGGCGGCGCAGCGAGAAGCGGCAAAAGCGCTAGAGCGCGAAAACTCTATTTTACCCGGATGACGGCGACGCGATATATAAAGGCCCTGGTAACGATTCGTAACGAACCACGACTCGAGGGCGTCCCACGATCGGAGTCCATTACGGGATGCATTCACGGTGTCCTTATCTCATACTACAACCGCGATTCCGAGTAGCAAAAGAGTAATCTGCAAAGGAGGCTGCGCCCTCGCAAAGCCCTGGACCGGAGTCGGCGGACCATTCACGCAGTGCCACGCCCGCGCCCCCGCCCCGGCCCGTGCGAGCCCGAGCCCGGCCCGGCCCGGCGAGGCGAGGCAGCGCAGCGTGTGTATTCTTTCTCCCTTTCTCCACATGGTTCTACCATGGTGTAGCACACTCCACTATTTAAACTAGTGCTCACCACTTTAGGCTAGCAATGTGGTACTATTGCTAGTGCACATGCTCCTCATGAGGTGGGCCTTTGAGATTTTCTAGGATTTATTGTCTCAATCAAATGGGCTTGGCCCAAATAATCCAACAATCCCCACCAGATCTCAAAGTCCCAGCGGTCTTGCTGTTCCCAAAGTTGTTAATATACCGACATTCGGTGACAATGGACTATGCCTTGAATTGCACCTAGGACTCCAAATTACACTCGGCCACAACTTGAACAATGGACTAAGCCTTGAATTGCAAGTTTTGTGCATTGAGTTTCATTTAAAGCCTTAGGCGATACTAGGCTGCCAATAGGCTTCCCCTCGGGTGGAGCATATAAGTCGTACTCCATGGTCTCTTCATGAGCTTACTAGAGATTACCCAAGTCTCATAGTGCGACTTTCATGATCACTCTCATATAGGTGTGTTCTTTCAAGATGCTCTGTAGGATGACATCTTCGCTAAATAAAGCCAGCAGAACACATTAAGGCAAAAGCCAACCTGCCATCTGATTTGAGAGTATTGCATCTTCACTTGGAACTAGTTAGAAAATTACTCTCCTCCGGTTAACCAGTAGCTTGTTTTTCCCAGGACCTAATTCACGGGATCTCCGATCACATAGGTTGGAGTTACCGCTATGGTATAACTCACATGGGTCTCATGCCTAGTTCCTTTGATCGTTATCTATCACATTCCGTGATAGCCCTTTAGTGAAGGGATCTGCCAGTTTTTAGCCGTCTGGATATAATCCAATGCTATCACTCAGGAGTTTTTCAATTTCTGACGGACTTCAAGCGTCTTTTCACATGTCTTGAGGATTTCAAGTTATCTTTAGAACTGTTCACTTTAACAATAAGCTGTTTGATTGTCACAGTTCATAAGAATGGCGGTATTGGTTTTCAACCGGGAAGATCCATCAAGAGTTCACGTAGCCATTCTGCCTCAACAGTGGCTGTATCCAATGCGATCAATTCTGCCTCCATAGTTGGCCGTGTCAAAATAGTCTGTTTGCAAGACCTCCACGACCACAGCGCCCCACCAAGTGTAAACACATATCCACTTTGGTGGCCTTAATCTCATCGACATCGAGATCCAATTTGAATCACTATAACCCTCTAGTCTCTTGAAGGGTACAGGTATAGTGTATTCCATAATTTCTTGTACCCACCAAGTAACGCATAACTCTTTCGAGTGCACGCCAATGATCATCTCCGGGTTAGAAGTAAACGGCTCAATTTCTTACTGACAAATGAGATATCGAGCCTTGTAGCGCTAGCCAAGTACATGAGAGATCCAATGATGCGAGAGTATTTCATTTGATCTCTAGCAATTCTCTTGTTTTTCCGAAGAATCACACTTGGATCATAAGGTGTTGGAGAAGGCTTGCTATCAGAATAGCCAAACCGACTCAAAACCTTTTCCACATAATGGGATTGAGAAAGACTAATCCCATCCTCACTTTTGACTAACTTGATGTTCAAGATCACGTCGGCCTCTCCGAGATCTTTCATATCAAAATTTCAGACAGGAAAGACTTGACCTCATTGATCACATCAAGGTTTGTTCCAAAGATCAAAATGTCATCCACATATAGGCCGCAGAATAACTCCCTCACCCCCACCATGGCGATAATACACACACTTGTCGGCCGTTTACAACGGCCAGCTTGTGTCAATGTTCTATCGAACTTCTCATGCCATTGTTTAGGTGCTTGTTTAAGGCCATAAAGAGATTTGATAACTTACACACCTTGCTCTCATGTCAGGGTAGCACAAATCCATCTGGTGATCCATGTAGATCTCCTCATCTAGCTCTCCATTAAGAAAAGCTGTCTTCACGTCCATTTGATGGACAATGAGACCATGAGAGGCAGCCAAGGATAAAAGTACCGGATGGTTGTGATCCTAGCAGCGGTGAATAAGTATCAAAATAATCCTCTCCTTCCTTTGCGTATAACCCTTAGCCACAAGTCTAGCCTTGTACTTTTCAATAGTACCATCAGGCCTTAGTTTCTTTTTGAACACCCACTTACATTACAGGTTTGCAACCATAAGGCGATTCTGTGAGCTCCCAAGTTCCGTTAGGCAGAATAGAATCCATCTCACTCACGGATTGCCTCCTTCGATGGTCTGCATCGAGAGAAGATGCATAAGCACGAAATAGAGGTGGGAGTATCATCCACAAGGTACACGGTGAAATCATTACCAAAGGATTTAACCATCCTTTGTCTCTTGCTCCTCCTAGGAGCCTCAGCATCATCCTCCTCGAGGATTTTGCTCGGGTATCTGTTCTGAATCCTCAGTTTGTGCAATAGGTTCGGGAATTATCTCAGGGTTTTGACTAGAAACGCTATGCAAATCTTTCATGGGAAATATGCCCTCAAAGAAGGTGGCATCTCTGGATTCCATGATTGTACCGACGATCATGTCGGATACCTCAGACTTTACTACTAAAAATCTATAGGCAATGCTCAGATGGCGTATCGAGAAAGACACAATCCTTTGTCTTAGGTCCAAGTTTGCGCTTTTTAGTTATGGGCACATTGACTTTCGCCAAGCAACCCCACGTGCGCAAGTATGAAAGTGATGGTTTTCTCCTTCCCATTCTTCATATGAGGTTTTCTCCTTATTCTTAGAAGGAACTTTATTCAAAGCGTGACAAGAAGTCAACAGGGCCTCCCCACCATTCCTTAGATAGACGCGGTGTCCAACATGGCATTTACCAAATCAGTTAGAGTGCGGTTCTTTCTTTCGGCAACCCCATTAGTGGGGCGAATAGGGAGGTGTCCTCTCATGAATAATTCCATGTTCCTTACGAGAATAAGTCGAACTCGATGAGAAGTACTCACCGCCACGATCGACCTAAGCCTTTTGATTTTCTTTCTAATTGATTTTCAACTTCAGCCTTATAGACTTTGAAGTAGTCTAAAGCCTCATCTTTAGTTTTCAACAGATAAACATAGCAGTATCTAGATGCATCATCAATCAGAGTCATGAAATATCTTTTTCCTCCTTTAGTCAACACACCATTCATCTCACAAAGATCTGAATGTATGAGTTCTAATGGTGCCAAGTTTCTCTCCTCCATTGCCTTGTGAGGTTTGCGAGGTTGCTTTGATTGCACACAACTTTGGCACTTAGAACCTTTGTGGTAGGAATTTTTGGAATTAAATTCATACTAGCGAGCGAGTCATACAACCAAAATTTAAATGACATAGCAGTGAGTGCCAAACATCGGCTTCACCTCCATTGGAAATATCACAAATATGGTTCACAACTTTATTGCAAAAATCGAAAGGGAAAAGCGGAACAAGCCTCGCATTCATAGCCTTTACCAATAAAAGTCCATGCTTAGACACGACTACTTTATTAGACTCAAACACCACTTTGAACCCTTCTCTACATAGAAGGAGCGGCGACCAGGTTTTTATTTATTGAGGGGACATCTTTGCGCGTTCTTTAGGCCACGATCTTTCCCGAAGTAAACTTCAGATCTAGTGCCAACACCAAGAACGAAGCATTATTTGTTTCCCATCAACACGGAGCAATCCATACGGCCTGGTAAGAAGAGAACAAAGAGAGATCGGCACACACATGAACATTAGCTCGGTATCAATCCACCAATCGGTGGTCGATTTCTTGAAAGAACAATAGATGCGTTACCATACCCGAAGTTCCTCCTCGGTATTGCCAATGGTCACGTTGGCGGACTTTGAGTTCTGTCCTTGCTCACCCTTCTGCCCTTGCGATTTGGACCTTTGTTTGGCCAGTGTCCAATCTCACCATAAACAAAGCGAGGGCTTCTCATCTTTGTTCATTGACTTCTTCTTCTTGAAATTAGTGGTTTGTTTGGCTTTATTTTTCCCTTTGTTCTTGCCATGTGAAGCTGTTGCACCACATTGGCGCTAGGCGCCCCTCAGTTCCTTTCACAGGTGCATCCTTAGCTCGAGCTTTCTCCTCAACATCTAGAGGCGCCAATCGATTCTCAGCAGAAATCTCTTGTCTCTTATGTTTTGAAGATGTGGCAAAATTCCTCCATGAAGGAGGTAATTTGGCAATAATGCCCCGACCACAAACAGTCAGTGCTGGATTTTGAGAAGTTCGAGTTCCCTGGCGAGAACACGTATCTCATGAGCACGCTCAACTCTGAGCGGTTATCCACCATCTTGTAGTCATGATATTGCTCCATGATATCTGATTCACCGCCCGACATCGGAAGCACCGAACTTAGCATTGAGCATCCCATAGTTCCTTCGGCGTCTTTAATGTGCATATACACATCGCGCAGACGATCGGCAAGAACACTAAGAACGGCTCCCACAAAGAGTGTGTTGGCATCGATATGCCTTCTCCTTTTCAGGAGTTGGATCCATATCCTACGGTTTGCCGTTCGACACGAACACGTTCATATTTGTAAGCCACAAGGTGACCCTTATGCGCCATCTTTTGAAGTGCACAGGTGAATTTTCGGCCTCGGTGCCTCGGCAAAGCCGACCATTGATAAACCTAAGCGCCTATAATCAGGTTTTGGATTGTTAGAATTAAAGGCACATCTAGGTTTAATTTAATCCAAAAGTAAATCATGAACAACATGTGATTGACTATCGATAACGAATAACGAGGAGCATACTATAGATGCATATGCTAGAAGACTACACATATATCCATCTAATGTGCTCACAATCAATAGATTGAAAATAAGCAGTAGAAACATTGTAACGTCTTGTTAGGTAATGCGAGATGGAAGCGATGAAGCGTTGTAAGCGCGTCTGATGCGAGGGGCGAGCGCGCCGCGATCAGCGCGATGCCTAGCGGCCGCTCCTGAGCGTCGAGGAAGGCGAGCCGTGGCGGTGGCGTGGAAAGCGATCGCGCCCGGCGCTTCCCAAAAACTGATTCGTCCTCTCCGGTGCAAGAACGCGAGGGCGGGCGGTTTGAGACACCTTTCCCGTTATTTGGTGCACGCCGGCGACGGACGAAGCGAACTTGATGGCGGCGCGGCGAGAAGCGGCAAAAGCAGCTAGAGCGCGAAAAACTCTATTTTACCCGGATAGCGGCGACGCGATATATAAAGAGCCACAGTAACGATCCGTAACCGAACCACGACTCGAGGGCGTCCCACGATCGGAGTCCATTACGGGATGCATTCACGGTGTCCTTATCTCATACTACAACCGCGATTCCGAGTAGCAAAAGAGTAATCTGCAAAGGAGGCTGCGCCCTACGCAAAGCCCTGGACCGGTCGGCGGACCATTCACGCAGTGCCGCGCCGCGCCCGCCCGCCCGGCAGTGCAGAGCAGAGCGGCCCGGCCGGCGAGGCGGCAGCAGCAGCGTGTGTATTCTTTCTCCCTTTCTCCACATGGTTCTACCATGGTGTAGCACACTCCACTATTTAAACTAGTGCTCACCACTTTAGGCTAGCAATGTGGTACTATTGCTAGTGCACATGCTCCTCATGAGGTGGGCCTTTGAGATTTTCTAGGATTTATTGTCTCAATCAAATGGGCTTGGCCCAAATAATCCAACAATCCCCACCAGATCTCAAAGTCCCAGCGGTCTTACTGTTCCCAAAGTGTTAATATACGACATTTGGTGACAATGGACTATGCCTTGAATTGCACCTAGGACTCCAAATTACACTCGACCACAACTTGAACAATGGACTAAGCCTTGAATTGCAAGTTTTGTGCGTGAGTTTCATTTAAAGCCTTAGGCGATACTAGGCTGCCAATAGGCTTCCCCTCGGGTGGAGCATATAAGTCGTACTCCATGGTCTCTTCATGAGCTTACTAGAGATTACCCAAGTCTCATAGGCTGCGACTTTCATGATCACTCTCATATAGGTGTGTTCTTTCAAGATGCTCTGTAGGATGACATCTTAGCTAAATAAAGCCAACGAGAACACATTAAGGCAAAAGCCAACTTTGCCATCTGATTTGAGAGTATTGCATCTTCACTTGGAACTAGTTAGAAAATTACTCTCCTCCAGTTAAAGATAGCTTGTTTTCCCAGGACCTAATTCACGGGATCTCCGATCACATAGGTTGGAGTTACCGCTATGGTATAACTCACATGGAGTCTCATGCCTAGTTCCTTTGATCGTTATCTATCACATTAGTGATAGCCCTTTAGTGAAGGGATACGCCAGGTTTTTAGCCGTCTGGATATAATCCAATGCTATCACTCAGGAGTTTTTCAATTTCTGACGGACTTCAAGCGTCTTTTCACATGTCTTGAGGATTTCAAGTTATCTTTAGAACTATTCACTTTAACAATAAGCTGTTTGATTGTCACGATTCATAAGAATGGCGGTATTGGTTTTCAACCAGGAAGATCCATCAAGAGTTCACGTAGCCATTACGCCTCAACGGTGCATTTGTATCCAATGCGATCAATTCTGCCTCCATAGTTGGCCAGTGTCAAAATAGTGCATTTGCAAGACCTCCACGACCACAGCGCCCCACCAAGTGTAAACACATATCCTTTGGTGGCCTTAATCTCATCGACATCAGAGATCCAATTTGAATCACTATAACCCTCTAATCTTTGAAGGGTACAGGTATAGTGTATTCCATAATTTCTTGTACCCACCAAGTAGCATAACTCTTTCGAGTGCACGCCAATGATCATCTCCGGGTTAGAAGTAAACCGGCTCAATTTCTTACGACAAATGAGATATCGAGCCTTGTAGCGCTAGCCAAGTACATGAGAGATCCAATGATGAGAGTATTTCATTTGATCTCTAGCAATTCTCTTGTTTTAGAAGAATCACACTTGGATCATAAGGTGTTGGAGAAGGCTTGCTATCAGAATAGCCAAACCGACTCAAAACCTTTTCCACATAATGGGATTGAGAAAGACTAATCCCATCCTCACTTTTGACTAACTTGATGTTCAAGATCACGTCGGCCTCTCGAGATCTTTCATATCAAAATTTCAGACAGGAAAGACTTGACCTCATTGATCACATCAAGGTTTGTTCCAAAGATCAAAATGTCATCCACATATAGGCGCAGAATAACTCCCTCACCCCACCATGGCGATAATACACACACTTGTAAAGCCGTTTACATGAAGCCAGACTTGTGTCAATGTTCTATCGAACTTCTCATGCCATTGTTTAGGTGCTTGTTTAAGGCCATAAAGAGATTTGATAACTTACACACCTTGCTCTCATGTCAGGGTAGCACAAATCCATCTGGTGATCCATGTAGATCTCCTCATCTAGCTCTCCATTAAGAAAAGCTGTCTTCACGTCCATTTGATGGACAATGAGACCATGAGAGGCAGCCAAGGATAAAAGTACCGGATGGTTGTGATCCTAGCAGCAGGTGAATAAGTATCAAAATAATCCTCTCCTTCCTTTTGCGTATAACCCTTAGCCACAAGTCTAGCCTTGTACTTTTCAATAGTACCATCAGGCCTTAGTTTCTTTTGAACACCCACTTACGACCCACAGGTTTGCAACCATAAAGCGATTCTGTGAGCTCCCAAGTTCCGTTAGGCAGAATAGAATCCATCTCACTCTGAATTTGCCTCCTTCCAGTGATGCATCGGAAGATGCATAAGCACGAAATAGAGGTGGGAGTATCATCCACAAGGTACAGTGAAATCATTACCAAAGGATTTAACCATCCTTTGTCTCTTGCTCCTCCTAGGAGCCTCGCATCATCCTCCTCGAGGATTTTGCTCGGGTATCTGTTCGAGAATCCTCGGTTTGTGCAATAGGTTGGGAATTATCTCGGGATTTTGACTAGAAGCTATGCAAATCTTTCATGGGAAATATGCCCTCAAAGAAGGTGGCATCTCTGGATTCCATGATTGTGCAAGCGATCATGTCGGATACCTCGAGACTTTACTACTAAAAATCTATAGGCAATGCTCAGATGGCGTATCGAGAAAGACACAATCCAGCATCTTAGGTCCAAGTTTGCGCTTTTTAGTTATGGGCACATTGACTTTCGCCAAGCAACCCCACGTGCGCAAGTATGAAAGTGATGGTTTTCTCCTTCCCATTCTTCATATGAGGTTTTCTCCTTATTCTTAGAAGGAACTTTATTCAAAAGCGTGACAAGAAGTCAACGAGGCCTCCCCACCATTCCTTAGATAGACCCTTGAGTGTCCAACATGGCATTTACCAAATCGGTTAGAGTGCGGTTCTTTCTTTCGGCAACCCCATTAGGGAGGCGAATAGGGAGGTGTCCTCTCATGAATAATTCCATGTTCCTTACAGAATAAGTCGAACTCGGTAGAAGTACTCACCACCACGATCGACCTAAGCCTTTTGATTTTTCTTTCTAATTGATTTTCAACTTCAGCCTTATAGACTTTGAAGTAGTCTAAAGCCTCATCTTTAGTTTTCATGAGATAAACATAGCAGTATCTAGATGCATCATCAATCGAGTCATGAAATATCTTTTCCTCCTTTAGTCAACACACCATTCATCTCACAAAGATCTGAATGTATGAGTTCTAATGGTGCCAAGTTTCTCTCCTCCATTGCCTTGTGAGGTTTGCGAGGTTGCTTTGATTGCACACAACTTTGGCACTTAGAACCTTTGTGGTAGGAATTTTGGAATTAAATTCATACTAGCGAGCGAGTCATACAACCAAAATTTAAATGACATAACCGTGAGTGCCAAACATCGGCTTCACCTCCATTGGAAATATCACAAATATGGTTCACAACTTTATTGCAAAAATCGAAAGGAAAAAGCGGAACAAGCCTCCGCATTCATAGCCTTTACCAATAAAAAGTCCATGCTTAGACACGACTACTTTATTAGACTCAAACACCACTTTGAACCCTTCTCTACATAGAAGGGAGCCGTGACCAGGTTTTTATTTATTGAGGGGACATCTTTGCCGCGTTCTTTAGCTGCCGCGATCTTTCGAAGTAAACTTGATCTAGTGCCAACACCAAGAACGAAGCATTCGAGCTGTTTCCCATCAACACGGAGCAATCCATACGGCCTGGTAAGAAGAGAACAAAGAGAGATCAGCACACACATGAACATTAGCTCGGTATCAATCCACCAATCGGTGGTCGATTTCTTGAAAGAACAATAGATGCGTTACCATACCCGAAGTTCCTCCTCGGTATGTGCCAATGGTCACGTTGGCAGACTTTGAGTTCTGTCCTTGCTCACCCTTCTGCCCTTGCGATTTGGACCTTTGTTTGGCCCGGTGTCAATCTCACCATAAACAAGCGAGGGCTTCTCATCTTTGTTCATTGACTTCTTCTTCTTGAAATTAGTGGTTTGTTTGGCTTTATTTTTCCCTTTGTTCTTGCCATGTGAAGCTGTTGCACCACATTGGCGCTAGGCGCCCCTCAGTTCCTTTCACAGGTGCATCCTTAGCTCGAGCTTTCTCCTCAACATCTAGAGGCGCCAATCAGATTCTCAGCAGAAATCTCTTGTCTCTTATGTTTGAAGATGTGGCAAAATTCCTCCATGAAGGAGGTAATTTGGCAATAATGCCCCGACCACAAACACTGTCAGTAAGCTGGATTTTGAGAAGTTCGAGTTCCTGGCGAGAACACTGTATCTCATGAGCTGCTCAACTCTGAGCGGTTATCCACCATCTTGTAGTCATGATATTGCTCCATGATATCTGATTCACGCCCGACATCGGAAGCTTACCGAACTTAGCATTGAGCATCCATAGTTCCTTGGCGTCTTTAATGTGCATATACACATCGCCTGCAGACGATCGGCAAGAACACTAAGAACGGCTCCCACAAAGAGTGTGTTGGCATCGATATGCCTTCTCCTTTTCAGGAGTTGGATCCATATCCTACGGTTTGCCGTTCGACACGAGAACACGTTCATATTTGTAAGCCACAAGGTGACCCTTATGCGCCATCTTTTGAAGTGCACACGGTGAATTTTCGGCCTCGATTGCCTCGGCAAAGCCAGCCATTGATAAACCTAGCGCCTATAATCAGGTTTTTGGATTGTTAGAATTAAAGGCACATCTAGGTTTAATTTAATCCAAAAGTAAATCATGAACAACATGTGATTGACTATCGATAACGAATAACGAGGAGCATACTATAGATGCATATGCTAGAAGACTACACATATATCCATCTAATGTGCTCACAATCAATAGATTGAAAATAAGCAGTAGAAACATTGTAACGTCTTGTTAGGTATGCGAGATGGAAGCGATGAAGCGTTGTAAGCGCGTCTGATGCAGGGGCGAGCGCGCGCGATCAGCGCGATGCCTAGCGGCCGCTCTGAGCGTCGAGGAAGGCGAGCCGTGGCGGTGGCGTGGAAGCGATCGCGCGGCGCTTCCCAAAAACCTGATTCGTCCTCTCCGGTGCAACGCGAGGGCGGGCGGTTTGGAGACACTGCTTTCCCGTTATTTGGTGCCGCCGGCGTCACGGGACGAAGCGAACTTGATGGCGGCGCAGCGAGAAGCGGCAAAAGCGCTAGAGCGCGAAAACTCTATTTTACCGGATAATGGCGGCGCGATATATAAAGAGCCACAGTAACGATCCGTAACGAACCACGACTCGAGGGCGTCCCACGATCGGAGTCCATTACGGGATGCATTACGGTGTCCTTATCTCATACTACAACGCGATTAGAGTAGCAAAGAGTAATCTGCAAGGAGGCTGCGCCCTCGCCAAAGCCCTGGACCGGTCGGCGGACCATTCACGCAGTGCCGCGCCGCGCCCCCGCCGCCCGGCCGTGCAGAGCCGAGCCAGGCCGGCCGGCGGCGAGGCGGCAGCAGCGTGTGTATTCTTTCTCCCTTTCTCCACATGGTTCTACCATGGTGTAGCACACTCCACTATTTAAACTAGTGCTCACCACTTTAGGCTAGCAATGTGGTACTATTGCTAGTGCACATGCTCCTCATGAGGTGGGCCTTTGAGATTTTCTAGGATTTATTGTCTCAATCAAATGGGCTTGGCCCAAATAATCCAACAATCCCCACGAGATCTCAAAGTCCCAGCCAGTCTTGCACTGTTCCCAAAGTGTTAATATACCGACATTTCGGTGACAATGGACTATGCCTTGAATTGCACCTAGGACTCCAAATTACACTCGACCACAACTTGAACAATGGACTAAGCCTTGAATTGCAAGTTTTGTGCGTGAGTTTCATTTAAAGCCTTAGGCGATACTAGGCTGCCAATAGGCTTCCCCTCGGGTGGAGCATATAAGTCGTACTCCATGGTCTCTTCATGAGCTTACTAGAGATTACCCAAGTCTCATAGTGCGACTTTCATGATCACTCTCATATAGGTGTGTTCTTTCAAGATGCTCTGTAGGATGACATCTTCGCTAAATAAAGCCAACGAGAACACATTAAGGCAAAAGCCAACTTTGCCATCTGATTTGAGAGTATTGCATCTTCACTTGGAACTAGTTAGAAAATTACTCTCCTCGGTTAACTTTAGCTTGTTTTCCCGGGACCTAATTCACGGGATCTCCGATCACATAGGTTGGAGTTACCGCTATGGTATAACTCACATGGGTCTCATGCCTAGTTCCTTTGATCGTTATCTATCACATTCCGTGATAGCCCTTTAGTGAAGGATGCGCCAGGTTTTTAGCCGTCTGGATATAATCCAATGCTATCACTCAGGAGTTTTCAATTTCTGACGGACTTCAAGCGTCTTTTCACATGTCTTGAGGATTTCAAGTTATCTTTAGAAGCTATTCACTTTAACAATAAGCTGTTTGATTGTCACGATTCATAAGAATGGCGGTATTGGTTTTCAACCAGGAAGATCCATCAAGAGTTCACGTAGCCATTACTGCCTCAACGGTGTTTGTATCCAATGCGATCAATTCTGCCTCCATAGTTGGCCAGTGTCAAAATAGTCTGTTTGCAAGACCTCCACGACCACAGCGCCCCACCAAGTGTAAACACATATCCTTTGGTGGCCTTAATCTCATCGGCATCAGAGATCAATTTGAATCACTATAACCCTCTAATCTTGAAGGGTACAGGTATAGTGTATTCCATAATTTCTTGTACCCACCAAGTAGCATAACTCTTTCGAGTGCGCCAATGATCATCTCCGGGTTAGAAGTAAACCGGCTCAATTTCTTACGACAAATGAGATATCGAGCCTTGTAGCGCTAGCCAAGTACATGAGAGATCAATGATGCGAGAGTATTTCATTTGATCTCTAGCAATTCTCTTGTTTTTAGAAGAATCACACTTGGATCATAAGGTGTTGGAGAAGGCTTGCTATCAGAATAGCCAAACCGACTCAAAACCTTTTCCACATAATGGGATTGAGAAAGACTAATCCCATCCTCACTTTTGACTAACTTGATGTTCAAGATCACGTCGGCCTCTCGAGATCTTTCATATCAAAATTTCAGACAGGAAAGACTTGACCTCATTGATCACATCAAGGTTTGTTCCAAAGATCAAAATGTCATCCACATATAGGCGCAGAATAACTCCCTCACCCCCACCATGGCGATAATACACACACTTGTCGGCCGTTTACAACGAAGCCAGCTTGTGTCAATGTTCTATCGAACTTCTCATGCCATTGTTTAGGTGCTTGTTTAAGGCCATAAAGAGATTTGATAACTTACACACCTTGCTCTCATGTCAGGGTAGCACA
The DNA here is from genome assembly GCA_036346355.1 of Rhipidocladum racemiflorum. Taxonomy (NCBI): domain Eukaryota; kingdom Viridiplantae; phylum Streptophyta; class Magnoliopsida; order Poales; family Poaceae; genus Rhipidocladum; species Rhipidocladum racemiflorum. The sequence goes on from CM070570.1 coordinate 33,814,482, forward strand.
AATCCATCTGGTGATCCATGTAGATCTCCTCATCTAGCTCTCCATTAAGAAAAGCTGTCTTCACGTCCATTTGATGGACAATGAGACCATGAGAGGCAGCCAAGGATAAAAGTACCGGATGGTTGTGATCCTAACAGCAGGTGAATAAGTATCAAAATAATCCTCTCCTTCCTTTGCGTATAACCCTTAGCCACAAGTCTAGCCTTGTACTTTTCAATAGTACCATCAGGCCTTAGTTTCTTTTTGAACACCCACTTACAGCCCACAGGTTTGCAACCATAAGGCGATTCTGTGAGCTCCCAAGTTCCGATTAGGCGAGAATAGAATCCATCTCACTCTGATTGCCTCCTTCGATGAGTCTGCATCGGAAGATGCATAAGCACGAAATAGAGGTGGGAGTATCATCCACAAGGTACAGTGAAATCATTACCAAAGGATTTAACCATCCTTTGTCTCTTGCTCCTCCTAGGAGCCTCACATCATCCTCCTCGAGGATTTTGCTCGGGTATCTGTTCGAGAATCCTCGGTTTGTGCAATAGGTTCGGGAATTATCTCGGGATTTTGACTAGAAGCAGCTATGCAAATCTTTCATGGGAAATATGCCCTCAAAGAAGGTGGCATCTCTGGATTCCATGATTATGCAAGCGATCATGTCGGATACCTCGAGACTTTACTACTAAAAATCTATAGGCAATGCTCAGATGGCGTATCGAGAAAGACACAATCCTTGTCTTAGGTCCAAGTTTGCGCTTTTTAGTTATGGGCACATTGACTTTCGCCAAGCAACCCCACGTGCGCAAGTATGAAAGTGATGGTTTTCTCCTTCCCATTCTTCATATGAGGTTTTCTCCTTATTCTTAGAAGGAACTTTATTCAAAGCGTGACAAGAAGTCAGCAGGGCCTCCCCACCATTCCTTAGATAGACCCTTGGTGTCAACATGGCATTTACCAAATCGGTTAGAGTGCGGTTCTTTCTTTCGGCAACCCCATTAGGTAGGGGCGAATAGGGAGGTGTCCTCTCATGAATAATTCCATGTTCCTTACAGAATAAGTCGAACTCGGTAGAGAAGTACTCACCACCACGATCGACCTAAGCCTTTTGATTTTTCTTTCTAATTGATTTTCAACTTCAGCCTTATAGACTTTGAAGTAGTCTAAAGCCTCATCTTTAGTTTTCAACAGATAAACATAGCGATATCTAGATGCATCATCAATCGAGTCATGAAATATCTTTTTCCTCCTTTAGTCAACACACCATTCATCTCACAAAGATCTGAATGTATGAGTTCTAATGGTGCCAAGTTTCTCTCCTCCATTTGCCTTGTGAGGTTTGCGAGGTTGCTTTGATTGCACACAACTTTGGCACTTAGAACCTTTGTGGTAGGAATTTTTGGAATTAAATTCATACTAGCGAGCGAGTCATACAACCAAAATTTAAATGACATAACCGTGAGTGCCAAACATCGGCTTCACCTCCATTGGAAATATCACAAATATGGTTCACAACTTTATTGCAAAAATCGAGAAAGGAAAAAGCGGAACAAGCCTCGCATTCATAGCCTTTACCAATAAAAAGTCCATGCTTAGACACGACTACTTTATTAGACTCAAACACCACTTTGAACCCTTCTCTACATAGAAGGGAGCCGTGACCAGGTTTTTATTTATTGAGGGGACATCTTGCACGTTCTTTAGCTGCCACGATCTTTCCCGAAGTAAACTTCAGATCTAGTGCCAACACCAAGAACGAAGCATTAAGTGTTTCCCATCAACACGGAGCAATCCCGCGCGGCCTGGTAAGAAGAGAACAAAGAGAGATCGGCACACACATGAACATTAGCTCGGTATCAATCCACCAATCGGTGGTCGATTTCTTGAAAGAACAATAGATGCGTTACCATACCCGAAGTTCCTCCTCGGTATTGCCAATGGTCACGTTGGCCAGACTTTGAGTTCTGTCCTTGCTCACCCTTCACGCCCTTGCGATTTGGACCTTTGTTTGGCCAGTGTCAATCTCACCATAAACAAGCGAGGGCTTCTCATCTTTGTTCATTGACTTCTTCTTCTTGAAATTAGTGGTTTGTTTGGCTTTATTTTTCCCTTTGTTCTTGCCATGTGAAGCTGTTGCACCACATTGGCGCTAGGCGCCCCTCAGTTCCTTTCACAGGTGCATCCTTAGCTCGAGCTTTCTCCTCAACATCTAGAGGCATAATCAGATTCTCAGCAGAAATCTCTTGTCTCTTATGTTTGAAGATGTGGCAAAATTCCTCCATGAAGGAGGTAATTTGGCAATAATGCCCCGACCACAAACTGTCAGGTAGCTGGATTTTGAGAAGTTCGAGTTCCTGGCGAGAACACAGTATCTCATGAGCTGCTCAACTTCTGAGCGGTTATCCACCATCTTGTAGTCATGATATTGCTCCATGATATCTGATTCACGCCCGACATCGGAAGGCACCGAACTTAGCATTGAGCATCCATAGTTCCTTCGGCGTCTTTAATGTGCATATACACATCGCGCAGACGATCGGCAAGAACACTAGAAACGGCTCCCACAAAGAGTGTGTTGGCATCGATATGCCTTCTCCTTTTCGAGTTGGATCCATATCCTCACGGTTTGCCGTTCGACACGAACACGTTCATATTTGTAAGCCACAAGGTGACCCTTATGCGCCATCTTTTGAAGTGCACAGGTGAATTTTCGGCCTCGGTGCCTCGGCAAAGCCGACCATTGATAAACCTAGCGCCTATAATCAGGTTTTTGGATTGTTAGAATTAAAGGCACATCTAGGTTTAATTTAATCCAAAAGTAAATCATGAACAACATGTGATTGACTATCGATAACGAATAACGAGGAGCATACTATAGATGCATATGCTAGAAGACTACACATATATCCATCTAATGTGCTCACAATCAATAGATTGAAAATAAGCAGTAGAAACATTGTAACGTCTTGTTAGGTGTGCGAGATGGAAGCGATGAAGCGTTGTAAGCGCGTCTGATCACGAGGGCGAGCGCGCGCGATCAGCGCGATGCCTAGCGGCCGCTCTGAGCGTCGAGGAAGGCGAGCCGTGGCGGTGGCGTGGAAGCGATCGCGCGGCGCTTCCCAAAAACCTGGTTCGTCCTCTCCGGTGCAAGCGAGGGCCGGACGGTTTCGGAGACACCTTTCCGTTATTTGGTGCCGGCGTCTGAGACGAAGCGAACTTGATGGCGGCGCAGCGAGAAGCGGCAAAAGCAGCTAGAGCGCGAAAACTCTATTTTACCCGGATAGCGGCGCGATATATAAAGAGCCCTGGTAACGATCCGTAACGAACCACGACTTCGAGGGCGTCCCACGATCGGAGTCCATTCACGGGATGCATTCACGGTGTCCTTATCTCATACTACAACCGCGATTAGAGTAGCAAAGAGTAATCTGCAAGGAGGCTGCGCCCTACGCCAAAGCCCTGGACCGGAGTCGGCGGACCATTCACGCAGTGCCGCCTTGCGCCCGCGCCCCGCCCCGGCCCGTGCAGAGCAGAGCGAGCCCGGCCCGGCGAGCGGCGGCAGGCAGCAGGCGTGTGTATTCTTTCTCCCTTTCTCCACATGGTTCTACCATGGTGTAGCACACTCCACTATTGAAACTAGTGCTCACCACTTTAGGCTAGCAATGTGGTACTATTGCTAGTGCACATGCTCCTCAGGAGGTGGGCCTTTGAGATTTTCGCGGATTTATTGTCTCAATCAAATGGGCTTGGCCCCAATAATCCAACAATCCCCACGGATCTCAAAGTCCCAGCGTGAGTCTTGCACTGTTCCCAAAGTGTTAATATACGACATTTCGGTGACAATGGACTATGCCTTGAATTGCACCTAGGACTCCAAATTACACTCGACCACAACTTGAACAATGGACTAAGCCTTGAATTGCAAGTTTTGTGCGTGAGTTTCATTTAAAGCCTTAGGCGATACTAGGCTGCCAATAGGCTTCCCCTCGGGTGGAGCATATAAGTCGTACTCCATGGTCTCTTCATGAGCTTACTAGAGATTACCCAAGTCTCATAGTGCGACTTTCCTTGATCACTCTCATATAGGTGTGTTCTTTCAAGATGCTCTGTAGGATGACATCTTCGCTAAATAAAGCCAGCAGAACACATTAAGGCAAAAGCCAACTTTGCCATCTGATTTGAGAGTATTGCATCTTCACTTGGAACTAGTTAGAAAATTACTCTCCTCAGTTAACCATTAGCTTGTTTTTCCCAGGACCTAATTCACGGGATCTCCGATCACATAGGTTGGAGTTACCGCTATGGTATAACTCACATGGAGTCTCATGCCTAGTTCCTTTGATCGTTATCTATCACATTCGTGATAGCCCTTTAGTGAAGGGATCTGCCAGGTTTTTAGCCGTCTGGATATAATCCAATGCTATCACTCAGGAGTTTTCAATTTCTGACGGACTTCAAGCGTCTTTTCACATGTCTTGAGGATTTCAAGTTATCTTTAGAAGCTATTCACTTTAACAATAAGCTGTTTGATTGTCACGATTCATAAGAATGGCGGTATTGGTTTTCAACCCGGAAGATCCATCAAGAGTTCACGTAGCCATTCTGCCTCAACGGTGTTGTATCCAATGCGATCAATTCTGCCTCCATAGTTGGCCAGTGTCAAAATAGTCTGTTTGCAAGACCTCCACGACCTGGCGCCCCACCAAGTGTAAACACATATCCTTTGGTGGCCTTAATCTCATCGACATCAGAGATCCAATTTGAATCACTATAACCCTCTAATCTTGAAGGGTGCAGGTATAGTGTATTCCATAATTTCTTGTACCCACCAAGTAGCATAACTCTTTCGAGTGCGCCAATGATCATCTCCGGGTTAGAAGTAAGCGGCTCAATTCTTCTGACAAATGAGATATCGAGCCTTGTAGCGCTAGCCAAGTACATGAGAGATCCAATGATGAGAGTATTTCATTTGATCTCTAGCAATTCTCTTGTTTTAGAAGAATCACACTTGGATCATAAGGTGTTGGAGAAGGCTTGCTATCAGAATAGCCAAACCGACTCAAAACCTTTTCCACATAATGGGATTGAGAAAGACTAATCCCATCCTCACTTTTGACTAACTTGATGTTCAAGATCACGTCGGCCTCTCCGAGATCTTTCATATCAAAATTTCAGACAGGAAAGACTTGACCTCATTGATCACATCAAGGTTTGTTCCAAAGATCAAAATGTCATCCACATATAGGCGCAGAATAACTCCCTCACCCCCACCATGGCGATAATACACACACTTGTCGGCCGTTTACATGAAGCCAGCTTGTGTCAATGTTCTATCGAACTTCTCATGCCATTGTTTAGGTGCTTGTTTAAGGCCATAAAGAGATTTGATAACTTACACACCTTGCTCTCATGTCAGGGTAGCACAAATCCATCTGGTGATCCATGTAGATCTCCTCATCTAGCTCTCCATTAAGAAAAATTTGTCTTCACGTCCATTTGATGGACAATGAGACCATGAGAGGCGACCAAGGATAAAAGTACCGGATGGTTGTGATCCTAGCAGCAGGTGAATAAGTATCAAAATAATCCTCTCCTTCCTTTTGCGTATAACCCTTAGCCACAAGTCTAGCCTTGTACTTTTCAATAGTACCATCAGGCCTTAGTTTCTTTTTGAACACCCACTTACAGCCCACAGGTTTGCAACCATAAGGCGATTCTGTGAGCTCCCAAGTTCCGTTAGGCAGAATAGAATCCATCTCACTACTGAATTTGCCTCCTTCGATGAGTGCATCGAGAAGATGCATAAGCACGAAATAGAGGTGGGAGTATCATCCACAAGGTACCACAGTGAAATCATTACCAAAGGATTTAACCATCCTTTGTCTCTTGCTCCTCCTAGGAGCCTCAGCATCATCCTCCTCGAGGATTTTGCTCGGGTATCTGTTGAGAATCCTCGGTTTGTGCAATAGGTTCGGGAATTATCTCGGGATTTTGACTAGAAGCAGCTATGCAAATCTTTCATGGGAAATATGCCCTCAAAGAAGGTGGCATCTCTGGATTCCATGATTGTGCAAGCGATCATGTCGGATACCTCGAGACTTTACTACTAAAAATCTATAGGCAATGCTCAGATGGCGTATCGAGAAAGACACAATCCTTTGTCTTAGGTCCAAGTTTGCGCTTTTTAGTTATGGGCACATTGACTTTCGCCAAGCAACCCCACGTGCGCAAGTATGAAAGTGATGGTTTTCTCCTTCCCATTCTTCATATGAGGTTTTCTCCTTATTCTTAGAAGGAACTTTATTCAAAAGCGTGACAAGAAGTCAACGAGGCCTCCCCACCATTCCTTAGATAGACCCTTGGTGTCCAACATGGCATTTACCAAATCGGTTAGAGTGCGGTTCTTTCTTTCGGCAACCCCATTAGGTAGGGCGAATAGGGAGGTGTCCTCTCATGAATAATTCCATGTTCCTTACTGAGAATAAGTCGAACTCGGTAGAGAAAGTACTCACCGCCACGATCGACCTAAGCCTTTTGATTTTTCTTTCTAATTGATTTTCAACTTGACCTTATAGACTTTGAAGTAGTCTAAAGCCTCATCTTTAGTTTTCAACGAGATAAACATAGCAGTATCTAGATGCATCATCAATCGAGTCATGAAATATCTTTTTCCTCCTTTAGTCAACACACCATTCATCTCACAAAGATCTGAATGTATGAGTTCTAATGGTGCCAAGTTTCTCTCCTCCATTGCCTTGTGAGGTTTGCGAGGTTGCTTTGATTGCACACAACTTTGGCACTTAGAACCTTTGGCGGTAGGAATTTTGGAATTAAATTCATACTAGCGAGCCGAGTCATACAACCAAAATTTAAATGACATAACCGTGAGTGCCAAACATCGGCTTCACCTCCATTGGAAATATCACAAATATGGTTCACAACTTTATTGCAAAAATCGAGAGGGAAAAGCGGAACAAGCCTCCGCATTCATAGCCTTTACCAATAAAAGTCCATGCTTAGACACGACTACTTTATTAGACTCAAACACCACTTTGAACCCTTCTCTACATAGAAGGGAGCGTGACCAGGTTTTATTTATTGAGGGGACATGCTGCACGTTCTTTAGCCACGATCTTTCCGAAGTAAACTTGAGATCTACCGTGCCAACACCAAGAACGAAGCATTGTGTTTCCCATCAACACGGAGCAATCCATACGGCACAGTAAGAAGAGAACAAAGAGAGATCGGCACACACATGAACATTAGCTCGGTATCAATCCACCAATCGGTGGTGATTTCTTGAAAGAACAATAGATGCGTTACCATACCCGAAGTTCCTCCTCGGTATTGCCAATGGTCACGTTGGCGAGACTTTGAGTTCTGTCCTTGCTCACCCTTCACGCCCTTGCGATTTGGACCTTTGTTTGGCGATGTCCAATCTCACCATAAACAAGCGAGGCTTCTCATCTTTGTTCATTGACTTCTTCTTCTTGAAATTAGTGGTTTGTTTGGCTTTATTTTTCCCTTTGTTCTTGCCATGTGAAGCTGTTGCACCACATTGGCGCTAGGCGCCCCTCAGTTCCTTTCACAGGTGCATCCTTAGCTCGAGCTTTCTCCTCAACATCTAGAGGCCAATCAGTTCTCAGCAGAAATCTCTTGTCTCTTATGTTTTGAAGATGTGGCAAAATTCCTCCATGAAGGAGGTAATTTGGCAATAATGCCCCGACCACAAACACTGTCGAGTGGCTGGATTTTGAGAAGTTCGAGTTCCCTGGCGAGAACACTGTATCTCATGAGCACTGCTCAACTTCTGAGCGGTTATCCACCATCTTGTAGTCATGATATTGCTCCATGATATCTGATTCACGCCCGACATCGGAAGCTTACCGAACTTAGCATTGAGCATCCATAGTTCCTTCGGCGTCTTTAATGTGCATATACACATCGCCGCAGACGATCGGCAAGAACACTAAGAACGGCTCCCACAAAGAGTGTGTTGGCATCGATATGCCTTCTCCTTTTCAGGAGTTGGATCCATATCCTGCACGGTTTGCCGTTCGACACGAGAACACGTTCATATTTGTAAGCCACAAGGTGACCCTTATGCGCCATCTTTTGAAGTGCACAGGTGAATTTTTCCGGCCTCGATTGCCTCGGCAAAGCCAGCCATTGATAAACCTAGCGCCTATAATCAGGTTTTTGGATTGTTAGAATTAAAGGCACATCTAGGTTTAATTTAATCCAAAAGTAAATCATGAACAACATGTGATTGACTATCGATAACGAATAACGAGGAGCATACTATAGATGCATATGCTAGAAGACTACACATATATCCATCTAATGTGCTCACAATCAATAGATTGAAAATAAGCAGTAGAAACATTGTAACGTCTTTGTTAGGTAATGCGATGGAAGCGATGAAGCGTTGTAGCGCGTCTGATGCCAGGGAGCGAGCGCGCGTGATCAGCGCGATGCCTAGCGGCCGCTCCTGAGCGTCGAGGAAGGCGAGCCGTGGCGGTGGCGTGGAAGCGATCGCGCGGCGCTTCCCAAAAACCTGATTCGTCCTCTCCGGTGCAGAAGCGAGGGCGGACGGTTTCGGAGACACTGCTTTCCGTTCATTGGTGCACGCGGCGTCTGGGGACGAAGCGAACTTGATGGCGGCGCGGCGAGAAGCGGCAAAGCGCTAGAGCGCGAAAACTCTATTTTACCCGGATAATGGCGGCGCGATATATAAAGGAGCCACAGTAACGATCCGTAACCGAACCACGACTCGAGGGCGTCCCACGATCGGAGTCCATTACGGGATGCATTCACGGTGTCCTTATCTCATACTACAACCGCGATTAGAGTAGCAAAGAGTAATCTGCAAAGGAGGCTGCGCCTACGCAAAGCCCTGGGCCGGGTCGGCGGACCATTCACGCAGTGCCGCCCGCGCCCCTCGCCCGCCCGGCCCGTGCGAGCCGAGCGAGCCCGGCCCGGCCCGGCGAGGCGGCGGCGAGCAGCGTGTGTATTCTTTCTCCCTTTCTCCACATGGTTCTACCATGGTGTAGCACCTCCACTATTTAAACTAGTGCTCACCACTTTAGGCTAGCAATGTGGTACTATTGCTAGTGCACATGCTCCTCATGAGGTGGGCCTTTGAGATTTTCTAGGATTTATTGTCTCAATCAAATGGGCTTGGCCCAAATAATCCAACAATCCCCACGGATCTCAAAGTCCCATGGCAGTCTTTTTGTTCCCAAAGTTTGTTAATATACTGACATTTCGGTGACAATGGACTATGCCTTGAATTGCACCTAGGACTCCAAATTACACTCGACCACAACTTGAACAATGGACTAAGCCTTGAATTGCAAGTTTTGTGCGTGAGTTTCATTTAAAGCCTTAGGCGATACTAGGCTGCCAATAGGCTTCCCCTCGGGTGGAGCATATAAGTCGTACTCCATGGTCTCTTCATGAGCTTACTAGAGATTACCCAAGTCTCATAGCTGCGACTTTCAATGATCACTCTCATATAGGTGTGTTCTTTCAAGATGCTCTGTAGGATGACATCTTCGCTAAATAAAGCCAACGAGAACACATTAAGGCAAAAGCCAACTTGCCATCTGATTTGAGAGTATTGCATCTTCACTTGGAACTAGTTAGAAAATTACTCTCCTCCAGTTAACTTGATAGCTTGTTTTTCCCAGGACCTAATTCACGGGATCTCCGATCACATAGGTTGGAGTTACCGCTATGGTATAACTCACATGGAGTCTCATGCCTAGTTCCTTTGATCGTTATCTATCACATTCGTGATAGCCCTTTAGTGAAGGATCTGCCAGGTTTTTAGCCGTCTGGATATAATCCAATGCTATCACTCAGGAGTTTTTCAATTTCTGACGGACTTCAAGCGTCTTTTCACATGTCTTGAGGATTTCAAGTTATCTTTAGAACTGTTCACTTTAACAATAAGCTGTTTGATTGTCACGATTCATAAGAATGGCGGTATTGGTTTTTCAACCACGGAAGATCCATCAAGAGTTCACGTAGCCATTACGCCTCAACGGTGGTGTATCCAATGCGATCAATTCTGCCTCCATAGTTGGCCGTGTCAAAATAGTCTGTTTGCAAGACCTCCACGACAGCGCCCCCACCAAGTGTAAACACATATCCTTTGGTGGCCTTAATCTCATCGACATCAGAGATCCAATTTGAATCACTATAACCCTCTAATCTTGAAGGGTACCGGTATAGTGTATTCCATAATTTCTTGTACCCACCAAGTAACGCATAACTCTTTCGAGTGCGCCAATGATCATCTCGGGTTAGAAGTAAACCGGCTCAATTTCTTACGACAAATGAGATATCGAGCCTTGTAGCGCTAGCCAAGTACATGAGAGATCCAATGATGAGAGTATTTCATTTGATCTCTAGCAATTCTCTTGTTTTTAGAAGAATCACACTTGGATCATAAGGTGTTGGAGAAGGCTTGCTATCAGAATAGCCAAACCGACTCAAAACCTTTTCCACATAATGGGATTGAGAAAGACTAATCCCATCCTCACTTTTGACTAACTTGATGTTCAAGATCACGTCAGCCTCTCGAGATCTTTCATATCAAAATTTCAGACAGGAAAGACTTGACCTCATTGATCACATCAAGGTTTGTTCCAAAGATCAAAATGTCATCCACATATAGGCACAGAATAACTCCCTCACCCCACCATGGCGATAATACACACACTTGCTCGGCCGTTTACATGAAGCCGACTTGTGTCAATGTTCTATCGAACTTCTCATGCCATTGTTTAGGTGCTTGTTTAAGGCCATAAAGAGATTTGATAACTTACACACCTTGCTCTCATGTCAGGGTAGCACAAATCCATCTGGTGATCCATGTAGATCTCCTCATCTAGCTCTCCATTAAGAAAAGCTGTCTTCACGTCCATTTGATGGACAATGAGACCATGAGAGGCAACCAAGGATAAAAGTACCGGATGGTTGTGATCCTAGCAGCAGGTGAATAAGTATCAAAATAATCCTCTCCTTCCTTTGCGTATAACCCTTAGCCACAAGTCTAGCCTTGTACTTTTCAATAGTACCATCAGGCCTTAGTTTCTTTTGAACACCCACTTACATTACAGGTTTGCAACCATAAGGCGATTACGTGAGCTCCCAAGTTCCGTTAGGCAGAATAGAATCCATCTCACTCTGATTGCCTCCTTCCGATGATCTGCATCGAGAAGATGCATAAGCACGAAATAGAGGTGGGAGTATCATCCACAAGGTACACAGTGAAATCATTACCAAAGGATTTAACCATCCTTTGTCTCTTGCTCCTCCTAGGAGCCTCAGCATCATCCTCCTCGGGATTTTGCTCGGGTATCTGTTCGAGAATCCTCGGTTTGTGCAATAGGTTGGGAATTATCTCGAGGATTTTGACTAGAAACGCTATGCAAATCTTTCATGGGAAATATGCCCTCAAAGAAGGTGGCATCTCTGGATTCCATGATTGTGCAAGCGATCATGTCGGATACCTCAGACTTTACTACTAAAAATCTATAGGCAATGCTCAGATGGCGTATCGAGAAAGACACAATCCACTTGTCTTAGGTCCAAGTTTGCGCTTTTTAGTTATGGGCACATTGACTTTCGCCAAGCAACCCCACGTGCGCAAGTATGAAAGTGATGGTTTTCTCCTTCCCATTCTTCATATGAGGTTTTCTCCTTATTCTTAGAAGGAACTTTATTCAAAGCGTGACAAGAAGTCAGCAGGGCCTCCCCACCATTCCTTAGATAGACATGAGTGTCCAACATGGCATTTACCAAATCGGTTAGAGTGCGGTTCTTTCTTTCGGCAACCCCATTAGGCTGGGCGAATAGGGAGGTGTCCTCTCATGAATAATTCCATGTTCCTTACGAGAATAAGTCGAACTCGATGAGAAGTACTCACCGCCACGATCGACCTAAGCCTTTTGATTTTTCTTTCTAATTGATTTTCAACTTCAGCCTTATAGACTTTGAAGTAGTCTAAAGCCTCATCTTTAGTTTTCAACAGATAAACATAGCAGTATCTAGATGCATCATCAATCAGAGTCATGAAATATCTTTTTCCTCCTTTAGTCAACACACCATTCATCTCACAAAGATCTGAATGTATGAGTTCTAATGGTGCCAAGTTTCTCTCCTCCATTTGCCTTGTGAGGTTTGCGAGGTTGCTTTGATTGCACACAACTTTGGCACTTAGAACCTTTGACAAGAGGGAATTTTTGGAATTAAATTCATACTAGCGAGCCGAGTCATACAACCAAAATTTAAATGACATAACCGTGAGTGCCAAACATCGGCTTCACCTCCATTGGAAATATCACAAATATGGTTCACAACTTTATTGCAAAAATCAGAGAGGGAAAAACGGAACAAGCCTCCGCATTCATAGCCTTTACCAATAAAAAGTCCATGCTTAGACACGACTACTTTATTAGACTCAAACACCACTTTGAACCCTTCTCTACATAGAAGGGAGCCGCTGACCAGGTTTTTATTTATTGAGGGGACATCTTGCACGTTCTTTAGCTGCCACGATCTTTCCCGAAGTAAACTTCAGATCTAGTGCCAACACCAAGAACGAAGCATTCGAGTGTTTCCCATCAACACGGAGCAATCCGCATACGGCCTGGTAAGAAGAGAACAAAGAGAGATCAGCACACACATGAACATTAGCTCAGGTATCAATCCACCAATCGGTGGTCCGATTTCTTGAAAGAACAATAGATGCGTTACCATACCCGGAAGTTCCTCCTCGGTATTGCCAATGGTCACGTTGTGAGACTTTGAGTTACATCCTTGCTCACCCTTCCTCGCCCTTGCGATTTGGACCTTTGTTTGGCCCAGTGTGTCCAATCTCACCGCAAACAAAGCGGGGCTTCTCATCTTTGTTCATTGACTTCTTCTTCTTGAAATTAGTGGTTTGTTTGGCTTTATTTTTCCCTTTGTTCTTGCCATGTGAAGCTGTTGCACCACATTGGCGCTAGGCGCCCCTCAGTTCCTTTCACAGGTGCATCCTTAGCTCGAGCTTTCTCCTCAACATCTAGAGACGCAATCAGATTCTCAACGAAATCTCTTGTCTCTTATGTTTGAAGATGTGGCAAAATTCCTCCATGAAGGAGGTAATTTGGCAATAATGCTGACCACAAACACTGTCAGTGCTGGATTTTGAGAAGTTCGAGTTCCCTGGCGAGAACACGTATCTCATGAGCCTGCTCAACTACGTAACGGTTATCCACCATCTTGTAGTCATGATATTGCTCCATGATATCTGAGTTCATCACAACATCGGAAGCACCGAACTTAGCATTGAGCATCCCATAGTTCCTTGGCGTCTTTAATGTGCATATACACATCGCATGCACGATCGGCAAGAACACTAAGAACGGCTCCCACAAAGAGTGTGTTGGCATCGATATGCCTTCTCCTTTTCAGGAGTTGGATCCATATCCTCTGGTTTGCCGTTCGACACAGAACACGTTCATATTTGTAAGCCACAAGGTGACCCTTATGCGCCATCTTTTGAAGTGCACACGGTGAATTTTTCCGCCTCGATTGCCTCGGCAAAGCCGACCATTGATAAACCTAAGCGCCTATAATCAGGTTTTGGATTGTTAGAATTAAAGGCACATCTAGGTTTAATTTAATCCAAAAGTAAATCATGAACAACATGTGATTGACTATCGATAACGAATAACAGGAGCATACTATAGATGCATATGCTAGAAGACTACACATATATCCATCTAATGTGCTCACAATCAATAGATTGAAAATAAACAGTAGAAACATTGTAACGTCTTTGTTAGGTAATGCGAGATGGAAGCGATGAAGCGTTGTAGCGCGTCTGATGCGAGGCGGAGCGCGACGCGATCAGCGCGATGCCTAGCACCGCTCACGAGCGTCGAGGAAGACGAGCCGTGGCGGTGGCGTGGAAGCGATCGCGCTGGCGCTTCCCAAAACCTGATTCGTCCTCTCCGGTGCAAGAACGCGAGGACGGACGGTTTCGAGACACCTTTCCGTTCATTTGGTGCACGCCGTCTGCACGGACGGGCGAACTTGATGGCGGCGCAGCGAGGAAAGCGGCAAAACGCTAGGGCGCAGAAAACTCTATTTTACCCGGATGACGGCGACGCGATATAAAGGAGCCCTGGTAATACCAGAATCGAACACGACTCGAGGGCGTCCCACGATCGGAGTCCATTACGGGATGCATTACGGTGTCCTTATCTCATACTACAACCGCGATTCGAGTAGCAAAAGAGTAATCTGCAAAGGAGGCTGCGCCACGCAAAGCCACTGGACCGAATTCGGCGGACCATTCACGCAGTGCGACGCCGCGCGCCCGCCCCGCCAGTGCGTTCGAGCCGGAGCCCGGCCCGGCGAGGCGAGGCCAGGCGAGCGCGCGCGTGTGTATTCTTTCTCCCTTTCTCCACATGGTTCTACCATGGTGGAGCACACTCCACTATTTAAACTAGTGCTCACCACTTTAGGCTAGCAATGTGGTACTATTGCTAGTGCACATGCTCCTCATGAGGTGGGCCTTTGAGATTTTCTAGGATTTATTGTCTCAATTAAATGGGCTTGGCCCAAATAATCCAACAATCCCCCACCAGATCTCAAAGTCCCACTGACAGGTCTTGCTTTGTTCCCAAAGTCATTAATATACCGGCATTTCGGTGACAATGGACTATGCCTTGAATTGCACCTAGGACTCCAAATTACACTCGACCACAACTTGAACAATGGACTAAGCCTTGAATTGCAAGTTTTGTGCGATCGAGTTTCATTTAAAGCCTTAGGCGATACTAGGTCGCCAATAGGCTTCCCCTCGGGTGGAGCATATAAGTCGTACTCCATGGTCTCTTCATGAGCTTACTAGAGATTACCCAAGTCTCATAGACTGCGACTTTCAACTTGATCACTCTCATATAGGTGTGTTCTTTCAAGATGCTCTGTAGGATGACATCTTCGCTAAATAAAGCCAACAGAACACATTAAGGCAAAAGCCAACTTTGCCATATGATTTCGAGAGTATTGCATCTTCACTTGGAACTAGTTAGAAAATTACTCTCCTCCAGTTAACCGAGCTTGTTTTTCCCAGGACCTAATTCACGGGATCTCCGATCACATAGGTTGGGTTACCGCTATGGTATAACTCACATGGGTCTCATGCCTAGTTCCTTTGATGCGTTATCTATCACATTCGTGATAGCCCTTTAGTGAAGGGATTCGCCAGGTTTTTAGCCGTCTGGATATAATCCAATGCTATCACTCGGAGTTTTTCAATTTCTGGACGGACTTCAAACGTCTTTTCACATGTCTTGAGGATTTCAAGTTATCTTTAGAACTGTTCACTTTAACAATAATCGTTTGATTGTCACGATTCATAAGAATGGCGGTATTGGTTTTCAACCACCGGAAGATCCATCAAGAGTTCACGTAGCCATTCTCGCCTCAACGGTGGTTTGTATCCAATGCGATCAATTCTGCCTCCATAGTTGACCAGTGTCAAAATAGTCTGTTTGCAAGACCTCCACGACAGCGCCCCCACCAAGTGTAAACACATATCCACCGGTGGCCTTAATCTCATCGGCATCGAGATCCAATTTGAATCACTATAACCCTCTAAATCTTGAAGGGTAATTAGGTATAGTGTATTCCATAATTTCTTGTACCCACCAAGTAACGCATAACTCTTCGAGTGCACGCCAATGATCATCTCCGGGTTAGAAGTAAAGGCTCAATTTGCTTACAGCAAATGAGATATCAGCCTTGTAGCGCTAGCCAAGTACATGAGAGATCCAATGATCCGAGAGTATTTCATTTGATCTCTAGCAATTATCTTGTTTTTCCGAAGAATCACACTTGGATCATAAGGTGTTGGAGAAGGCTTGCTATCCGAATAGCCAAACCGACTCAAAACCTTTTCCACATAATGGGATTGAGAAAGACTAATCCCATCCTCACTTTTGACTAACTTGATGTTCAAGATCACGTCGGCCTCTCCGAGATCTTTCATATCAAAATTTCAGACAGGAAAGACTTGACCTCATTGATCACATCAAGGTTTGTTCCAAAGATCAAAATGTCATCCACATATAGGCACAGAATAACTCCCTCACCCCCACCATGGCGATAATACACACACTTGTCGGCCGTTTACAACGAAGCCAGCTTGTGTCAATGTTCTATCGAACTTCTCATGCCATTGTTTAGGTGCTTGTTTAAGGCCATAAAGAGATTTCAAGAACTTACACACCTTGCTCTCATGTCAGGGTAGCACAAATCCATCGGTCGATCCATGTAGATCTCCTCATCTAGCTCTCCATTAAGAAAAGCTGTCTTCACGTCCATTTGATGGACAATGAGACCATGAGAGGCAACCAAGGATAAAAGTACCGGATGGTTGTGATCCTAGCAACAGGTGAATAAGTATCAAAATAATCCTCTCCTTCCTTTTGCGTATAACCCTTAGCCACAAGTCTAGCCTTGTACTTTTCAATAGTACCATCAGGCCTTAGTTTCTTTTGAACACCCACTTACGGCCCACAGGTTTGCAACCATAAGGCGGATGGTGAGCTCCCAAGTTCCGTTAGGCAGAATAGAATCCATCTCACTACTGATCGCCTCCTTCCAAGAGTCTGCATCGAGAAGATGCATAAGCTTCGAAATAGAGGTGGGAGTATCATCCACAAGGTACACGTGAAATCATTACCAAAGGATTTAACCATCCTTTGTCTCTTGCTCCTCCTAGGAGCCTCAACATCATCCTCCTCAGGATTTTGCTCGGGTATCTGCTCGTAATCCTCGGTTTGTGCAATAGGTTCGGGAATTATCTCAGATTTTGACTAGAAACGCTATGCAAATCTTTCATGGGAAATATGCCCTCAAAGAAGGTGGCATCTCTGGATTCCATGATTGTACCGACGATCATGTCGATACCTCGAGACTTTACTACTAAAAATCTATAGGCAATGCTCCGATGGCGTATCCCGAAAAGACACAATCCACTGTCTTAGGTCCAAGTTTGCGCTTTTTAGTTATGGGCACATTGACTTTCGCCAAGCAACCCCACGCGGCGCAAGTATGAAAGTGATGGTTTTCTCCCTTCCCATTCTTCATATGAGGTTTTCTCCTTATTCTTAGAAGGAACTTTATTCAAAACGTGACAAGAAGTCAACAGGCCTCCCCACCATTCCTTAGATAGACCATGAGTGTCCAACATGGCATTTACCAAATCGGTTAGAGTGCGGTTCTTTCTTTCGGCAACCCCATTAGATCGGGCGAATAGGAGGTGTCCTCTCATGAATAATTCCATGTTCCTTACAGAATAAGTCGAACTCAAGAGAGAAGTACTCACCGCCACGATCGACCTAAGCCTTTTGATTTTTCTTTCTAATTGATTTTCAACTTCAGCCTTATAGACTTTGAAGTAGTCTAAAGCCTCATCTTTAGTTTTCAGCAGATAAACATAGCGATATCTAGATGCATCATCAATCGAGTCATGAAATATCTTTTTCCTCCTTTAGTCAACACACCATTCATCTCACAAAGATCTGAATGTATGAGTTCTAATGGTGCCAAGTTTCTCTCCTCCGCCGCCTTGTGAGGTTTGCGAGGTTGCTTTGATTGCACACAACTTTGGCACTTAGAACCTTTGACAAGAGGGAATTTTGGAATTAAATTCATACTAGCGAGCCGAGTCATACAACCAAAATTTAAATGACATAACCGTGAGTGCCAAACATCGGCTTCACCTCCATTGGAAATATCACAAATATGGTTCACAACTTTATTGCAAAAATCGAGAGGGAAAAGCGGAACAAGCCTCCGCATTCATAGCCTTTACCAATAAAAAGTCCATGCTTAGACACGACTACTTTATTAGACTCAAACACCACTTTGAACCCTTCTCTACATAGAAGGGAGCGACCAGGTTTTTATTTATTGAGGGGACATGCTGCACGTTCTTTAGTGCACGATCTTTCCCGAAGTAAACTTCAGATCTACCGTGCCAACACCAAGAACGAAGCATTCGAGCTGTTTCCCATCAACACGAGCAATCCCGACGGCCTGGTAAGAAGAGAACAAAGAGAGATCAGCACACACATGAACATTAGCTCCAGTATCAATCCACCAATCGGTGGTCCGATTATCTTGAAAGAACAATAGGTGCGTTACCATACCCGTAAGTTCCTCCTCCAGTATTGCCAATGGTCACGTTGACAGACTTTGAGTTCTGTCCTTGCTCACCCTTCTCGCCCTTGCGATTTGGACACTTTGTTTGGCCCGGTGTCCAATCTCACCGCAAACAAAGCAGGCTTCTCATCTTTGTTCATTGACTTCTTCTTCTTGAAATTAGTGGTTTGTTTGGCTTTATTTTTCCCTTTGTTCTTGCCATGTGAGAACTGTTGCACCACATTGGCGCTAGATCGCCTCAGTTCCTTTCACAGGTGCATCCTTAGCTCGAGCTTTCTCCTCAACATCTAGAGACGCAATCAGATTCTCAATGTAAATCTCTTGTCTCTTATGTTTGAGAGATGTGGCAAAATTCCTCCATGAAGGAGGTAATTTGGCAATAATGCCTGACCACAAACCTGTCGTGTAACTGGATTTTGAGAAGTTCGAGTTCCCTGGCGAGAACCTCGTATCTCATGAGCTGCTCAACTCTGAAACGGTTATCCACCATCTTGTAGTCATGATATTGCTCCATGATATCTGATTCATCACAAGATCTAAGCACCGAACTTAGCATTCAGAGCATCCCATAGTTCCTTCGGCGTCTTTAATGTGCATATACACATCGCACGACGATCGGCAAGAACACTAAGAACGGCTCCCACAAAGAGTGTGTTGGCATCCCGATATGCCTTCTCCTTTTCAGAGTTGGATCCATATCCTCTGGTTTGCCGTTCGACACCCGAACACGTTCATAGCTGTAAGCCACAAGGTGACCCTTGTCCGCCATCTTTTGAAGTGCACACGGTGAATTTTTCCGGCCTCGATTGCCTCGGCAAAGCCAGCCATTGATAAACCTAAGCGCCTATAATCAGGTTTTTGGATTGTTAGAATTAAAGGCACATCTAGGTTTAATTTAATCCAAAAGTAAATCATGAACAACATGTGATTGACTATCAAGAATTTAATAACAGGAGCATACTATAGATGCATATGCTAGAAGACTACACATATATCCATCTAATGTGCTCACAATCAATAGATTGAAAATAAGCAAGAGAAACATTGTAACGCATCGCTCGTGTGCGATGGAGCGAAGACGTTGTAGCGCGTCTGATGCCGAGGACGGAAGCGCGATGCGCCGAGCGCGATGCCTAGCACCGCTCCTGAACGCCGAGGAAGACGAGCCGTGACGGTGGCGTGGAAGCGATCGCGCCGAGCGCTTCCCAAAAACCTCGATTCGTCCTCTCCGGTGCAAGAACGCGAGGACGACGGTTTCGAGACTCGCTTTCCGTTCGCCGGTGCACGGCCGCACGGACGGGCAGACTTGATGGCGGCGCGAGGGAAATCGGCAAAGCGCTAGGGCGCAGAAACTCTATTTTACCAGATGACGGCGACGCAAGATATAAAGGAGCCCTGGTAACGATCCAGAATCGAACACGACTCGAGGACGCCCCACGATCGGAGTCCATTACGGGATGCATTACGGTGTCCTTATCTCATACTACAACCGCGATTCCGAGTAGCAAAAGAGTAATCTGCAAAAGGAGGCTGCGCTTCACGCAAAGCCCTGGACCGAATTCGGCGGACTATTCACGCAGTGCCGACGCCCGCGCCCCGCCCGTGCCCGAGGCCCGGCAGGCGAGGCGAGGCGAGCGCGCGCGTGTGTATTCTTTCTCCCTTTCTCCACATGGTTCTACCATGGTGTAGCACACTCCACTATTTAAACTAGTGCTCACCACTTTAGGCTAGCAATGTGGTACTATTGCTAGTGCACATGCTCCTCATGAGGTGGGCCTTTGAGATTTTCTAGGATTTATTGTCTCAATCAAATGGGCTTAGCCCAAATAATCCAACAAATGACCCACACGAAGATAAACTAGGGGAACCTCTGAAATACAGCAACTAGCAAGCAAAGTAACTCGAAGCAGCAGTTGAAACACAACATAATTTACTGAGGACAAAAGCAGGCAACCGTAACACTTACAAAGCATTGTAAAGTGCTAATGGAGCTTCTCAAAACACTCATAAAACTCATGTTAGCTCCAGCTAGTAACAACTAGAACTTTTCAAGAAGCGTACAAGAACAACAAATCTAAGGATCATAGCGCCCAGCAAGTAATGCAAGGGGAACTATCATTGATTACACATGACTCGTGACGAATAGGGAATCAGAATAGAATCATCCGATTGCTTCATGCATATCGATTGTTTTAGATGTAATGAAAACATGAGCAATTAGATCACCAGAACAATTAAACTGGAATGAAAGATGAAGAAACGACAGAAATCCGTTTAAAAACCATACCACGATAATAGATAACGAGCAACCATGCTTTAGCATGTTCTCATGTGTGGATATATATTGCCATGGCTGTTATAGCTTGGAAGTGGCAATGAACACTGAAGATGTCCATACCAAGATGCCAACTGCAAACATCTGCAACTTCTACCGGAACTGTGAAAGTCCACGAACCTGTGCGCAATGTACTCCTGCTCAATATTGACCTTGTTGACCAGGAACTCCACCGCGGGGCGCAGTTTCTCGGAGGTATTTAGGAGCTTTGGTTGATCGACCACCAGAATGAGCAGCTTATCCATTCCAGACAATCTACTCCTGGCTGACGCAGACTATGCCAGCCAGTGTATGTTTGAACATAGCTGCCGTCAATTCTTAAGGCCTTGTTTGACTTGGTAACAATTCCGACGCATCGACGTGGATTAGCCAGAATATTAGTTCAAATTCTCGATTCATCCACATAGATCCCGAAAATAAAAAAATGACCTAAGTTTTTAAATTTCTTATTTATCATAAGAAATTGTCGGTTTCCTGATCTATGGTTGAAAAAAAATGTTAGCGATATTGTTGCCCACTTCTAATCACCATGCCCCTATTCTTGTGCTAGATCACGTACTGTTAAGGTGTTAGTTGTTAGATTATTATGGGTGGCCCATAATTAATTTAATAGAAATTCCTAAAGGCCCATTAAATACTAAGAGTCATGAAAATGGTTTAGTACCATATGGGTAATTGAGAGAAGATTTGACCAACTTAAATAGTTGGGTTGTGTGTCTCTCAATTAGCAAGGTGGAAAAGGGTAAAGGCTGTGCCACACGCGCGCGCGCGCGCCGAGCCGAGCCGTGTGCGAGTCGAGACGAGACGAGACGTGCGCGGCGCAGGCCAGTCCGGACGTGATGTGCGGGAGCGGTTTGTTTTGCCGTTTCAGTGATCAATGTGACCAATAATGATCAGTAACCGCAGTGATCAGTGTGACCAGTAACTGCCGTCAGTTACCTGTAACGGACGTGATTGATGGCTGGCATAGCAGCTTATCCATTCCAGACAATCTACTCCTGGCTGACGCAGACTATGCCAGCCAGTGTATGTTTGAACATAGCTGCCGTCAATTCTTAAGGCCTTGTTTGACTTGGTAACAATTCCGACGCATCGACGTGGATTAGCCAGAATATTAGTTCAAATTCTCGATTCATCCACATAGATCCCGAAAATAAAAAAATGACCTAAGTTTTTAAATTTCTTATTTATCATAAGAAATTGTCGGTTTCCTGATCTATGGTTGAAAAAAAATGTTAGCGATATTGTTGCCCACTTCTAATCACCATGCCCCTATTCTTGTGCTAGATCACGTACTGTTAAGGTGTTAGTTGTTAGATTATTATGGGTGGCCCATAATTAATTTAATAGAAATTCCTAAAGGCCCATTAAATACTAAGAGTCATGAAAATGGTTTAGTACCATATGGGTAATTGAGAGAAGATTTGACCAACTTAAATAGTTGGGTTGTGTGTCTCTCAATTAGCAAGGTGGAAAAGGGTAAAGGCTGTGCCACACGCGCGCGCGCGCGCCGAGTCGAGACGAGACGTGACGTGACGTGACGTGCGCGGCGCAGGCCAGTCCGGACGTGATGTGCGGGAGCGGTTTGTTTTGCCGTTTCAGTGATCAATGTGACCAATAATGATCAGTAACCGCAGTGATCAGTGTGACCGAATCGCCGTCGATTACATGGGCGTGATTGATGGTCGGCATAATGGTCGTCGATTCTTGTAACGGCTACTGTGTTGATGGCTGGCTCCTGCCCGTTGCATGTCGCGAGGCTATATAAGGAGAGTCACGGTCGTGCTTTTCTACCCCGGCAGAATTCTCATACCACGGACTCCATCCATCCTTTGTAGTCTTTGCTCTTTTGCATTTCCGACTCCGTTTTCTTGGCGCACAAGTAGCGGAGAGAGCAGGCCTCCGAACCTCGTCTTTCTTGAGATCTTGCTTTCGAGATAGAAGGCCGATAAGGTTTTGGGAGCGACCACGATCTTGCCGAAAAGTCTCGCGTCAGACCTTGCACCAAGGCTTCACTGCGACAACTGTGATCGTCTACATCGATCAGTCATGGCAAACAACAATGATCAAGTTGTTGTTCACTTTGTCTGTGCCTATGGTGGCACCGGCTCATGGGTATATCTTCTTATACCGTGTTTTAATCATCTTGATTTCTTGTTCATTAGCCTTTGCATATGAGATAGATAATCTGTTATCTAGTACCTTTGGCTGTGAACTAGAAATGTGCGATTGTTTAATCATAATTTACATATTTTTGCGGATTAAAATATTGAGAAAATTCCTAATTTTTCCAACATTAGTTAGTGGGCTGTGTTTTTATGCGTGACACTCATTTAGGGTGGGCAATTTTTAATCGAAACCAAAAACTGAATCGAACCAAACCAAACCGAATTAACCGAAAAAATCGGTTGTTTTGGTTTTTGGTTTTTTTTTTTTTGGGTATCATTCAGTTTACGGTTTTCAGTTCAGTTTTGTCCACGATCAACCATAAATAACCATAACTCTATATGTTAAAATGCAAAATTTTCGTTTTTTATTTTCATTTTTTTCATCCAAAAATTAAACGGGACGCTCAGCCTGTGGACGTGCGCGCGAAGTGGCCATGGCCTACAGACCGCTCGGCCCACAAAGGCGTAGAGGCTAGGGTTAAAACCCTAGCCGCCACAGCTGCTTGCCTCGTTCCTTTGGCATTACTGTTGCGAGCTGGCGCTGTTAGTGCAGCGCGTGGTGGTAGGCCGGTGCAGGGGATGCGAGCGTGCGGATGGAGGCCAGTGCAAGGGCGTAGTGCTCAAACCCAAGGCGGTCATTGCGGTGCAATTGGGGTAATTTTTTAATTTTTTGTGATTACAGTAACAACAACAACAAAAAAACCTAGTGTACCAATTAGATTAAATGAGTAATATAGACAATTAGAGAAATTAATCTGTAGGATTGAAAAATGTTTAGATATGATTAACTTATGTGCCAGGAACTGATGTATTGCTTGCAATAGGTTTAATCGTGATGCCGGTCGAAATTGGATGCAATGTTGATTGATGCAGATAGACGATCTTGATCGACCTTGTGGAACTTTGTGCTGGATGTAGTGTTTGTGTTTTTGCCCTGTCGGCCTGGCTAATGGCTAATGATCTCTAGTTTGCCGTTGTCCTTGCATAGTGTCGTGCAAGCTCTTTGCAACACCTTCATCTCCTCGCGAAGGCCATCGTTCTCCACCATCAGGGACCGCGCCAACTGCTGTGTAGGATCGAAGTATACGAATATAGCAATCAGAGGGGGGGTGAATGATTTTGCGGAAGCTAAAACCAAATTCTTGATCTACTAAAAGTTCACCCCAAAATAGAACCAAATAATTGCCTCGTATTCGACAAAAACAGAATGACAGAGGTTCGATAAAACGAGAATTTCCGGAGATCCAACCGTTAGATTGATCTGCAATTCGGACACAAGAAACTAGATTCCAATACGAATCGAACCCAAAAAGAATCAGCTCGATCGGACTTACGGATCAAAAGTTATGAGCTTTGCAAGCTTGCTGTTCCAGAACTTGACGAAAACTAATCTAATCAAAACTTTAAGATTAAACAAGATCTTCAAAAGATTAATCAACTAGACTTTGAGGAACTCTAAATCAATACCCTAGAAAGGTTTTTGATGGATCAAATCATGATGAAACTCAAGAATCAAAAACCAATCTAGAATTAGAGCAAACATGCAAACAAGAACCAAAACAGAAAACATTGTAGCAACGTGGTTACTGTAGCACACAAGAATCTTGGAAGAATTGATCTTTATTTCTTTTGTCTAAAGTACTCTCATCAAAAGAGTACAAACCCTAAAACTGAGCTTGAGGCTCTCAATGCGCTCAGCTCCGATTGATGCCCTTCAACAGGAGACACCCCTCCTATTTAAAGGAGCAAAACACAAGGAGTTCTGAATACAATTCCTAATCTAGAAGGAGTATGTAGTCAACACAACTCCTCTTGGCCCAACCTGGCCGAGTACAACTCTTGCACGCGTATGGCAACCCTACCAAACTCACGTGACTAACACTTTGCACGCGTATGGCCACCTGCCATACTCACGTGACTAACACTTTGCACGCGAATGACCTCCTGCCATTCTCACGTGACTAACCATTCTTCATGTGCACCATTCTCTTAGCCCGAACGTCCCGCATGACATCCTTGACCACCAAGACCTCAGTTCCTTCCTGAACCTAGTCCCGAACCTCAGCTCCTCCATGAAACTAGTTCCAGTCCCATCATCGACCACGTTCGTCTTCGAGCAATACCTGCACATGAACAAACCACAAAACAATTCCGAGCACAAGTCCACGACTTGACTCACATCAATCCATGCAAATACTCACACGAGCATTGCATAAAGTCCACTTCAAGCATCATGAAATTCTCACAAATTTCATAATCTCAAAAACAAATCAAACACAATTCCAATTTTGCTCAAAACCCTAATCGAGCAAAAACGCATTCACGACGGACCAAAAAATATGGTCCGGCGTACACATGAAAAAGTCACTCAAAAAACCATTCACGACGGTCCAAAAAATTTGGTCCTACAGTACATGTAAAACTTCTTCGCTTTTAAGAACTTGGTTCCGAGCAAAAACCTTCAGAGCACAATTACGACATACCAAAAAAATGGGTGCACATTACATGGGAAAACGAGGTTGCCAAAAACATGTGTATGACAGACCAAAAAATTTGATTTGTCATACATGGGAAAAACGAGGTCGCCAAAAGCATGTGTATAACAGACCAAAAAAATTGGTTTGTCATACATGGGAAAAACAAGGTCGCCAAAAGCATGTGTATGACAGACCAAAAAATTTGGTTTGTCATACATGGGAAAAACAAGGTCGCCAAAAGCATGTGTATGACAGACCAAAAAATTTGGTTTGTCATACATGGGAAAAACGCGATTTCTTGAACAAGCGTAAAAGCATCAAAATCACGTTTATGACAGACCAAAAAGTTTGGTCCGTCATACATGCGAAACTCACTGTTTTTGGATGTTTGGTCTGGCGCAAATGCAAAGTCTCTGTTTTTGGATGTTTGAATGTTTGGTCCTTCATGCAAGCAATTTTGGAAGATTAATCCTAACCAATTTTTCAGCACAAAATCAAGCCAATTTTTCATCACATGATTCACATGCTGGATCTTCGGGAGCCTAATCTTCTTCCGCAACCACTGTTTGGTGGGAGCCCACTTGCTGGCTATGTGGTGCGAGTAGAAATGACCTGCATGGGCCGCCATTACAGGCAACCCACAATGGTCCAACAGTTCCTGTACCGAAGGCAACGCGGCAAGGGCATTGAAGCTTCTCCAACCATGTCCCTTCCCCTCTCCCTTTCCCTCCGCGAAGGGATTCTTATTCCCTTCAGCGCTCCAACAGATTCCCTTCAGCATTCTCTTCGTGAAGAGATTCTCTTCCATTCCCTCTAGCAAGGGATTTTCTCTCCTTTCCCTATACAATTCTCTTTAAAGGGAATCTGTTGGAGATGAGAAGAAATAAAGGGAATGGGAAGGAGGAAAGGGAACAGGGAAAGGAATGAAATGAAGGGAATATGGTTGGAGATGGTCTGCTTGTTCTCTAACCCCACTGACACCTGAGGATGCATGGCATATTGCTAACTTGCATAACGGCGAGCGAGGGGGAAGCGATATTATTTGCGGAATCATGGGTTCTTTTTGTAAAAAGGGTATAAATGTGTTCAAATACAATTTTTTGGAATCACAAGGATACATTTGCAAAAAAGAATCAGTCTGGACTCAGTTGCTAATTTATGAAACTATGGGTTATTTTTGCAAGAGGGGTATG
Source organism: Rhipidocladum racemiflorum (assembly GCA_036346355.1). Lineage (NCBI taxonomy): Eukaryota > Viridiplantae > Streptophyta > Magnoliopsida > Poales > Poaceae > Rhipidocladum > Rhipidocladum racemiflorum. The sequence goes on from CM070570.1 coordinate 33,840,880, forward strand.
ATCATGCCCGGATGCAATTTTTTGGAATCGCAAGGATCCATTTGCAAAAGGTTTGGTTTGGAATCAGCTGCGAATTTACGAAATCAGGAGATTTTTTGCGGAACCATGGGTCCTTTTTGCAAAAGGGATATAAACGTGCTTGGATGCAATTTTTTGGAAATGCGAGGATCTGTTTGTAAAAAGGCTCGATCCTGACTCAGTTGCGAATTTGCAGAACATGGAGGTTCTTGCTAAAAAATCGTGGAAGGACCTAACCGTAATTTATTATTTCTTTGAGTGGTCTTTTGACGAAGGATTTGCGAATTTGCTGAATCGTAAGGTTCTTTTCACAAAAAACGGTGAAAGGAACTAACCATAATTATGGATTTCTTTCGGGACGTGGGGGTTCTCTGGGCAGGAACCCCCCATCTCATATATGCTCAACTAGGAGGTTTCTTTTTGCGGAACCACGGGTCCTTTTTACAAAAGGGGTATGAACGTGCCCGGACAGAATTTTTAGAAACCGTGAGGATCCGTTTGCAAAAAGGCTCGGTCTGGAATCAGCTACGAATTTGTGAAACCACGGATCCTTTTTGCAAAAGGGGTGTGCACGTGCTTGGAAGCAATTTTTTGAAAACGTGAGAATTCGTTTGCAAAAAGGCTCGATCCAAACTCAGCTGCGAATTTACGAAACAAGGAGGTTCTTACTAAAAGACTGTGGAAGGACCTGAATGTAATTTAGCATTTCTTTTGGGGCCTTTTCACGAAGGATTTGACAATTTTCTAAACCGTAAGGTTATTTTCGCAAAAAAACAGTGGAATGACATAACCATAATTACATATTTCTTTAGGGACATTTATCTGAGGGAGCCACGTGGGGGGGGGGGGTTGCCCTGCGCAAGAACCCCCATCTCTAATATATGTAGTACTAGCTACATGCCCGTGCGTTGCTACGAAAAACAAAATTGATAACGAAAAATAAAGATTAAAAAAAAAATTTATTTTACAAGATCAAACATCTATCTTTAACGCTTCGTTTCTTGTGAAAGCTGGCTAATTAAAGCAACGTTTCGTTTCTTGAGTAGGGCAATTAAGCAGGGCAATTAAGTAGAGCAATTAAACAGGGCAATTAATGACGTGTAGAATGGACCACTGCCACCAAGTGGTGCTTTAGAATAGTAGAGATACACGCCCCATCTGCCTTTCGATGGTTGCTTACACTATAGGAGTTCCTCTGTTCGGCTTTGGATCGGAGCAGCGTTGGGCAGCTTTGTTCTTTGCATTGATGAGGTTGATGTTAGACTTAGATTGATCTAGGGGCTTCTGCCTTATAGAGCTTCGTGCTGATAACGTATTATAAAATGATGACGATTGTCGCAGATCAAACATAATGCACCGATCGAATAGCTAGAATAATAACGAAGAATAAACATATGTAGAGAGGCAAGACTCTCTTCTCTTTTATTAGATTGATTTTTTTGTATAATAGGGTGCTATATTTATAATAGAGAAACTATTAGAGATAGATTTGAATTCACCCACAAAGAGATATAGTCTAATCATATCTCAACAACCAAGATTAAGACTCCTGTTATATCTCAACACACTGCATCCCAAACCACGCAGTGCAGATTGATATGGTGGCCAGGCACACATGGCGCATGGCATGGGTAGGGTAGGGTGGTATAGTGGCTACCAAGTGGTTACAGTGTGTCAAATATGGGTTTGTGCAATGTGATTTCTAAAACATGTAGTTTTACGATACATATCACCCTTAAATCTAGAGTTATATGAAATGATTGCTAAAACATGTAGTTTTCTAATATTTTGTGTAACAAATACTCCCTCTGGTTTTTTGTATAAGGCGTATTTTAACTTTAATGAGAAAAGTGTGAGAGAAAAAGACTTAGATATCATCATTTAATTGTCTTTGAAGATGAAAGATATATTTTTTGTGGGTAGTAATGAATAAATGCATATGGTTAAAAGAGAATAAATAGGAGTATAGAAGGAAATGCCTCATTAAATATGCATACAAATCTTATATTTATGAACAAAATCATTTAAAAAATAAGCCTTATAAAAATGGACTGAGTATGTAGTTTTGCAAAATTTACTCTTCACAAACCCATATTGTTGGCTCCCATATTGTCGGCTTGCAGGCCTAGTCCAAAGCCAAAAAACCCCCAATGAAAAATAATACAATAGCAAATTCTAATATTTTATTCCAGAATGAAGTAAATAATAATATTTTATTTCAAAAATGAATTAAATAGTAATAATTTATTCCAAAAATGGGACTTGGTTTTTTCGGCTTCATGATGGGCTTCGAGTCTAGCCTTCTAGGGCGTGGGCGCGTGGCCGGGCTCAGGCTGGCCTTTCAAGGCTGAGCTTTTCGACCCAACATTTGAACATAATATCTAGTAAGAGATTTTTTCAATAATATATTTTTTAAATAATTTTACAAAAATAATACACCAAAAAATTTAGAAAAATATACCTAAATCATCATTTCAAATAGTGGCATAAGAACAATCGCCAAATAAAATAGTGACAGAGCTTCTGTCACCCATTCATTTAGCGATAGAAAACCTATCGCCATTTAAAATAATGACAATATCTATTTTGTCACTAATTGAATTGGTTAGCAGATTGTTTTATCACGGATTCATTTGGCCGACAAGACTAAAGCCTCTATCATCAATTGAAATGATGACACAGAATCTTTGTCGTTAATTCATTTGGCGACAGATCATCTATCGCCAATTGACGATTTGGCGCCAATTGAATTGGCGGTAAAACTTCTATTGCCAATTGAAATGGCAACAAAGTTATATTTTTGAAGAAAAAAATCAGCATATTTTTTTGTAAAATTATTTTTAAAAAAATATTATTTAAAAAAGTCCTCTAGTAAGAGGTACATAAATTGGGGAAGGGTTGGCCATTTCGAAGCCTTTCGATAAAATAGCTTAAGATTGCCCTGCTTATTAACACACGATGTATACTGAGAGAATATGATTGTTCGAATTGTAGAATCACATATGTTACAAATAAATAACGAAAACTCTTCAGCTCGAAAATAAGTATAACAAGTTCTCGCTTAGATTTCTGAAATCCAACGAACCCAAAAATGCACAGCTTGACACTTTACAGTTGGAAACCTTAAATGGTACATGTTTTTTATACCTCACACACAAGTCTAATAAACTCCCAAAATCATTTTGTGGGCAAAATGCATGATCCATCATGGCGCCTACTGATTGATGCTCTCCTCCGGCCTACCATCCAATATTATGTCCTAAGTAATGCCATGCACCATCAGCATTGAATATGGTCATGGTCACTTGGCTCATTTTCCTTGGTTTCTTATTTCTGAAATGCCCATTTTCTTCCATCCTTCGCAACTTCTGTTAGGCATTAGCAACAGCTAAAATCGATGCAATGACACGTTTATTTCTGCCAGATATCCAAATTCCATTCAGGGGAAAGCATTAACACAATACTTTCAAGAATAAATTTCACAAGATTATATATGAGAAAAGCAGGAAGTTCCGACACTGTACACCATTGTTGCGAACTACCAAAAGAAATGCCCTACACTAATTAGATCAGAAACTCCGAAGTTACAACAGCACAGCAGATCGTTAGCAGCAATAGTAGCTTAGACACTGCAGTCCATGCTTCCATGTCCAAGTCCAACATCTAATCGTCTTCTCCAAAACTACAAATTTGCGGTCAATGTGATTTTTTCCTAATTGTTGTGCACAGCAACCGTTTCCAAATCTATCTGGAATAAAAACCAGATAAGAGTTTAGGATCAGAACTCTACAAGAAACGGTTGAATTTGTGTCATATTTTATAAAATTTATTTTTCCAAAAGAACTAAAACAAATCCATCTCAGCTAAGCAGCCCTTTATTTTTTTAATAAAAATAAAAAAGAAGAGCAGAACGCAGAACTGTCACCAAGGTTTTTTAATAAAAAATCCAGGTTGTGGCTTGCTGTGTCTAATTCCTCCAGACGTTCTCCATATGAGCTCAACATTCAACACTCTATTGTTGCCCCATATAAATAGATGGCAACAGTGACATAGTTATGAGATTTTGTGCTGCAAAAGATTTCAATTTATCTCATCACAATTCATCTAACCTGACTAATTAATATTCAGTCTTTGATTAGCACAGCGACATTTTGTAATGCAGACTCAGACAAATCTCAGCTTGGTTTGTACAGAGCCAAGGCTACTTCTTGCAAACAAATTTGGTTCCAGAAAAAAGCTACAAAGCATTTCCAGTCAGCAATGTTCCAAAAATGGCTAGTTTCTACAAACAGATTTACAATAATTGAAACGACTGACATGAGTTGAGTCAATACAAATACATGTCTTAATTTAAGTAAGCACGCAAACATAGACACAAACATCTAGTTATGAAAAGAAACCATGAAAATAAATTAGGGATGTTTGTCCACTTCTAGAAATTTCATTCCCTACCTCATATCCAGCTAAATGGAAATTCACATTCTTGAGCTCTTCTCTTCACCAATTAGTAAAGCTACAGTTGACCCACCACAAGCAAAATAAACATTGTGAGAATGAACCAAGGGGATGACTAACCTTGAAATTGCTCCATTTTTTGGTACTTTTGCAGAATAACTGTCAGCACATTCTCTTCACCTTTGTCTTCTAAAGAAGCCGCTTTCACTGGTGCTTTCCACTTCCAGTACAGCTAGAAGCATAATCATCTACAAGACCTGGACCACTCTCTTTGTATAGACAAATTTATAAATTTGTTCTCACTTATTGGGGTTGTGTAATAGAAGCCTAATGTTGTTTCTAGTGATCCCTTAGCTTTGAGAACAGCGCAACCAATGCTGTGGCACCAGCCGACACTCAAGGCTATACAACAGCAGAGCTGGCCTTTGCACGGCCTAAACTTGCTAGTTGCTAGCTTGCACAATTTTTTTTTATAAAAATAGAAACAACAGACACGGGCTGAATCAATCCAAATGCATACCTTCAATCAAGTAAACATGAAAACACAGACAAAAATATCTGGTTGCGAAAAACCTAAGAAAATAAATCAAGGATATCAGTTCACTTCTAGAAATTTCGTTCCATAATTCATATCCAGCTTAATTGAAAGTCGCATTCTAGATCTCTGCTCTTCATCTATTAGTATAAAGTCCATCACCTCTAGCAAAAGTTTGAAACATAGCGAGAATCAATCAGGGGGATGGCTAACCATAAAAAAGTTCCATCTTGTTGGCACAATCGTAGAACAAATTTCACTACATTCTCTTCCCCTTTGTGTTCTTAAGAGAGCAGCTCCCACTGGTGCTTTCCAGCACAGCTAGAAGCATAAGCATCGGCAAGGCCGTAAGGATGCAAAAACCTATCTACAAGTTTGTTCTCGCTTACCGCGGCTATGGTATAGAAGCCATATTTATCTGCCACCAACCCTTTTGCCTTGAGAAATTTGAGCAAGCGATGGCGTGGCACCAACCGGCGCTCAACGCTATACGACAGCAGAGCTGGCCTTCGTGCGATGTACGGTATCTCCAGCCCGACATCCCCCATCAAGAACTTCATACTTCGTTGCATCTTCTCTCTACTCAAACTCATGATGTATGGTGCCTTCCTAAACGCAACCAACAGATCGTCACGTGACCACCCAAGCTCCTCAAAAAGCCTTATTTTGTTGTCGATCTTCGCCCGGCTGTAGAGTGCAATTATCACAAGCGCAGAGCTAAACATCACCGAACCCCGTCCTACGCCAAACTCATCAACGAGGGTGATGGAATCCTGGAGGTGCTTGCAAGGCCTGTTGAGCACCCGAGACATGATCCCATTGGAGACAGTTACCCCACATTGCTGGAGGAGGGCCAGGTTGGGCTTGACCACCTTCTCGAGGTCAGAGCCAAGGAGGCCAGAGTTCACCTTGACAGCCGCCAGGAGCCTGTCGAAGGAGCCGAAGACCGTGAGCCAGAAGCCAAGGTTTGATCCGAGGGATCTGTTGCGGAAGGAGGTGCGGGCGAGCGGTATGAGGCGCGAGATCTGGGATCGCGTGAGGCCGAGGTCGATGAGCTCGACAACGCGTTTCGATAGGTTCTTCTCCACGTTGGCGCAGAGGAACTGTGGGTCGGTGGCGACAACGGCGGCCATGTCTGAGCGGGAGAGGCCGAGGTCGGAGAGGAAGGCGAGGACGGCGTCGGGCTTGGAGGGGGACTTGAGGTGGGAGAGCTTCTTCGAGGCCTTGAGAGCTTGGGCTTGGGTGAGGCCGCAGGTGGTGACGAGGTACTCCTCGACGGCGAAGGGTTTGGGGGAAACGGATGCGGTGGCGGAGAGGAGGAACCGGTGGATGGAGAAGGGGGGAGAGATGTGAGCAGCTGGGGGAGGGGATGCGGAGCGGACGACGAGAGAAAGGATGCGCTTCCTGAGGTGGATCATGGCGGCGGCGGCGCAGGCGCAGGCGCAAGCGCAAGGATTGCTGGCGGCCAGGTGAAATTGCAAGGGCTTAAGCGCTCGCCATTTTTTTTCCTTCAAGCCCAGCATTGTATCCGACGTCACATCAATAGAGTAGACCTGGGTCCTGGGCACTTGGGCAGGGTCCAAACTCCAAACCTAGGGCCCAAAAAAAAAAGCTAAAATTTCTTTAAATACAGTAATTAATATATTTAAAATTAAAATAGTTTATTGCAAACGAAAAAAAGTAGACTCAGCTAGCTCGATAGCGACTCGTTAGCTCGAATTGAAATAATCACTTAAATTGTAAATAAAATGATTTTACATCAAACTATGTTCATCTTAAAAAAAAACTCAATCATAGCTCGTTAAACTCGATAGTCAGTCCTATCCAAACCCATAGCCTATGCGCTTAGCCCGAAAATGCTTGTAATTTGTTTCACTAAAAAATTTACACGATTACAACTGTGGATGCACGCGTGTGCTTGCACACACGGAAAATATGTCTCCCAACACATGTATATATTGCAATGGCTGCGAATAAATCCGCGAAACTCACCGTATGCAGATAGATACAAATTATTTATTGATGTTGCACTCATGTGAATTTAAAATAAACACCGATTTATTTAAACACGGATGGATGGAGTTATACCAACACGTCTCCACCAACTTCCCATTACTCATTTCACTAGATTTGACGTTGTTCATAGTGGGTGTAATATACTACATTCATTGTCTCCCAAAAAAATTGTTTAATTAACAGTCGTATGGTAGATTGGTCTCGTAATATAGTTCTCCCATAGTGGGCAATACTACCCAGCTATATTCCTCGAAGCATCCCGGCCACCACAGCCCCCCACGTCACCCCCACCCACTCTCTCTCCCTTTGTTGCAAAAAGAACCTCCAGCTCTTTGTAATTACGGTTAGGTCCTTTCTATTTACGAACAGGTCCTTTGTAATTTTCTGTGAGTATAAAATATTTTTCCCTGGTTCGCGTTTAGGTCCTCGGTTCGTCGTTTTACACAAATAGCCTCCCGTTAAATACGAATTGCGAACGAGTCGTTTCTTACTTATTCAAAATAGCGAACAGGTCCAAAATTATAACAAATAGGTCCCTGCAATTTTCGTTCAGGTCCTTTCTCCGTTTTTCTCAAAAAAAATATTTTCGTGATCCGTTTGCTCTCCGGAGCATAGGAAAAATGTTTCCGTGGGCTGTTTTTTCTCCGAAAAAAAAACAAAAAATATTTTCCGTTCACGCGCACGGCGTTTTTCCCGGAAAAAATATTTCCGTGGTCCGTTTGCTCTCCGGAGCATGGGAAAAATGTTTCCGTGGTCTGTTTTTTCTCCGAATAAAAAACAAAAAATATTTTCCGTTCACGCGAGCGGTTTTTTTCCCGGAAAAAATATTTTCGTGGTCCGTTTGCTCGAAGCATGGGAAAAATGTTTTCGTGATCTGTTTTTTCTCCGGAAAAAAAAATTATTTTCCGTTCACGCGCGCGGCGTGCGCCGCGCTTGCATTTCTAGTTCTTCAAATATCGTGTAGAGTTGTCTAAACCTGACCAACCCCTGACCATTTTGTGACAAATATACCTGTGACGTGTCACATATTTTTCTGTCAGAGTGGCCATACCCGACGATATTCCATGAAAGATCATCCTTTTACCATTCCCAATTCCTTTGTAAAAAGTAAATGTAAAATCTATTGTCAGTTCGAACTAAGATATGATCCTGTTGCACATCTTTTTAACCCCTGCCGTGAGCCTTGGCTGTTCGGGACTCTCGAAGGCTGCAATCTACAACTACAAGAAGTAGAACAACATCTGCAAACAGCATCATAAAAGAAAATACGGAGGTGGTTTTGATGACAACGGCAACGGGTGTTAAAATTGGCAAAAGCAGTGTGCATCCTGCTGGCCAGATAAGTGGACACATCAAGGCCGGTTCAGGGTCAGAATGTTGATCTCCATCCAGTCTACCAGTGATCTAGCCAATTACAAAAATGTTATCAGTACCTTATGCCTACAAAGAGCCTACAGTACATGCTATCGACTTTGTAACTACCATGGAAAGAGAGGTGAATTCTACAAACATGTTCGGAACAACAAGGTGCCGCTCAAATGCAAATTCTTCTTATGGCTACTTTCCAAAGGACGATGAAACACAGTGG